>CP116448.1:82744959-83282459 GCA_028216015.1 Quercus dentata | reverse complement strand
TATTATTTTTCCTGAGAAAAAAGTTAGCGAACGTTACAAAAATGCATAAAAACAAGTAAACAACACATTCATTACCATATAAAAAGCCACAGAAAATTCCGATTCCCAGTGTTTCTATTAGCTCCACCACAACCCACATCAAATCATCATTCTCTCTCACTTTTTATCTTCATCATCAAAAAATCGCAGACTCTTTTTTTCATTTCCTATCTCTCTTCCTCTGCAAAATTCACAACAATCATCTTCCAAATCAGAGAAAAAAAAAAAAAAAAAACAGGCTGGTTCACAGGTCAGTTTTATGTACAACGTTTTCTAATGTAAAAATACAAAAACATAATAGACGTTTTTGTTTTATTGACCTTGTTTTTTTCTTATTTGTACGACAACAGGTTGATGAACAAGAATAAGAGCTTGTCTTAGCGCTTTTGATCCTTTCTCGGTTTAAAGTTTGAAACTTTCAACCAACCAATCGGATAAGTTGAAGAACAAGAAGAAGAAGAAGAAGAAGAAGAAGAAAAAAAGGTTTATTTTTCTTTTTTGTTTTTTCTTTGTTATGTATTACTATGAATTTGTAAATTTAAGCTTTGACTTGTTGTTAATGGGGTCCTTTTTATTTTTAATCCTCCAATCAAGTAGTAACCATAGCTATTTCCCTATTCGACACGACACGGTAACGCTGTAGAATCGACTTGTTCAACAACTCTATTTGCCTTTTCCTTCTTCCTCGACTTTCTTTTACCAAGAAAGTGACGGATATGGCGGAAAATCCATAGTTGGTGAGCATTAGTTTGTTTTAGAAAATGAAAAATTGTCGTCACCATTTTCTTTGTTGTAACTGTTTCATTGGGTATCGCAAATTATCTTTTTTTTATTTATCCATTTCTCTCTCTCTCTCTCTCTCTCTCTCTCTCTCTCTCTCTCTCTGTGTATATTAATATATTTTCTGGGTTGTTGGGTTTGTTCACAGGAAATGAGTAATTCTTGTGAGGATTGTGGCTTAGAAGAGAAAATGGGTAGCCAGAAAATCTCGGTTTCAGATCATATAAACGGTTTTCAATACACCGCAGATAAATCAGATAACTTTGTTATTGACATGGATAGCTTCTCTCATCCCACCAATAAAGATAATACAGCAAATTCAAGAATCACAGTAAGTTTTTCTTATTCTTCTTTCTTTTCTTTTTTCTTATGTGGACTAATTTTCATTTTGGTTGACCCGATAGCCCACGTTGCAAATTTTCTTTTGGCTTTCGTGTATTTTAAGTAAAACCATTTTCTCTCTCTTTTTTATTTGTTTTGGTAATTGTTAATTTCTTAATTGTTATTGAGAATCTTCAAATGTAGGAAACAATCAACATGTCTGAGATAAGACCTATTAGCATTAGACACAATTATAATCGAATGTCTTTCTCAGGTGGTAGTTAGTTAGTGGTTACTATCTGCCATCATTTCCATTGTACTTTTTTCAAATATACATGAACAAAAGTAAACAAATAAACTTAGTATCATTATCCTAATTTTTTTAAGGGTAGCTTTATTTACCTTGCTAATCTGCCTGGATAAGGATGATTATCAATGACTTTTCTTTTGTTTTGACATGTTCTTATGGATGATAAAAGTTGCAGAGAAGTCATTCAAGAAAAGGCTCACAGCGTGTTGTTGATAAAAAGATTGGTTCAATTGCTACTTCAAACGATAGAGATAATGGTGTTGCCACATCCTCACCCAGAGGTATCATTGCCTATACCAATACAAAAGTGAACTCAACTCAACATTATTATTGTAGGGACTGGTTTGATGAATTTGATTTGTCCATTTCCAACTCTTCTATTGTCCCTATATTTATAGTTCTATTTGTTTTTAACCCTCTGAAGTTTGGATCATTGGTTCAAATATAGACGAATAAACTTGAATTCTAAGATTTAGGTAAGTGGCATAGATGTAACATATTTCTGATAAAGATCATTACCTACCTGTACCTGCTGCCCTCCGAGGTTGGTGGCTCACAATTGCTTGTCTCCTCAATAAATTGTCAACTTACATGAATTAGTGTGCTTTTTCTTTTTTTGGTTGGGGGTGGGGGGGAATTTGGTATCTATCTTTGCTGATTTTTCACCTACTTTTACTCCTTGAATAACGGTAAAGAGTAAAGACACTCTTGGTCAATTAGGATTTTTTTTTTTCCCATCTATGAGAAGGGTTGAAAAATTAGTTCAAACTATTGGATTTCAATTAGCTTAATTGATAAAATTTTTTATCTATGACCAAATAAACTAATTGGAGCTTAGCTTGATAATAATTAATAGAGATCAATTAACATAAAATTAACGCCATATGTTTAAATCTTATTGTATCTATCAAAAAAAGAAAATTAGCTTGAAATCTTGCGCCTTTGATAATGTAAAGCCAACTCACTCTTATATGATTGTCACGAGGTCAATGTAGTGAGTAGATTACAATTATGAAAGTGATGTGTTGAATGCTAGGTCATTGTACTGTGTAGAGCAAATGAATTTGGAACTAAGGTGCATCTGGGTCCTTTTGCATTTCTTTAGTTTGGCAAGTACAAATGACAGATTATCACTGCTTGCTGTTGGCATACATTTCTTGGAAGCGTGTGCAAATCCATTATTGGCAATTAGGTGTTGAAGATATTCTTGACAAATATATTCTATATGCATATTGGAGATGAAATTATTAACCGCCAGTTTATATGGTAGGGCCTAGCACTCCTGAAAAGTCCAGTATGGTGGCAGTAGGGACCATGGATAATTGCAGCAGCCCACAAGTTCATCATCAGATCACTATCAACACCTGCAACATCAGCACTCCCACCGAAAGCAGAGGCATTTCGAGGAGAAATAGTTTCAGGCGCTCTCCATGGCTGCTTGATCCTAAAAGGGTTCTTTTCCTCTTTGCCACCCTGTAAGTCTACAATTTCTGCAGCTCTCTATTCAGACTTTCTGCCCTGTCTGGTACTAGTAGCACTGCCACAAAATTTATAGAAATTTCCTTATTTGGTAACTTCACTAGAGAGCTTTAAGGATATACATACATTCACTGTACAAACTTTATAAATTTCAGAACTTTAGAGTAATATTCACTGTAATTTGTCAAACACTCAAAAGGCTTCAGAGCTTTTCAGTTAAAACTCTACTTCCTTTAGCAATGCCAAACGGGCATGCTTTGTTTCCTCGAATTTAGTGGTTTATTTATTTTGGTGACAGGTCAAGCATGGGAACAATTTTGTTAATATACTTCACCCTTTCAATTGGAAAGCACAATGCAAATGAAGATGGTCCAGATTGGTAGCAGGGAAAATAGGCTCAGCCTTAAAAGAGAAATGATAGTGGCACCCGAACTAGGATAGAAACATAAGCATTCAAGGCTCAAGCAGTTTGTGGTGGGGGGTCCATTTTGGAGATATGGGGCTTCTTTTGATGGGTATTCTAAAACAAAATGCTGAATTGAAAGAAGGATACAGAAGAAAAAATAGAGGATACACAAAAGTTAACCAACTTTCAATTAACATGGCCTCCAAGTTGATAATTCTGGAGCTTTTCTCCGGGCCATAAAAAATTTACAGATGGAGACAATGACATACTGCATTCTGACAAAGACAAAGAATCTTCTTTTCAATACGGAAATGGCAGAGATCAAAAAATACTTGTTTTTGCTTTGTCATTACTCTTTCTCTGCACGGCTTAGTGGAGAATCAGAAAGTTTACTTTTTGTTCACTTTCTTGCCCATACCTTCCATTCTGTTTGCCCTTTCGGCTCTCCTTAGTTTTGAATAGACCCTTTGTGTTGTACGTGGCTTCCATGTGAGTAGGCAAAGGTACAAAAAGTGAAATAACAGTTACATATATATAAGAGATGAAATCGTTTCTGTATGTGCCAGCACGCATGCGCACTTAAACTCTCTTTTTTTTCTTTTCTTTTTTCGAAAGTGCGCTAGTGAAGCCAGGCCTTTGTCTAGCATTGAATAGACTAAAATTTAGGTAGATGTGGTGTGGACTGAGGAGGCTCAATAATTTTCCCAATTTATTGTATGGTTTGTGACTAATTTTTAAGTCTTGGGGGCAGAATGAAGTAGTGCTTCTGAACATTAAAAAATTTAATTTTAGTAGTTAGTACACAGCAGGAGCAAAATGCTTTGACAGACACGGTAACACGTGTTCAAAAATCAACACGCAATGATTTTTGCGTCAAGATGTAAGCAAAAATCAACATACAATGATGAATGCAATATAAATACAATAAAATAGCCGCAACAACAGTTTTATTAGCTAAAAGCAGGCATCTGTCAGTGGGCATATTCCAGAACTAAGTTTCACTTGGTATGATATGACATGGAAAAGTTTTGCAAGTAATGGCCACAGCATGAACCCCATCCTGTCTAAACCCTAAGAGTAATTAGTCACAACTCTATCCACTATAAGCAAAACTAGGTGCAATTTCTTAGGCTCAGATATGCAGTAATTTAGATTCTCCAATTAAATCCAACCTTGTGGCTAATTCCCGTATGGCTGAATCTAGTTGTCATTAGAGGAAATAACAATGGTTGTTTTGTAATTAGTCAACACAACCACATAGTTAATTTTAATTGGGGAACTCAAAGTATAGGACATGCAAAACTATTCTTAAATTTTTGCCTATTTACTTGAAGAACTTTTACCCTGAGATTTTTTTTTTTTTTTTTTTTTTTTTAGAAAACACACCCAAATTACTGATCAGCAATACCCCAAAAGTGGAAAAAAGACCCCAACGTGAGCTATGTTCAGGTGGTTTGACAGCAAATAATACAAAGTATATTCTTCTATTT
The DNA here is from genome assembly GCA_028216015.1 of Quercus dentata. Lineage (NCBI taxonomy): Eukaryota > Viridiplantae > Streptophyta > Magnoliopsida > Fagales > Fagaceae > Quercus > Quercus dentata. Next base: position 83,277,634 of record CP116448.1, on the reverse strand, counting down.
ATATATACTATATTTCTTCAAGCTTCTTGTGTTGCTTAGTTGAGGTTTGCAGAAAATCCTACCCCGGTCTGCCCCTCCATAGAAAGAATTGCCTCACCACAGACTTTAGAAGCATTAATTTTCTGGACATCAATCCGTAAATGACCAAAAAGTTCCATTTAGAATGTCTGCCACATAAAAACATGGGGATAGGATAACAACTGGAGGAAACATGACTCGCCAACATCAAATCCATGACTCAGGATTAACAATAAAATAAACCGACTTAAGTGCATTTGATTAAGAAGATGTCAATTTGGCTGATTAGAATAGCAGGGTCCTCCAAATTCCAATAGGCCACAGTTTGTGGTAGGTTCATCAGTTCATGCCTTCATAGAAAGAAAAAAAGACACACACACATATATATATTGGTGTTTCTATGACATAGTCCCCGTGTGACCAGGGGGAGGGAGGATTTGGGGAGAATCAATTTGACATCTGACTATAGCCTCATTCAGCACATGTTAGGTGCTTTCTAGAAAAGGTAACATGTGAAGGTAATAGCTCTAATCAACCAATCATGTGAGATGAACAGTAGCAACAATTCTTTTTTCCTGATTCTTAATTAGCACATCAAGTGACAAGCTTATGTTTCAAAACTGGTAGGTATCATTTCAAAAGTCCAGATTTCAACCGAATCAACTATGAAGTTGTATTACACACAATCTTAAGGCTGTAAGCAGAGGGGAAAAATAAAAATGAATATATTATGTACAAATTCATATTTTCATTTAACTATATATCTACATATATAGAAGACCGTACCCTTATGCCCTGCAGTGCAATATGAGATGAACTCCACTCTTCAGCATCAGTATCTCCCTGCCTACTTGGGAGCAATGTAACATCTTTAGTAGCGCTTTGAGATTGTTGGCATTGAGCACCTGTGTTTCCTGTCATGGTATAGCCTCAATATAACCGCTGCAGTTTCTTCTATAGCTTTTCCTGTCACTTCTGCAATTGTAGGAAGTAACAACATCCAAGTTCAATTATCAGTGTGTCAAATGTTCTCAAGCCTTCATTATATGTTATGCCATCTATAATTGAATTTTCACTTATCCAAAATGTAGAATAATAGAGAAACCAAGTAGATAGTTAATGAAAATTAAAATTCTTACCAATTACTGGCCAGACAGGATTTTGTGCAAAATTCCTTCGAGCAAATTCCAGCTCCTCTCTAACATAGTCCATCTCCGAGTAATTACTCCTTGTTTCTATGTTGAAGCCCAGACTCTTAGCTCTTGCTTTTCTGATTGCTTGCAAGATTACAGGATTTATAGTCAAACCAAAAACCTTCTCTGGGTCTACCTCAAAGAGAGTTTTTGGAAGTTCTATACCCATTACAATAGGGACATTTGCCACTTTATACCCTTTCTGAGCCAGATAGATTGATAATGGTGTCTTCCCTGTACGAGATACACCAGTAAGAACAATGTCAGCTTTGTACAGATTTTGAGGTAGTGCCCCATCATCTTGCTTGATGGTAAATTCAATTGCTTCAATCCGACGGAAGTATTCCTCAGATAGAGGAATAGTTCTGCCAGGAGCCCCGCGGGGGAGGCCCGATGGTGAGACTCCTAGATGAGCAGCAATTGCCTCTGTGATTGGGCCAAGTATGTCTGTGGAGGGTATACCCCACAACTGGCAGGCTTGCTTAGCAGATTCACCCATTGAAGGGTCAGCTAAAGTGTACGCAACCATTGCACCTTCTTTGGCTGCTTGCTTAACAATCTCCATTAACCGATCTACATCATCAATCTGGCAAGTGCATGGATCCCATTGCACAAAAGTCAGTCCAAGTAAGGAGACTTTGGACAATAAATTCACTTGTCCCTTAACACAAGATGCAAGATTTACCATATATGAACTTAGGCAGTCTAGGTTCTAATAGAGAGATTTAATCCATTTGAAAATCCAATTTTCATAATTATAAATATCAAAAGAATGCTCTTGTTCAAGGAACTTAACATGAGAATGAGAAAAGTAACAAAATTACCATATGAGAATACACACACACACACACACACACATCACCCTAAAGTTGTTTTTTTTTTTTTTTTTTTTGAACTTCATCAGACTGCACCTACTTGGTCAAACTTAATCATGTTGGAATTAAAGCTTGTCTAATTTCTTCCCCAACCTCCCCACCACCCCCCCCCCCCCTCTTCAAAAACAAAAAAAGCTTGACCAAAACTCTACATTAAGTTAGCTGAGTTGTAAGATATGAGATATTAGGGTTGAAAGAGAGAAAATGAAAAGAAAAATGAAGTGAGAGAGAGAGTACAGCTCCATTAATCAATCCCTCACCTTAGCACATATTTATATTTATATTTATATCATGATTTTATGGCACGATTACAAAAATTATTTATGCTAATTATAAAATAAATAAATAAATAAACAAGAATCAACTCCAACAAAGCTTCCATCATTGTCACCCTTCTAAAAATTCATGGACCAGGTGTCTCCTTTTAGAGAACTTTGGGCATTCTTTTGGTTGCTTTGCATCAAAATGCCGCTAAAACATTGCACATGACAATTTTTCAAAAGTTGTGCTTTTTGCCTAGTTTGTTTTAAAGAGTTTTGACAGTGAGTAAAGCATAATGTAAACTCTGGAGAACCTTAAGCTCCAGAGGGGACTCTTTCAGTGAACTCTGCAATCAGTCCTAGTTTCAAGTCAAATATTGGTATCGCATACATTGTATAATGTAAATCACCCTTAAGATCACTAAAGCGTTGGTCCTAGGCAACAGCTTAACAAACGAAGTTTTGCAACTTAAACCTGATCCAACCCAATCCAATCCAATCAAACTGATAAGCTTAGCTGAGGCATATATAGACAAATTCTTGATCCTGGCATAAGAAAATTCTTAAACTAGCTTAATGTAGTGTTGGCTACCTAATACTCCTAATAAGAGGACATGGAGTAACGAACAAAGTTTTCTTCTAAACCATTTGGAGTATTTTCATTCAACCCACTATGTGACAGATAATATACTATTCCCACGTGTTTTTAATGTCATGTGACTATTAAATATGTCATGTGATGAAAAGCATACGTAAATGATCGTTTCAGTCAGCATAATTTCCTTCTAAATCAATTTGGAGAAAAAGTTCTATTGCACTATATGGTTGAGCTCCTTAGTTTACTGATAGTTTGGTTAAGGAGTGAAGCTCCTAAGTCTTTGTTATAACAAACACAATCCTAGACGAAAATATATAAATAAGAGCCGTATTTGTTATACACAAATTGTTTTACACATTTGTACACACGCTAGTGCATTTTGTGTGGGTGTGTATATGGATGGGTAAAACAGTGTATAATAACATTTAGCCTATAAATAATAACTATAATAAAGTAAAAGTCAAAGTTTTGTACACTAATTACGAACTTTAATCAATATTGTGTTTGGTATATATAATAAAATTGTTGCCAATGACTACACGTCCATGTGAAAATGACATTGTCATAAAATAAAAATTTGTGTCCCTTTGTACATATATAAAACCAATCAAGCTACTTAGAATCAATTGTAACTTGGGCTCGGCCCAGTTAAGGCATAACAGAATAAACTAACTAGTACTACTACTGGTTTCAAAAACTAACTGAAGTAACCAAATCCAAATCTAATTCAAGTAGGTGAAAAAGACGTATTTACCCCAGAAAACAAGTGGGTATTTACAGGACAGCCGCGATCGACCAAGCAGTGTTCGAACTGACCCAACGCGGCGTTAACGGAATGCTCCGCCGTCCATCCAGTTCCGTCAGAAATCATGTATATCGACTTCCCCACTCTCAACTCCACGTCATCGTCTCCGTCAATTTTCGTAACGGAGTTAAGCTCGCTCTCTGTTGCTTCAACTGGAGGACGCTTCGCTTCCAATACTTGGACCTGCTGGTCCGGCCGGTCCAGTTTTCGCCCGGACCGAATCGTGCGAGCCCTCGACCACCGGTTCAGCCGAGCGCTTCCCTTCAGTTTCCGAGCCTGTGGTACTGGTTTGGTGTCAGGTTCGGATGGGTTTTGATTGGACGAGATAGGTGTGGGTCTTATGTTCGGGAGCCTTAGCGTGGATGAAGCCCACATTTTTTTTCCTTTTTTGTCTTTTTGAATTATTTGGATTTGTTTTTCTTTTATTGCAATTTCTGCCTCCTCACTGCTCAGTGACATTTTGGGCCAAACCTTTATTAAGTGGGCCTTGGCCAATTTTTTTTTCTTGAAAAAAATGTTAGAAAATAATTTATTTATTTTATTAAAAAAAATAGGAAGAGGAAATCTAAATTTTTTGGAGTATCTTTCTTCTTTGAAAATCTCATAAATTGATAGTATGGACGGTGGTGGATTAAATTTGAAATTCCTAAATTTATGTCACATAGACAAACCCCACCACTACAATACCATTGTAGAGTTATCCTACTTCTTTTGAATAATTGAGACTCAAATTATATGATTTTAGGTATTCAAAATATGTATCCTATTAATTATTGTTATTATTATATTAAAAAAATTAAATTTGATTATCCAAAAGATATTATATTGCCCCCTTGGGGTGTGGTGTGTTGGTAGAAGTTTTAGACTGGATTACACTTGCATGTCCAGTAGTTATCTAGTTTGAGTCGTGTGCTTTGCAAAAATATTATGCCATGACGCGAATAGGCCTAACGCATACAAAAGTGTCACACGCCATAAGTTCTACGAGTTCATTGGGTTGAGTCAATGATCACACGCTTAAGAGCCTTTTTTGTTCTTAAAAATAAAATAATAAATAAATAAAAAAAAAAAAGCTACTATATCATTTGGTTATGATTTTTATAAATCATTTTCTCCGATTTGTTTTATAGAACAATGGCATGATATAGATTAATCATTGCTCTTCAATTCTCCAGTCCGTATGCACAAATTATAAACTACTTTATGTTATAAATGTGAAGTGACATCAAATAGACAGATTGAAGATGGTGATATATACAATGTGCAATGTATTGGGACATTTTAGGTAGGGAAATTATTGCTTGAATTAGTATGTAATTTGGACCGGTTCGTTTGTCACACCACATTTAATCACTACATGTGTAATGTGGCGCCAAATCTTTAAAATTTGTTGTCTTCCATGTATTTTCTATTTAAGGTAAGGTGTGCATGGGTTGAATTGAAGAGATTTTTTTACCCAACTCATCATGAATCATGATGGGTTAAAAAAAATCCATCACAACCCATATGGATCAGGTTGGGTCGGATTGAACCCATAGGTTGGATATTTTTTTATTACTATAATTATAAAATTGAGCAGAAAAAAATATATATCATCATCATCATCCGAGTTGATAAACAAAGTATATATGAACTAGTATTCCAACTCGATTATAAATAAAATATATCCAATTGAGGTGATAAACAAAATATACATGAATTAGTATCTCAACTCGATTATAAACAAATAAAAGTGGAGTGAGAGGCGATAGAGAGCCAAAGTGAAAAATAAGATTGTTAGAGTTTGTGAGGTAATTGAGTTTTATATAGGAAGAGCTGAATAGGAGAAAAGATTAAATAAAAAATTATTAATTATATAATATTTTTAAAATATATATTCGATATATATTTTATATTTTAAATATATCGGTGGGTTAGATTAGGTTAGACAAGTTTGTGATTGTTATGACCCAAACCTAACCATACCTACTAATAAAAAAAATTATCATAACCCAACCTAACCCACTAACCCCTAAAAACCAACCCAACCCACTGGGTTAGGTTGGGTTGGGTTAGGTCGATTTTGGCAAGTTGGCTACACACCCCTAATCTAACATAACATCAGTGATGTTAATAATACAATTAAACACTTGAGGGAATTCACATTTAAAGAACATATATTTTGTCACTAGAAGTTAATCCAAATTAGTACGTATCAAAAAAATCATTACAGTTCTTAAGAAAAAATTTATATGTATTATTATAGTACAACAACCAAACTCTCATATAAATGGTAGATTTAACTATGAATTTAATTAATAAAATTCACTTTTCTTTTCTTTCTTTAAAAACAAAAACACATGGACATACACACAAGGGAAAGTGAATGTGGTTTTAATACAAAAATACATCACAAATTTCACTCAAAAGTCATTATAACTTTTTAGGGATGATATGTTAAGTTATATTACACATAACATATTCTCTTAAACAATGTGGGACAATCATGGTTTTAAAAACCAAATTGGACCAGCCGATTCAACCAATACAACTAGAACCAATCCTTTTTCAATTCTTTGAGCATTCTTTTTTCTAAAACCATGGGAACAATTACCAATTTTTATAATAATAACAATAATAATAATAACTCATACACAAGGGAGAGACAAAGGGGCATGAGACTCACTATTACTATATAATAGCAATGAATACAATGTTGTCGTAATTTTAGAGTATTAAATTATTACTTGTATATATCATTGTACTCAAGCCCACGCCCTAGATACATAGCATGAATGTACGCAGAAAAATGCAAAACAATCTTCATCACTTTTCTTTTCTTTTCTTTTTTTGACTTACAATGATTGAAAATGAAAGATTTGAACAAAAGTTTTTCCCAAGAAAGAAATTGGACAATGTGGCAAAATTACAAGACTTCGGCACAATCTATCACTCTATGAATAGTCTGATTTCTCAATGTCACCTGTTTGATATTGCTTACAAGTGAGTGTTTGGATAGGAATTATGTTGCGTTTGGCGTTTGCGTTTTGCTTTTTTTTTTTTTCCCACGCGTTTCAAGCTTTTAGAGACAATTATCACTGTTCACGTACTGTAGAACAATCTTCATCACTTTTCTTTTCTTTTCTTTTTTTGACTTACAATGATTGAAAATGAAAGATTTGAACAAAAGTTTTTCCCAAGAAAGAAATTGGACAATGTGGCAAAATTTCAAGACTTCGGCACAATCTATCACTCTATGAATAGTCCGATTTCTCGATGTCACCTGTTTGATATTGCTTACAAGTGAGTGTTTGGATAGGAATTATGTTGTGTTTGGCGTTTGCGTTTTGCTTTTTTTTTTTTTTTTTCTTCCCACGTGTTTCAAGCTTTTAGAGACAATTATCACTGTTCACGTCTTTAGAACAATCTTTATCACTTTTCTTTTCTTTTCTTTTTTTGACTTACAATGATTGAAAATGAAAGATTTGAACAAAAGCTTTTCCCAAGAAAGAAATTGGACAATGTGGCAAAATTTCAAGACTTCGGCACAATCTATCACTCTATGAATAGTCTAATTTCTCGATGTCACCTGTTTGATATTGCTTACAAGTGAGTGTTTGGATAGGAATTATGTTGTGTTTGGCGTTTGCATTTTGCTTTTTTTTTTTTTTTTTTTTTTTTCTTCCCACGTGTTTCAAGCTTTTAGAGACAATTATCACTGTTCACGTACTGTAGTAGCACTGTTCATGAAACCCACAGCCACTTTATTTAGAAAAAAAAATATTAAAAATGGGTCTCACGGCACTATTCACACATTTAAAAATTATTTTGCTACAGTGTTTTTCAGTTTCAAAGAAAATAAGTTATATCCAAACGGACCCTTAAGTTAAGCTTATTTTTTATATCAACTTATGTACTTTTTTTTTTTTTTAATAACTCTTTTTTTCCTAGCTTAACAATATTTTTACTACCAAAATAAGCCAATGAATATAATATATTCCAATTCCAAATACATACTCAAGACCATGGTTTTCAAACTCGAACGATTTAATGAACCAAAAAAGGGAGAGGTTCAAGGTTTATGAAGTCAGGTTGAGGTTCAATTGTGGTCAAACCATGACGTGTCATTTAAATATTTTTAATATATTTGGTACTTAAATTGGTTTATATTTATTAATTTTTCATTTCTGACCAACAAGGTGTGTGTAGCTCAATGGTTTGCACACTGAATATGTTATCTCACTTCTTAAGAGCAAGCAAAATTTCATCAATTTTTACCAAAATAAGGATATGACTGAACCGTGACTTATAAAACCGAACCTTGGGCCAATTTTCGGTTAACCCGGATGGACCATTTGATTCGGTCCGTGTTTAAAAACAATGCTCGAGGCCTTAAGCAGATTTTTGCCCTTCATAGAGCATCCATATTTATGGTGTTAAAATTGCTATTAAAAAAAAAAAAAAAAAAAAAAATTTTAAAACCAAAAACACTAAAATACATGCTACATTGATGGTGCTATAGTTAAAAAATTTTGTCAACTTGTTATAGTAAACTGTCATCTCTAGTAGTTTATTGTGGCAACAAAGTTATAAATGCACACACACACACACACACACACACACACACATATATATATATATATATATATATATATATATATATATATATATATATATATATATATTTGGTTTCTCTCTCTTTTTTCATTATTATACATTTTCTATCTCTTCTCTTTCTGCAAACCTCTCTCTCTCTCTCTCTCTCTCTCTCTCTCTCTCTTTTGGCTAAGCCTCTCTCTTAGTCTTCCCTCTAGCCTTTCTCTGCATTCTTACCCCTTCTCTTAAGTCCTTTTTCTTTTAGCGGTGATGATGGTGGTGGTGGGTTGTTTTATTGGTGGTGGTGATGGTGGCTCGTTGAGGTGGGTTTGATGATCCGTGGGTTTAGGTTGAGATCGAGCTGTGGGTTGAGATCAGATTTTGGGTTGAAATCATGTTGTGGGTTGTGGTTGGTGATTGTGTTGATGGGTTGTGGGTTGCTAGGTTATTGTTTGTAGGTTGAAGTTTAATGTTTTTTTTTTCCTCCTGGTGGTGGTGGTGATTGGCAATGGGTTATGGGTTCTTTTTTTTTTTTTTTTTTTAACTAGTGGTGATGGTGGCTGACAATGGGTATAAGTTTACTAGATTGAGAAATTTTGATTTGTGCTTGTTCATGCTTCAAAGAAGAGAAAGAGAAGGAGAAGAAGATAGAGAAAGAGACAGAGTAAAAATAAAAAAGAATAAAGAAAGAATATGTAAATTTAGTGGTAAAAAAATAGAATCTTTGATGTTGGATGTATTGTAGAGTGTTGGTACAAACACAATAATAATAGAAATAATATAAAGAGAAACAGAATAATACTTCTGAATATTATTAATTTGAGATTAGAAAATACACAACACTATTTGGACTAAGGCGCGACACTCACTCTCTTTAAGGAGATTCAAGCCCTTGGTTGGCTAAACTTTGTAATCAGTACAGACTTTCTCTGACTTGTCTCCCCCAAGATACAATAGCCCAGCAAATGTCGTATGACTAGAACAACCTCTACACAAAGTGTTCAAGCCCAAAGCTCTACCGGAAACAACACTCTTCCTTGCCAAGAACCTCTCTGTTTTTTAGTGTATATTGCAGTAACTTGGATTGAGTTCTACCTAAATTAATCTGATTAATTAGGTCCATTATGTTGATGTAGTGGGTGTTACAAGATTAATTGCTGGATATTAATCTGATGGGCTGGAGTTACACAATTAATAGTGAGATAAGGAGTTTCTAAAAAATGAAAAGACCCAAACGGATATTCCATTAAGTGGGTTAATGGTTTTTCATTTTCCATAATAAAAATAGAGTATTAATTCAGACCATTTACTGATCACCAATGGATATGGTAATTATTTTGAATGGGTTGTCAAGTAGGAGGATCCAAGAGGCTGATTCATTTCCATTTTTGACACATTCTCTCTTCTCCTCCCCTTTGCACACATATCTAACTCAATATTTGAATCAATTCATATTAGCTCATTAATCGCCATAATTAAAAAGAATGAAATAGTCTCTCTCATTTTTAATGTGAGATTAAATATTTTCACTAACTCCTCATATTCCATATTAACTCTCACATCTTTACATTTATGTTGTAATATAAAACCATGTTAAATAATTAATATTAAAATATTCCAACATAAAATGAGGTGTTAAAATAGATAAAATAGTTTTTTAGCACAACCATTGTGCATGCTCTAAGAAGATATACCGATGTTGAGTGGAAGCAATTTTCTCCTCTTTGTCCAAACAAATCAAAGAAATAGACAAGGAAATACCATGTGAAATATACAAGGCCTATTTGGTGTATGTTTTGTGTTTTCAAAACCAACAAAGGAAAAAAAAAAAAAAAACAGTTTTGTGTGTTTTGTTCTCAAAATTTGTTTTCATATTGTTTTCTCAACCCCCCCCCCCCCCAAAAAAAATTATATATATATAAACATAAAAATTTGTTTAGCAACTTTTTTTTTCCTTTCATTTTTTTTCTTTTTCTTTTCCCTTAAACCATCCCAAATTGGCAACACCCAAACCCACCACCATCACCTAACCACGCACACAACTTCAATCAAAACCAAAATCCACTAAGTCCATAGAGTCCATAGAACCCACAACCCAAAGAAAAAAAAAAACCATTAGAGAGAGAGAGAGAGAGAGCTATGTTGTATATATAGGTATATATAAGGATAGTTTGTAATAATAATATATAGTTTGAAGAGTATATCATTTGTGTAAAATGATAAAGTGAAAATTTCAAGTTCGAGGATTCTCAACCGATCGAGAATACTGTTTCAATTGATCAAAGTGTTGAAGGAATTGGCTTTAAAAGCTTTTGTCTGTTCAACTGCAGTCTTGACCGATCAAGATTTCTCAACTGCATCTCGACACCAAGTTCGATCGATCGAGATTGTGTGAATAGTTTTTTCTGCGCTTTTGTCTGGTAACTATTCTAAACTTTTGAAAAGGTTTTGCACCTAGTGGACATTTTTTGAAACATTGTAACTCTCTATTGATACCTATTGAAAGGTAATAATCCTTTGGGTATAAATAGTAGTTCATGTTCACTTGATAATTAATTCTTTTCTCCAAATCTGCTATATATAAAAGCCAATAAACTTAGTTATATCTTGGAGACAAATTTGTAGAAGACCTTTAGTAACTCACGTATGGGAACAAATTTTGTCTAAGGATAACCTTCAATTATGCCTCCAAGTTAATCATAATTTCAGTTTGCTTGTTGTATTCATTTTGTTCTTTCATTATTATTCCTTGAGTTTGAAATCCCCAACAAGCTAGTGGTTCAGGATACTGGTTGATGGATTGCTGGTGGCTAGCACTATATGATCAAAAAAGACTAGACCCTTTGTTGTTTTGTGTCCATAGAGGAGGACGAGTCTCGATGTTACTGATGAAAGATTAATTTCTCTTTGTGCAGTGCTTCTTTCGGAGATGGTCCAACAACGGTAGTGTTGAGAGATAAGTGAAGAGAAAATAAATGATAATAGAAAACAATGGGTTGTTTTAAAATTAAAAAAAAAAAAAAAAATGTTTTGCATAGTGATTTTGAGAAAAATTTTCTAAAAAATTTTTGCCAAACAAACTAACATTTGGTGCGATACACCATTTTTTGTTTTTAAACGGCTACCAAATGTTTTTAAAAACCATCATTTAGTGGAACTTTAAAAACAGCTACCAAACTATTTTTACGATTTAGCTTCTTTTTTTTTTTTTCCTTTTATTGAAACCTCAGTTTTTCTAAGCAAAACAATATTTTTACTAACAAAATAAGATAATAATGAAAATAATCTATTTTAAATACATACTCAGACAAGCACTTTTGTCATTCATAAGCAAATATACCTTATGTTAAGTGGGAGCAATTTGCTTTCGTTAGTCAAAACAAATTAAAGAAATAGTTGCCTTGTGTGATATGCAGCTTTTTAAAAAGTCTCACTTAGACTCGACTTTCACCCAACTTAATTTTTAAGTAAAATAATCTAATGAAAATATCTAGCTTAATGACATACTTAGACATGAACTTGTGACCCTCATAAGCAGATTTACTCATATTTCTTATGTTGAATGGCAGAAATTTGCTCCAATTAGTCAAAACAAATCAAGAAAATAGACAAGTAAATGGCGTGCATCATGCATGGCACATATGATTCTGTCCATTTGATATGATGGAAAAATAGGAATGAATGAAAGTGTGAGAGTGAAGTGGGGCCTTTTTTTTTTGGGAGTGAAAAGGCCTAAGAATGGAGAAAGGGTGGAGTGTTCTCATTCATTGGGGCTCACTGACTTCCATATGGGCCATATGGGTAGGTGTAGGTACATTATTTTACAACCTCCGTTTTACCTCATTTTTAAGGAAAAGAATGTCATTTCATGACTCAAGGGTAGAAATCAAAATTTTGATCACCGTTTCTTTAAAACTTTTTTGAGAAAATTTTTTTTAGAATTTTTAACAATCAAAAGGACATATTATGTGCTTCAATTGAATCACCAGATTTTTCTCAAAAGAAATATATATATATATAAATATATATATATATATATATATATATATATATATATATATATATATTTTTGAATCATCAAATTAAAAGTTATAACTTAATTAAGTTTTAATGACTAGTATGCATTTGGACGATTAGATCACATATGATCATGATTAATTAATTATGATTGGTTCTTAAGAAATTAATTTTAACTAATGATGTGTTGTAATTATATTGGATTGAGAATTTTGAAGATGTATGGACAAGATCAATTTGACCAAGTCAAAATTGCAGGAAGGAGTAGTAATTTTAAAAACCATCCTCAATAAAAAGATAGTCAATTTGATCATGATCTTCACCCAATATGTTTTCTCCGAAAGGATAGTGTTTGTGAATGAATCTTCACTTTTGTGTATATATATATATATATATATATATTTTTTTTTGAGAATGATCTTTCACTTGTATATTGATGGTAATCGATTTAAAGACAATGTGAGTGCATTGTGACCACTCTAAGATATGAAACAAGGTTATTTTTGGAAATTTAAAACATAAAATTATCATTTTACCCCTAATGCTAGAACAGTGAAAAATAAATGGTTGCGAAAAGCAGTGTTATCAATGAAGTTATTTTAATTTGAACCTCTGCTTATCTTTATCATTCTAAGTTTTTTTTTTTTTTTTTTTTTTTTTGAGAGGAATTAGTTAGTTAAGTTAGCATTGAAATTCTAGTGTACTAACAGGTTTAAGATCACAGACGGTAAACTAACAAAACGGCCTAAGTCTTGTTAGTCTATCTTTATCATTCTAAGTAATAACAATGTAAAGTAAAATAGAGAAACCATTAATTAAACTATGTGTTCATCTAGGGCTTGCTCATAAATTCCGTTGGTTGACATTGAACAAAAATGGTAAAGAAAGTTTCGCTAAGAACATGAAAATAATTGCAAGAAAATTGAATTTGATTATCTAAGTTAAACGCAAATTTTTATCAATTGTAATTTTTTTTTTCTCTAGCATTTATTGCCTTGATAGCCTTCCTTTTTCTTTAATAAATTATTGCCTAGAATAATAGAATTTTGAAGAAAGATAATAGATAAAGTTTCAGGGATCTACCACTTCAACAAATTGCAGGAATGTTGAAAAATTATCAAAAATTCTAGGATTATATATTAAAAAAAAAAAAGCAAAAATGCAAAACTGACCCTCTAACTTTCACTTTTTTTCATTCCAGTCCTCTAACTTTTAGTTTTGCCAATTCAATCCTCTAATTTTCAATTTTTATCAACTTAAGGCTCCCGTATAACCTAGTTACTGTTGCCGTTAGATAGGCACTGTGGAAAAGGACAAAATGGTAAATTGAAGATTGGAGGTGGAGTTGAGAATTTTCTCGTGATTTTTGATCACGCTGATCATGCCTTTATCAATGAAGATCCAACCGATCGATTTTAACATGCTGGAAGAGACGATGAAGATCGACTCGGTGAAGCAGATGGTGAAGTCTCTACCAAGAGGTTTTTTGATTTCTAGTTCCCGAGTGTTCTAAGGAATTCCACGGCGGCGCCAGAGAAGGTTATGGACAAGGAGCCTCATTTTCAGAAGAATGGCTTTAATGGCTCGGTTGTGGTGGCGTCGGTAGTGGCCGCTGAGTTTGAGCCAAGTTCTATGTGCTTGGACAAGATGTTCTGAGAACTTCATCAAAGAGAACAATAACAACAACAACAACGAGAAGCAATCCGGTGCAATCAGGTGTGGCCATAATCACTGAAACTGTTTTTAACCGGATCGTATTGATAGCGATTCGGAAGATGAATAGGACTTTTTCGACGATTCTAACTATTCTTCCACGGCATTGTCTCAACTCCACCTCCAATCTGCAATTTACCATTTTGTCCTTTTCCACAGAGCCTATCTAATGGCAGCAATAATTGAGATGCAACGGAGTATTGAATTGACAAAAATTGAAAGTTAAAAAATTGAATTGACAAAACTAAAAGTTAGAAGACTGAAATAAAAAACAATGAAAGTTAAAGGGTCAATTTTGCATTTTTGTCATTAAAAAAAAAAAAAAAAAAAAAACCATAATTTTTGTCATAACTATCCATGTGACAAGGTTTGTATAATGAAGAAAAAATGATGAATTTATATGAAAATGATAAAAAAAAAAAACCAACCATAACCTGCCCTGATAAAATAGTTGTCTTTTTTATGAGGTGTTAGAACTGCTTAAAAAAAAAAAAAAAAAAAAAGAATTGCTCAAAAACTAAAGAAAGTGCAGCAATCCACGTGATAGGAAAGCCGGTGGGACCGTGGGAGTGAGACTTTGTCTCCCAGGACCAAATTGCCACTCGAGTCGGTAGTCGTCGGCAGTCGGCACACAACGTTACATAATAAAAATGAAAAGGCCGAATCCTTTTGGACCTCAACCAACGACATGACATGGAAAGCCCCTCTACCTCATACTTTGCCCCCTTGTTGTATAGTGCAACACATCAAACATTCTTCTGCAAAATAAATCAGCCATCCACGTGGCAATCTAAAATTATTCATGTACTATTTACAATGGGAAATGCTAGGACCACATAATTGGCCATAACTCTCCTCGTGGCGAGTTGTGAGTGATAGAAATGTAATTGTGGGTCTATGTGAGTTCACATATTTACTACTTACAACTCGTCATGTGGTGAGTTGTGGCCAATTATGTGGTCTTAGTATTGCTCATTTACAATATGATGAGTTGAATCCATCAGACTCTCCAATTGAAGGACTATTTTCTCAAAAAAAAAAAAAAAAAATACTAATTAATTGGGAATTTTTTTTTTTTTGGTAAACATTAATTGGGATTTCAATACATGTTAGTCATTGAATTTTTTTTTTTTTTTTTTTTTTTGGGTAAATGGCAAATTACATCCCTAAAATTTTGAAGTATTTAGATTTTACACCTTGAAGGTTTAATTTTTGGGTTTTACTCTCTAAAGTTTGAAGATGTTTGAATTTTACATCCTGACGTTTGAGAATTTGAATTTTACTCCCTAAATTTTATGTGTGTTTGGATGTTACTCCTTAAAGTATTGAGGTGATTGGATTTTACACTTGAAGTTTCAAAATTTTAGAGTGTAAAATCCAAATGCCCCTAAACTTTAGGGAGTAAAATCAAAATTCTGAAATTTTAGGGTGTAAAATTCAAATACCCAAACTTCAAGGGGTAAAATCCAAATTTCAAAATTTCAAGGTGTAAAATCTAAATGTTACCAAACTTTAGAAGTGTAATTTGCAATTTACCTTTTTTTTTTTTTTTTTTTTTTTTTTTTTTTTTTATAGTTGAGTTGGAAGGATTTAAATCTTGGATGTTTTCATTGAAAATATCAAAATGTATTAATTAGTTGAGGTACAAGGCTTTTGGCTCCTCATTGAAACTTGTTGCATAACATGTTAGCTTAGTAGTTGATATTAAAAGAAAAAAGTAGTTGATATCAAATACGTAGGTGGAGTTCTCACATGGAAAAAATTAGCGGTGCAAGCATTGAATTGGAATGGGGGTTTATGATTTTTCTTTTTTAATCAAATCCGAATTTCTCGAGTTCAAAATTTTTTTAACCCATTCCAATTCATGGTGGCTTTTAATTAAACGATACATCGTACATATTGAGTTGGGATCATTTTTTTAGGCATAATAAAATTATATGATTTTCATTCATCTATTTAAGCTCATTATTTAATAAACAATTACAATTTACACAATTACGGTGTTTCAAAAACCTTCTATAAAGATAGTTTTCCACATTTTCCAGTGTTTGGTAGCACAAAAAAAACCTGGTCAATGGAAAACTATCTTTGGTTAATAGAAAACTCTAATAAAAATAAGGCTTATTTTCTATAAGCTGTTTTCCAAAATTTTTTTGGAAAACAATCTCTCTCTCATGCGTTGTATCTCCTATAGATATTATCTTCTTTTTATAGTTGTGAGAAACATAATTTTTTGCGCCTTTCTCTCTTATGGTAAGTTTTCTCACTTTTTCTCTTTTCCCTTTACTTTCTCTCCTCACACCCTCACCACTGACTAACTCTGGTCTCTTCTCTTCCCAAAATCTTGGAACTGTTTTTCTCTCTTTTCTCCATGTTTCTCTTCCCTTCAAAAATTCTCTGATTAGATTTTTCTTTACTTCACTGATTAGTTGAAAGGAGAACAAATTTGGCTTTTTCATTCTTCTCTTGAAAAATCCCAATTCTTTGCTTTGAATTTCAAACATTTTCTTTTTCTCTAAGAAATTTTCAGCTTAGTAGTAAAGTGCAAAAAAATAAAATTAAAAAAAAATAAAGAAGAAGAAGAAAGAATAGTAAAAGATGAAAATTTTAAACATAGTAACTATTTTGCTCTAAATTGCTTTTACATGGGACAATCTTTACACTAATAATATTAATATAATGAATGATAATTGTTTAGGAGAATTGCATTGAAATTTTTTTGAATGGGGTTTAGTGATTTTTATGCTTTTTAAATCAAATCCGAATTTAGAGTAATTCAAAGACTTTTTTGACTATAGTAGACAAATGGTTATGTGTGTGTGTGTGTGTGTGTGTAAACGATACATCGTTATTATCTATATTGAGTTGGTAGAGATCATTTTTTAATTAATTTTGATTATATCTATTGTCAAAATTTTAAATTAATTATATGAAAACAAAATTTTCTTGGTTTTTTATTTATTCATTAGTTATTTAAGCTCATTTTTAAATTAAAAGAAATATTTTTAAAAAATTTAACAAACATCAGAAAATTAGTTTTCAAAGTATTCCAAACACTTAAGACAGTTTTCATTAAAATAAACAATTTTCCGAAAACGTTAAGTCTTATAAACAAACAGAGCGTAAGTTTTGATATTCCAATTTCATTAATAAATTGAAACTAAGTCTTATAACCCAAGTTGTATTAATAACATGGGTTGAAAATTTAGGTTGAAAATTTTGTCAATCCAAACTAAACCTAACTCAAACTTTTAAAAAAATTTAAAATTCAACCCAACCTATCACCTCACTAAAATACGACTTGAAGTATTAGAATTGGTTAGGTTAGGTTAGTTTTTTAGGTTGGTAAATTGAATGCACATCCCTAATAAAGGCTTGTACATATATATATAAATATATATATATATATATATATATATTTCATATTTTATGCTTTGGAGACATCTATGCAAAGATCCATAATTTTCTATTCAAGAAAGAAATGAAATTGCAACCAAGATAAGAAACATTTGTTTTGAATATTAAAATCTTTTATTGAATTTCCACTGTGAAACAACCATGTTTGTTTCAAATGATGAAGATAATTAATCTTCAAATTCCTCACACGCAAATAGCCAACCTGATGAGTGAGAGTGAGAGTGAGAATGAGAGTGAGAGTGAAACTGAAAACAAATTAAGACTTAAAATAAAAAATAAAAAAGCAAAAAAAAAAAAGAAAACACTTCTTCACCAAAAAAACAAAAAAACCTTTAATTACTAGATCCATAAGAATTTGGATCACGAGTTTGTAGTGAATTTATTACTAGAAATATTAATATTGGAGAGAATAAACCATCTACCAGTAGAGTGAAAGAGGAAGAAACTCATTTACCTACTCCTTATACAAGAATAGATGCATGGTATGAACAAATAGTCAGTCACTCAAAATGAAACCCACCTTGATCTGACAAATATACTTTTTAAAGATCAAATAAAAGCAATTGATGATTGGGCTCAATCTCTATCTACCGTAACAACCAACTATAAAATTACTTGGACAAAAGAAATGTTTTTTCATTATATTGCAGCTACCCTTCAAGTTGACGCACCTTGCAGTGGCTAAAATAAGAAGAAGGTAAAACACAAAATACTGCTTTATGGTTTTGTTTGAGAACTGTCAATTCAGAAAGATACTAATTTTATGCTATCCAAGCTAGAATTATGTAATAGTTGTTCTTTTAAAGACTATGTAAAATTTTGTAGAAAATATTATTTTTTGGTAAACCCACCAAAAATTAATATATATATATATATATATATATATATATATATATATATATATATATATTATATATATATATATATTAGTTAGAACAATTTTTCATCAAATTACCAAACCCATGGGATGAAATGAGTAGAGAAGGTTATCCGAGACTATGCAAGTCCATATAAAACATGTTACATTTATAATCAAAAAAAGAGTTAATTGATATTCCAATGCTTGATCGACACAATAAATATAAGTGAACACCAGATTTTGCGCCAGCAAAGTGTGGTAAGTCTCAACATCTTCTTCAAGAAATTAAGGCTTTATATTAATCTCATTGTAAGGTTTATATCTAAGGAAATTAAAAAATCCTAAAACATATATATGTTTTCTCTTTCCTTAATTATGAAGGAATATAATTTCTTCATTTAATTTCCTACTTGAAAATGATAGATTTTAGAACTTTTTATTAATTCTTTATTCTTAAGATAGTTTGTTCTTAGGATTATAGGAATTTGTACATTTTTCATAACAATAGGTTCTTTTTTTTTTCTCAGCAAAAAAAAAAAAAAAAAAAGGTTCTTTTTTAGAACTACTGCTTTCTTCTTCATCTTCTTGTCTAATAATGTTTCTTGTGATTGAGTAATAGAACCTAGGCTTTTTACTATAGAGATTAGTCCTAGATTAATTGACTGTAAAGATCTAGAAGTTCCGAAACAATTGCTTTTAAATAATCTAATAGAATATCAAAGTAAAGATATAAGTCATATATAAAGATATAAGTCATATATCTCTTCAAGCTTCAAGGAAAAATCTTTATTTTTATGGATGATAGAGTTCATAATAGAAAATGAATGGGAAAATTTTGCAAGAATCACCCCCTTTTTTTCACAATTTAGGGGGTGTTTGGTAGCAGAGGTATTTAAACAACAGTTTTTGTTATTTAAACAATACAACACGTATTTTCACAACACTTTTTTACTCACACATATTTTCAAAACACTTATATAATATTATTAAAACAACATTACCAAACGAGTCCTAGAATATCAAAGTCACATTGTGCTGTGTCAAAATTTCTTTTTAAACACAAAAAAGATTCCGCGTTAAAGAGATTCACAATTCATTAATCAATTGCCACATGTCTGCATGCATCATTACACATTAAAATTGAAATGGCGAAATCTTTTTAGGCCTCATGAATGATTGAGCATATTTAATGTTCTGAAGAGAATTGCTTAGTTTCAGTAACTTATTTGCATAATGTAAGATAAAAAATTAAAAGCTAGTTTATTTCTAAAAAGCTAGAAGTAAATTATTTGGCCAAGACAAAAAGTAGTGTAAAACCCGTAAATAAATCATAATTTAAGCAAAAAACTAGCTTATAATCGGTTGCCAAATGCACATGATATCAAATATTAACAATGACATGAATTGCGAAGCTCATCCATTGCTCACTCAAACATTGTGCTTTAATATCTATCAGCCATCCATGTGGCAAATTAAATAATTTAGAGTTCTTTTTCTAGTAAAATGTCTTATTGTTAAATAAGATATCTAACATTCAAAATTAGAATCATGTCTACACCACAAATCAATTAAGATTTTGATCTGATAATAAAAAGTAATCATAATTAAAGTTAAAATTTTATCACTTCTAAAGAAGAAGAAGAAGAAGAGGAGGAGGAGGATGGGAAAGCATATTAATTGGGATTTCATTGCATGTTGCGTATATTGGGCTTTGAAAGTTGAGGCATATCATGTTAGCTTGGTAGTTTATATTAAAGATGAAGCTGGAAACTCTCGGATGCAACGATGTAAGGTGTGTACGTTTTGACCATTCAACAACTCAATCTTTGGCCCATTTACAACTAATAAGAATGCAGCACACGTGGTTTACTTGTAATTTGCAGTTGGCAAAGTTTTCAATATTAAAATTTTCGGGCCATGCTTAAGATAATATTACTTATTTTCTTCAGTCTCCCAACAAGATAATATTACTTATTTTCTTCAGTCTCCCAACAAGATAATATTACTTATTTTTCTTCAGTCTCTCCCATATAAAGCTTGTACGTACTGCATTGCCATGTGATTTTTTAAGGGTTTTGGTTCAAAAATATCTGAACTGAATTCATTTCAGATATTTTCTGATGGTGATGAAATAGAAAATCAAGGGGAAGAGAAAAACAGAGAGAAGAAAGAAAGGGATGTTTATGTGCATGATGTTTGTACTGAGTGAACTTGTATGTCAATATTATGATTATAAAAACGATTTAACCCTAATTTTACACCGCAAGTTGCTTATCCATTCCATTTTGCGAGTATAGAGGACTTTTGTATAATTCAACTGCTCTAATGTCATCATTATCAATGATTATAGCAATAATGAATGTCTGCATTGACAGCAATTGTGAATATCTTTAATGCCTAGTTCTAGAGAGTCCACATCCACTCTCTCCCTGTCCTAGCTAGTGGCTACATCTTACTCACTCTTATTTCAACCCGTCGGCAGTGGTAAAATTAAGATTTTTTTTTTTTTAGCAATATTACATGCACAAAAAAAAATCATTGCCGAAATTTTATTGGTTTTTATCTAGGTTTACTTTTTTTTTTTTTTTTTTTTTATATATATAGCACTAACAATTTGTTATATCAGCAATTGTAAAAAAATTTGCGATTATTAATTATTTTTTCTTCATGTAAGCTAAATACTTTTTTTTTTTTTTTTTTAAAGTAAGCTAAATACTTTATAATCAAATATGTGTAACGCAAAACGAAAATCTATTAAACTTGACAACTTTGTGCTAAGAATTTTTTTTCTTTGACTTAATTTAAACAGCTATCATTAGGTATACTAAATATGTATGTTTCTTATAAAAAAAGAAAAAAATTTTCTAAAAAAAAAGGTACTAAATATGTACAAATATATATATATATATATATATATATATATATATTTAATTGGAAATTGGGATCATAGGTCCAATTACATTGACCGTTATACGTGTATAAGCACATATACTTTCTCTATTAAGATTTTATTTCCTGAATCTAACAATATACATAATATTACATCATTTAAAATTTTAAATGACGCAACACTTAATAGCTAGTTAATACACATTTATATTTATAATTATAATATTTAATATGAAGAGTGAAATAAATCTATTATAAGTAGAGAGGAGTTTTTGAGGGGGATACTGGATAGCCCTTGTTGCTAATATGGCTTCCTCACTACTAGTTGTTTTGCAAGGCTATCGGCTGTTCACGAGGTACTTAGAGCATTCACATTCGGTTTCTACAAAAAATTCTATTTTACCATCTCAAAAGCTACTTTATCATTTATATCATACCATTTTATAATACACCTAACATCCCAACTTTTATTTTACCATACCACAAATTAAAATAATATAAAGTAAAATAAAAATAATATAAAAATATTTCTCACTTCTCTCTCTAATCTCTATTTCTCTTACTCTCTCTCAACCACCCACCACCACCGTCTAGCATCCTAGTCACGCCACTCACCTCCACCGAGCAACATAGTCACACCACCCACCACCAAGAATCATTTTAAATCAAACCAATGCAGTGAGCAAAGAACATAACAATAACGGACCCACCAGGACCAACGACAACCAAACAGAGCCACCACAAAGACCCACGACGACCAAACACCACCCACCATAGTCACCACCACATCGCCACCACACCACCACCATGCCAAACCAAACCAACAAATCTGAATCCAATCTAAACCCCATCGAAATCCAAAGTCAAACCAATCGAAATCCAAAATCCAACCATCCAAATAAAAAAAAAACAAAAATCCATAGCAAAAAATCAAAATCCAAACCCCATCGGAACTCACCCAAAATCAAAACCCACTTACCTCTGCCACGACCCACCTAATCTCACCACGTCATGAGTCCGTGACCACACCTATCTCCACCACCGCACACCTCGCCACAACCTACCTCAACACGCACAACCCACCTCGCCACGACATTTTACTCAAAACCCCAAACACCAAGACACCGACAGAGCTTCGGTTATAAATCACAATCATCGACGAGTGGCAGAGTTTGAGCACAAATCCAAGTCATCGGCAAGCTGAGCAGCCCATCATTAGAGATGAGAAGATTACACCACCAAACCCACGTCCACGCCGCTGAACCCACGATCCAACTCACGCCACCATACCCACGCCGAACATATGCCCATGCTAGAAAATAGCCACCACCGTGAGCTAAAGAGAGATGTGAGAGAAAGGAGCTTGGATTTTTCTAGAGAGAGGGAGAGGAAAAGGCATGAAGAGAGAGAAAGAGCAGATAGATTTTTTGGAATAAAAAACAATATATGAGATTTGGGATTGTGCTACAATACCATCATATATTTGGGATGGTACTATAGTACAATTGAAAATTTTTTTGGGTTTACAAGTCCAAGTAATGGGGGGTTTTTGGGGCTTTGATGCTAAACATACCAACATATGACATTTGCAAGACCCAATGTGAATGCTCTTACTAGCATGGCTTAATGGCCATTTAAGATGTTAATTTTAAAAGTTGACTCTAGTTTAATTTTTAGTTTCTTACTCTAGTATGTCAATTCCTGGTTATCACTTTATTTTGGATTCAACAATGGGCCAAAATTGAGTTTTACCCCTTTCGGCCAAAATTTCCAGCAAAATGTCCCATGTTTGAAACCATTTAGGGATATGTCCCTGTTTTGAAACTCGATTTTCTAAAAATCGAGTTTAAAAACAGGGACATATTCCTAAACAGATTCAGATATGGGATATTTTGCTGAAAAGTTTGACTGAAAGGGGTATCTCCCCATTTTGGCCTTCAACAATGCTATAGACTATAAATTTTACAATTGTTAGAAAGGGAAAAATGTTTTAAAGAAATTCACAGTAATATATATTCAAAAAAACATAACTCTTGAATATATAGCTTATACTTTTAATTTTTTTAACTCACACCTTAGTATTTCCAAAGAGACTTTAAAATATGAGAACTAACCCGCATAAAATCTGGCATCTTAACGTTAATTAGCAGCAGGCCACGTAGCCTGCTCATTAAAATGTATGGTTCTTCCTCAGGAGCAAGATTGTCTGGGAAAAAGAAGAAGTACCCAAGCTAACAAAAATGCCTATTATAAATTGAGTTAAACTTGTTGCATACAATATATCATGAGATATTTTGCACGCACTTATATGCTGGAAGGTAATCAATTCATTATACCCATCAATGCTGGAATGTTGATAATATATATGTCCTTTTACAAGTACTGCAGGGCCTCATTAAGTCTCATCCTAGCTAGCTAGATTCTGGAATCGACGTGAAATTGTACGACTCGACGTGAAATTATACATGCATGTGACTCTAGCTAAAGCTAGATTCTGGAATCGATATGTGCCGACATATCTACTCACAGGTGTACGGTTTTACGTTGGTCCAAGATTAATCAAGTGCTTTTTTTTTTTTTTTTTTTTTTTTTTTGGTAAAGAAAAGTTTAGGTAAAAGGGAGGTTTAAGAGCATTAGCATTGAAAAATGCTAATGCTATATCTAAGCCTTTTTTAGCATTGTATGGCTTAAAATATGCTGCATCAAAGGATGCTAAACACAACTATTGTAAAAATTTTTACAATAGTGCTACAATACAATTCTATCTTTAGAATTGTACTGTAGCACAATGGTATAAAAAATATATATATTTTAATCCCGTTTGTCTTGTAGCCATTTCTCGCTCTTGAGTCTCTCTCTTGAGTCTTTCTTTCTCATTTGCTCTCTCCGCTCTCTTCACATTCTCTCTCTGCTCTTTCCTCTTCCACACCCAAACATCATCATCTCTCTCTCCACTCTCTTCAATCTCTCTCGCTCTTTCCTCTTTCAAACCCAAACATCATCATCTCTTTCTCATCTGCTTTGTGATGTTGGGTCATGACCTGCTTAAAGGAAGTGGTGGGTTTCAAACCCAAACATTTTTTGGTCAGGACCTGCTTAAAGGAAGTGGTGGGTATGGTGAGGTGAGTTGTGGGTCACGGAGATCGGAGTGGGTCATGGCGTGGGTCACGGAGATCGGAGATCGGAGTGGTCAAGCGGGTCACGGCGCGGGGCATGGGTCGCGAGTCGGAGATCGGAGTGGGGTGAAAGTGGGTTGTGGGTATGGCTAATTGGTCACGGCGTGGGTCGCGGAGATCGGAGATTGGAGATCGGAGTGGAGATCGGAGATTGGAGATCGGGTTCTTGTTGTGATCTTTGTTTTTTTTTTTTTTTTTTTAATTGGGATTTTTGTTCCGGTGGGATTTTTGTTCCGGTGTGTTTGTTGCTCTGTTTAAGGTTTGATGGTTGTGTTTGTGCGTGATGGTTCTGTTGTGATGCTGGTTTTTTTTTTTTTTTTTTAATTGGGATTTTTGTTCCGGTGGGATTTTTGTTCCGGTGTGTTTGTTGCTCTGTTTAAGGTTTGATGGTTGTGTTTGTGCGTGATGGTTCTCATTGTGATGCTTGGTTTTTTTTTTTTTTTTTTTTTTTTTTTTTTTTTTTTTTTCCGGCTATGACCGGTGCTTAAAGGGGTTGTGGGTGGTGGTTGGGTCCGGGGTTTGGGTAGTGGTTGGGTTGTGGGTTGATCGGTGGTGGGTTGATCGGTGATGGGTCCGTGTGGTTTTGTGAGAGGAGTTGGTGCTAGAGGTTGAGGGAGGCCGAGGAAAAAAAAAAAAAAAACGGTTGGAAAACCTAGGAAAGTAGGAAAGTAGAATTGAAAAAAAAAAGAATTGGTTAAAAAGAAATAATAAAAAAAGATTAAAGAATAATATTTTAATAAGAATAGAGTTTTAGGATGTGGGAGGTATTGTAAAATGGGATGGTATAAGTAATAAAGTGACTTTTTGAGATGGTATAATAGTATAGGATAGCATTTTTCAATGCTAGTGCTCTCGTATACCAAGTTCAGGGCAAACTGTAGGTTTCAAAAATGACTTATATTAGGCTTATGCATCGCTCATAAAAAAAGACTGTTGGTGACCGGACTCAAATATAGATTTTTTGGGCAAAACATTCAAGCCTTACTATTGAACCAACTTCCGTTTGCCAATCATGTGCCTTGTTGTTTCATAGATTTCACACACACAAACAAGGTTCAAAAAGTTCAAACCAAACTTTCAATTGGTGCATATTGAACCAAGTCTCATCAATAAATCTTGCACCAATTTAATTGGTTGTCATTCCTCCAAGTCTCTCTTATCTTTTGCACTCTTATTATATACACAGTACACACTACTAGAAATGGAAAATCTCATCTTAGCCTAAAGGGGGCAAAAGTAAAAATTAAAAAAAAAAAAAAATCCAGCCTGAAATTATTTTTGTGATAGTACCATGAGCCGCGTGTTCTTCTCTTAGGCATAGGCTTTTAATCCCCACTCACTTTCTTTTGACTTTACACACCAATTGTGATATAATGATTAGAGTTTTGTTTATTATACATAAACTATTACATAATTTTATATGCATTTCATTTTGAATTGAAATTGTGACTTCAGAGTCGGTTTTAATTTAAAAATTAAATAGATGTAAAATTATGTATAATAATTTGTGTGCAATAAATATTACCTTAATGATTAAGTCACTTTTTGGCCGGTAAAGTATCTCCCTCCAATCATACTGGACTACACTCGTACACGCAGTCTCTCTATCTGTCCCTCTCTTTTATATAAAGGCTGATTCTCTTTCTTTCATATGTCACTAAGTAGCTAGCCAGGCACATGCTATCTTAAATAGGTAGAATCTATGTTTTTTCTTCTTTAAGTTACAACTAGGAGGGCTAGCTAGTTTCTTTTGCAACTCCTTTATTTCGCAACTTCTTTATTTCTTCAAATTGTTTAGCCTGTCCTAGTCGCTTTAACTAGTTTTTCCTTTTCTAGCCCAGCAAAGTGATCTTTCCCTGTCCTAATCGCTACCCATTCTCATGCCTTTGTTTCCTTTATCATTGTAGTCAACAATATTAGAGAGATAAACTTTACATAAACATTTTAAAAAAAAAAGTATACGTCCACGTCTTCATCTTCGTGCATTGCCATGCAAGTAATCTTTCACTCTCCATCTAGCCCTTATCTTTGAAGTTCACCCTCTTGCATATCACTATCCAAATTTAGCTGAAATTTTAATATTCTTTACTTTCTTGGCAGAACTGATCAGTACCATCAAAGCTCCCATATGTGAATTGCAGATTAGAAGCCCGGAACCTTGTTGGAG
Source organism: Quercus dentata (assembly GCA_028216015.1). Taxonomy (NCBI): domain Eukaryota; kingdom Viridiplantae; phylum Streptophyta; class Magnoliopsida; order Fagales; family Fagaceae; genus Quercus; species Quercus dentata. Next base: position 83,251,072 of record CP116448.1, on the reverse strand, counting down.
ACTCTAAAATAGGTAAAGTTTAAAGAAAATTTGATCGTCAATTTAAGCATGTATACTTTGTTATGTGGCCAGGAAAATTTTTGCATCTATAAGCTTCTATTGACCAAGACCAAGTGATTGGTCTAATTAATGGTTCTCATCTTGTTCTAATTAATGGTTCTCTGCTTCATGTAATCCATAAAGTTCCGGGCTCAAATCTTCTAATCAATTCCTTAGACCATTCTTTCTTGTAATTATACGATGTGTATATGTCAAAAATACTGCACTGACTGAGATTGGTCAGGTGCTTTAAGAACCCATGACACGCACGTGAGAGAGAGAGAGAGAGATTGCCATATGGACCAATGGTCCGAATAAAACATGCTTTTGACAACAACATTTCTTGATTTTAAAAAACATATATGGTACTGTAGGACTAGTTACACCACTACTTTTACCTGTGAGCTGAGTCACCTTTGGATTTAGGCACTGGATGTGTCAAGTCCAGATTGTAACTATCCATTACAGTCAGATTCGCATTATAGTTTTTTCCTGCAATGAAAAGCCGTAAACAATAAGATGTTCTTGACAAATCCAATAAGTACTGAAGAGAATTTTTCTCCATCCCTACCGGAGGATGTGATAATTTTAAAATAGCAAGTTTATTGTTTTGCCAGATCTTTCCTGTCATATTTTTTGTCAGCCTTGATATGTGAGGTTCCTATGTTCTCTACAACATTCCGGGCAAGCTGAGCCCACACAGTTAGATCTCCAAGTCTATGGTCTCTAATAAAGGAGGAAAGGTGCATAAAATTCAACGTACCTATATAAGTATGTTTTTTTTTTCTTTTCTTTTCTTTTTTAAAACACCACAAGAAATGGGCCAATAAGATCTTTCTGGAAAATGTATAACTCACCTAATTTTTGGACCTCGAATAATTGGACCCCAAAGATATTCTCTAGAACTCTTTAAATAATATATTAATAATATTATCAATAATAATAATAATAATAATAACAATAATAACAATAACTCTATCATGAAATTATTCAAAATTTTCTTCGTCATCAATTTAACAAATATAAACCAGCACTAATTATATACATGAAAGATAGTGATGACATGGTAAAAAAGAAAAGAAAAGAATCATTCATTTAATTAAAAATGCTTAGGTTTTTACGAACCATATACATTAGAATTACCCCAAGGAATCCAAAAAACGTGCTAAATTATAGAACTTCCATGAAGTTGAGGTTAAATGTTTTCTGTGAAACCTGAATATATAACTAATAGGTTATTACAAATTTGTGTTACATTTCTTTTTTAAGTTCATATTTTCAGCTAACGACACATATTTTGGCCACACGTTCAAGAAAGATATACATATATATATATATATATATAGCTAGCCTATCATGTTCAGAAGGACCATATAAATACACAAAACCAACTTAAAAATTTCCGTTAAATACATTACAGAATTATATGTATGTGTCTTCTTTTTAATGTAAACGTTATTTGCTAAGAACTTGATATGAGTAAATTATACCCGTACGATAATGTTGTATACTTATACGGAAATGGAAATAAATTTTTTTTTTTTTTTTTTTTTTTATATTTCAGAAGTAAACACATGAAATGAGATGCAAGTGATGTATATCTTTGATTTTACACGTTTTACTTTTGTTGTAAGGAATTAGAGGTTTTGTTTGTTTACCTTTTCTTCTTTAGGGTTATACACCTTTTTACTTGTGAGTTTCAAGTATAGGAGAAAGTATATCTTATACATTTAGCGTATAAAACCTATGTGAGACTGATATATAGACCCCAAAAAAAATATCTTATATGCTTGGTATATAAGATCTATGTGAGACAGACATGTGGGCCTCGTAGTTGTGGGCTCATATGCCAATCTCATATAGGTTGTATATGTCAAGCATATACAAGATTTTTGCCTAGTATAGACGGTAAAACTTTTGTTAAATAAATTTTTGATATAAATATAAAAAAAAATGGACATATATTTATATGGATGATATTTTTGGCAAAATAAAGAACAAAAATAATCTAGGGATCCAATTTTTTTTCATTACTACTGATATGTCCTGCTATGATTATTGCATATTTAATTAAATTGGTGTTAATGGTGGACACATGAAAGTGATGATATTCTAATCATAACATGTAATGTCAACAATTATAAAAAAACTACGAAAAATATTGTATCTATAACATTAATCAATAAACCATAAGTTATTGAACACCACTGTTTATTTTAATAAAAAAACCTCTTTCTTTTCTTTTCTATTTAAATCTATGACATCCATTTTATTATGACTACTCTCTATAATTATGTTAAGACACTAATTAGTTTTTAGTGGAAGCAAGGTTTGAAGTTTGAATCTCAAATAGCTTATGATAAAAGATTTTAGTAATTGAATTAACTAAAACCCACTAATAAATAAGTTATTGAACACTTATCATGTATTTTTCTTACTTCATAATTCAATTGAAAATATAAAAGTCCAAATTGTCATGCTGTCCTCTCTCATGTATGTGGGTGATGACATGACATATAAAATTAAAAGGTCCCACTAAAGGAGCTAATGATTTATCATGTTTGCACTTATCTAGGAAATGATTTTAAGCCCAAAAAGTAAAGTCTCATCAACGAAAAATTATTACGTCTATCAAGAAGACTGCTGACACAATCTTCTTTGACCTCACAATTAATAAAATGTTATTATTTATGCAAATATGACGTAATTTTTTATTTTTTATTCCTTTTACTAATTAGAAAGCCCACTCATATATTCACATAGATGCCATCATCTCATTGGTTGGGAGGACCTGGTCCTCCCGATGTACTTAATAATTTCTCCTCATCAATAAGCTAATAATTTATTGTTTTTGCATTTATTTGAAAAGTGATTAATTAATTGGGTTTGGTTTTAATTAGAAAGTGATTTTAAGTAGTAAAGGCAAGTTTAGGCAGGGATTATAAGACGTTGGGCTTAGGGGCTTTTTTTTAGTAATGGCTTGCTATTGTTTAAATTGGTTGAGGGTGTGTTTGGATTCAAATTATCAAACCCACTTAAATATCCCAACCCAACGTGATTATATACTAAATGATTAAACCAAGGGGTACTCAGGTGGTAGGCTTAGGGCCCGTTTGGTAAAAGATTTTTAGTATTGTTGTTTAAGTATTGTGAAAATATGTGTGAGTGAAAAAATATTGTGGAAATACATATTGTGGTGTTTAAACACTGAATACTGTTGTTTAAACAATAATATCAAACGAATCCTTATTTGTCTAAGACTTGAAATGTAAATCTAAAAGTTTCAGGTTAAATCTATCATACTATTGGTCAATTAGATTTTTAGTGTATCTCATAAGTAAGGAATGAAATAATTTAGTCAAAAGTTGAGACATCACTTTCTTATACACAAAGAAATCTATCAAAATATCCCCACTATTAATTTTATTTACACAAAAACTAAACTTTTTATAACCAAAGTAAGTTCATTTCTCTTTCTATCTTAAGTGATTGTTTAATTTATTTAAAAGTGATTACTAATTCTTATATTTTGATAGTAGTATTTTAGAAAACTGGGGTTTTCTATAACAAAAATTAGTGTCATTTTTTTTCTCTTAAAATATTGTTTTATTTAATTTTAAAATTCTTACTAGTTCCTTAAATTTAAATATATAGTATTTTTGACGTTCAATTTATGTTAACCCAGCTTGATCCAACGCATTTGACACCATTCATAGTATAAATAGGTGAGTTTGGGATATGTTTAAGTTTTTCAAATATAATTGAGATGAGTATGAAGTGTAATTTTTGAAATTAAATTAATAGAATTTGACATCTAAAATATTTAGAGAGTTTAAGTTTATAAAAGATCCATTTTGTCCCAAACTCAACTCAATTCTCATTGCTAAGTTTATATGAATAGTTTTATACACACTCTTTTCACATTGCTAGACTTGATAGAACACACCCAAGAGTTTAAGCTTATAAAGTTTTACTTAAAGTGTAGAAATATAACTATATCTAAAAATTTATAAATTAACTAAAATAATAAACTTAGTTAAATTAAAAAAAAAGGGGGGGGGGGGTGTCTATGCGCCGAACAGTATAAGTAATCACCATAGAAAACACTAATAAAAAATTAATTTAAAGAAAATAGATGTCTTCAAGTCTAAGAAAAAGACATGGATCAGCTTTGTGTCCAAAGCCCAAAACTTGGAAAAAGAAAAGCCGAAACGTTTTCATCGAAGACGAAGAAACAGGAACAAATGGAAAAATAAATTTGTCCCATTCATTCTCTCCTTGTCTCTATCTCCAAAAAATACCCATTTGTTAAAGCCTAGCCTCTGATTTAACCTAAGTTTATGCTACCTTTCCCTATATATAAAGCTCTTATATATTAACATTCTGTTCACACTGTGTTCTAATTTCAGCAGCTAAGTATGGACTCGGACCCACCATTTCATGAAGCCTACAAGACCCTCTTCGACAAAAGAACCATCGAAAAAAAGATTACCCCAAAGAACGAGTGGGTTGTGATGGTGGAGGAATGTGAGCTTCCATTGATTGACCTTAGCCGTTTAGACCATGGTGATGAAGGTGAGAGAGAGGGGTGCAAGTTGGAGATAGCTAGGGCTTCACAAGAGTGGGGTTTCTTCCAAGTTGTGAATCATGGGATTTCCTGTGAGATCTTGGAGAAGATGAGGTTTATGCAAGAGAGGGTGTTTAAGCAATCCTTTGATATGAAGACCAAAGAAGACAAGTACCTGAATTTTTCAGCTGGTACCTACCGTTGGGGCACACCTACAGCCACTTGCCTTAGGCAGTTGTCTTGGTCTGAAGCTTTCCACATTCCTTTGCTCGATATTTCGACTTCACCACCTGCTGGTTCCGATAGTCTCAGGTATAATAATAATAATATTTATTAATTAACCAAAATACTTTGGTTTTTGCTTATGCACTCTCTTTGTCTCTTCCTTTTCATTTTTTGTCAATTAGGTAGATAAAAAGGTTCGAATAAGGTGATAAAATCTTATAACATATATTTCTACAACAAGCTATAATATTGCTTTTTTAGGCTCAACTTGTTTCTGATGGTCATGCTATAACTGATTAGGGTGCATGTCATCGTGTGATATACACGGAGGCCCAATTTCTATCTTTATTCTTTTACTGAATATTTGTTGTGATGATAGATATTATGTTTGTAGTCAAGACCTTTATAACTCAATTGACCTTTTTTTAGTGTCTTCAACGAAAACCCGTCAAAGTTCAAGGGTTTAAATCCTTCCCTCCTCAACTATTGAAAAAAACAAAATTGCTTAAATATCATAGAAGGACTTATAGATGTGAGAGACAATAGCTGAGGGGATATTAGCAAGTTAGCAAAATATAGAGCGTGCGTCTGGGTGGTGTAGTTGGTTATCACGCTAGTCTCACACACTAGAGGTCCCCGGTTCGAACCCGGGCTCAGACATAACTTGTTTTTCTTTATTTTTTTGGGATTTTTGGGTTTAGATTAAATCAGTGGAAGCTTTGGCTTCTTTGCCACACATCAGTTTCATAGAAAGTAAATGAAACAGACAGCTAACCACATCTACTAGATGAGTCAGCTTCTGCTTCATAATGTCACATGTGAATGTTTTCGAACCACAGCTTCTAGCTGTGCAATTGGCATGGTATAGATAGATATGCTCATAGTACTTCACGAATTGTGTCAAATTTGCATCGGTGTATTTTTGTGTCGTTTTGCATTTGGAAGCTATATGTATCAGAAATAGATTTCAGATATACAGAAACTGCAGAGTATACGTGGCAAATAAACAAACAGTAGTAGTGGTGCATGCACCTTACTGATACAGTGGTCAGTAGTACCATTACCTTCTCACATTTCAGAAATCTATGACCAACATAGCTGGACTCTGCATGCATGGTCTCTCTGTCTCTCTCTCATGTTTCCTACCTATTTTGCACCTTCTGGTAAAAACTGGTTACAACTTACAAACACATTAATACATATTTTATTATAATAATTATCTTATACCTATGTATAAGATAATTGTGTAAAAAAAATTGATACATATACCAATACATTTCCCTTGAAATGATGGATTGAATGCGTATGTCTGCTGCGTGATATAACTTGTCATCATGATGAGGTAAACGGAGACCGGTTGGATGTAAAAATTTGGCTTTAATGGATGTAGGGACTATTACTTTGGTTTGAATTACTACTAGCCATATCTAGCGTCAACTCCAGGTAGGTAATGAACAAAGATTTTGACCATTAGGTTTTTAGGATTATCCGCAAGTGTGGGAATGATATTCTATGTCATACACGACTAAAACCCTACATGTATAATATTTTTCACAATAAATTTCACAATTACAAAAGTTGATAGGTTATAATTATTTCTCAACTAGATTCACTATTCATATTACATTATTATTTATAATTAAGAACTTGTCACATTAACAATTTTAAAGTTTGTCGTAACTCAAAACTTGCACGGAATCATCAACGGCATTATCGTCACTCTAAAGTCTAAACTTGCACGGAATCATCAACGGAGCTGCCCCTACTAATTATTTTAGTATATATCTTTTTAGGATCCGGTTAACGTGTGCTCTAAGAGCACACATTAAGCTATCCATTTTTGGAAACATTTTTTCGGGAATTGAAAAAAGCTGTCAAGATTTTTTTTCAATTCTCAAGAAAATTTTTTCCAAAAATGAAAATTATTGTGTGCCCTAAGGGCACACATTAGCAAAATCCATCTTTTTATTCTTATTAATATACTTGTATTTTTATATCCAGCTCAACAATTGGACAGTTCGCCACAACAGTTTCTAGTCTGGCACAAAAATTAGCTGAAATTTTAACTGAGAAATTGGGTCACAAATCCACTTTCTTCCAAGAACATTGCTTACCTAGCACTTGCTATCTTCGAATGAATCGATACCCACCATGCCCAATGCCTTCAGAGGTATTTGGCCTAATGCCACACACCGATAGTGACTTCCTCACAATATTGCATCAAGATCAAGTTGGTGGGTTGCAATTAGTGAAAGATGGGAAATGGATTTCTGTTAAACCTAACCCAGAGGCTTTAATTATCAACATTGGTGACTTATTTCAGGTAAATTTCATGTCTTTGATTAGATGATTTTTTTTTTTTTTTGGGTAAACGATTAGATGATTATACATTACCTACTTTGAATTATTTAACATATATTTATATTAAAGTCCACCCACTAATAAATGTTTCTTTTTTTTTTTTTTTCTTTTTTTTTTGTTGGTAATAATCTCATGGATAGGCGTGGAGCAATGATGTGTATAAGAGTGTACAACACAGAGTTGTCACCAATTCTCTGGTGGAAAGGTTTTCCACCGCATATTTCTTTTGTCCTTCATATGACACTGTGATACATAGTTGTCACGAGCCTTCAGTCTACAGAAAATTCAGCTTTAGAGAGTACAGGCAACAAGTCCAAGAGGATGTTCAAAAATTGGGATCTAAAATAGGCCTTCCTAGGTTTCTTGTTCAAAGCCAATAATATACATGAGTGTTATCGTTTTCATCGACTATATAGGCCATGTTGTGATTGTGAGAGAGAACAACGAGTGGGGGTGTTCCAAGTGTAGTTCAATTAGGGGGAAAAAATAAGAAAGCTATAGCAATTTTCAGCATTATTGGATGCTGGGTCAATCATTTGTAATTGATTACTATAATGCAAAAGAAAATTTTTCGGATGTTTTTCTTGAGATGTCGTTATTTCGTCTTGTGATTTGCAATTAATCATCATCATGACTAGCAAGCTGGCAACTTGTTTGGAGTGGAGTGTCCAATATCAAGGCATCAACCCTTAACTAATTGGAGTTTAGAATTGTGTACAAAATATCACCTCAATTAAATTTTTATAAATAATATGGATATTTGTTTTATTATTATTATTAAAAAGGAAGGTTTTATTTATTTAAGTAAATTGCTTATACATGCAGAGAGCATTTGCAAGGCATTCTCGAGGGGTGCCCAAATACGTTAAGTCTCATATATAAAAATAGTACATAAAATAGAGACAATTATCATTTTCTTATGCATTGCTCTCTTGTAGAAGTTGGAAACAACTATATATTTTGTCGGGAAAACAAAAATTTCCACCAATTATTTCACCATGCCCTTCATCTTGCTTAGGAATATTTTTACCTTGCTTATCCTAAATAAATAAATAAAATAAAATGACTCTAATACTGGTTGCTTGTTTGTTACCTTTGATGGTGAATCAGAACGACTCATATTACGAATTGAAGAATAGAAAATCTGTATTTCCATTAATGAAATGAATTGATTACATGAGCTGTATATATATTGATCTGTATAGGTGTGAACACACAAACTAACAGACTAACAGAATTAACAAACTAACACACGTGCAAGCTACAAAACTAACTAACACTCTCACGTACTAACACTTAAGTAAATATCCATACACATTAAGCTACAAGTCGTATGTGTATTATTTTTCTCTTGCATTGGCCTCGCCGTTTATGCTCACACGAATCAACATCTCTATGTTCGGTGTTTTGATCCTCTGCATTCTTGACTTCGCTCACGCTCTTGCTACTGATCTTGGCAGATTCACTTGAACTCTGATATAGATCAATATATATACAACTCATGTAATCAATTCATTTCATTAATGGAAATACTGATTTTCTATTCTTCAATTCGTAATATGGTATCAGAGCAAATTCCCAAATTCTGTAGGGTTTTGCATTTTCTTTCTCTCTCAAATTTTCCCGAGAAAATCTCTCTGTTCTTGAGAAATTTAATTCTTAGGAATCTTATTCTTCATTCTCGCCATCTATGGCTTCACTACGAATGAAAATGGTTCAACAGATGCTTCCACATCCGTGAATCCATCTCCTTCATCTTCACAAGAATCTCCAATGGATGACCCTCTGTTCTTGCATCACGCAGAGAATCCAAGCTTAGTTCTTGTCACACAACCATTGATAGGTGGTGAAAATTACTCAGCCTGGGCTCGTGCGGTGAGAAAAGCTTTACTTACCAAGAATAAGCTAGGGTTCATTGATGGAACTTTGACTCTCTCATCACCATTGGTATCAACTCCTTCGAATGTGCAGGCCTGGATAAGATGTGACAACATGGTTGGGACATGGTTAACCAATTCAGTCTCACCAAAGCTCCAAGCAAGCATCATTTATGAAGATTCTGCCTTAGAAATCTGGAATGACTTGAAGAATTGATTTGCCCAAACAAATGGACCTAGAGTTTTCAACCTTCAAAAGGACATAGCAGAGCTTCATCAAGGAGAAATGTCTATCACCGACTTCTTCACTCGGTTGAAGGTATTTTGGGATCAATTACAAAACCTTAGTCCATTTCCTTCTTGCACTTGTGGTAAATGTATTTGCAATATTAACAAGAGGCTTACTGATCTGCAAGTAAGAGAATCAGTCATGAAATTTTTAATGGGATTGAATAATTCTTTCTCCCAAGTTCGATCTCAAGTCTTGCTTATGGATCCTATTCCATCCCTTAGCAAAGTCTACTCATTGCTAATTCAAGAGGAGACTCAAAGATCGCACCTAACACATCCTTTGCTAAGGTTGATTCCATTGCTTTGGTCGCTAAGTTGTCCAATGAACATCTTGGTTCATTTCTTGGTAATCTTTGGTAAAGGGAAGGAAAGACCAACTTGCACACATTGTGGCAAAACGGGTCACACAAAGGAGAAATGCTATAAAAAGCATGGTTTTCCACCAGGTTTTAAGTTCAAGAATAAGCCATTTATGGCTCATCAAGTATCTTCGGATGCATCACCCATTGCTTTGCTTCACCAATGCACCATCGATCGCCTTTACTCCGGAGCAAGATCAACAGACTTTTTGCACTATTTGGAGCTTCGCTTCATCCATTATACCTTCTGCTTGATCAAAGAAGTTTCCATGGCCAATATAGCATCATCTTCTACACCGCTAGTGCTCCAATGTCGTATTGATCTCTCTCACAGTGTTTTCTCTGCACAAGTAGTAAATAGAAGAGTTTATGATAAGTGGACATGGGTTTTGGATACCTTGAGCTACGAGACCATTTTGTTTGTTCGATTGATCTATTGACTTCAATTATCGCTACTATACAGTCTTTGGTTCACTTGCCTAATGGGGAATCAGCTCAAGTCACTCATATAGGCACTTTGTTGTCCTTTCCCCTTCACTCACCCTCACTAATGTTCTTTGTGTTCCCTCATTTAGCTTCAATCGCTCTCTCTGTCAAGACACTCACTTTATCCCAGCCTTATTGCCTTGTTTTCCTTTCAACTTATTGTTTTATCCAGGACCTTTTACCTTGGAAAACGATTGGGATGGGCAAGGTCATTGATGGGTCAGACTTGCTGCAGCAGTGTGATAGTCTACAACACATTCCTCACTCTTCACTTGCTGATTACTTAAACAATCACAAGTTCAATGATTCTTTTCTTCCTTTCTCTGCAACCACCATTGCAAGTTCTGCATCTTCTTTTCTTTGGCATGCAAGACTAGGACATCCCTCGGATATGAAGCTTAAAGTTTTGGGTTCCAATATTCCATCTTTGCAATCCTTTTGTAATAAGACTTGTCAAGTTTGTCCTATGGCCAAGCTTAAAAGATTACCTTTTCCTTTCAATAATAACATTTGTGCTTGTCCTTTTGATTTAGTTCATATGGATGTTTGGGGACCTTATTCTATCCCTACTTTGGATGGCTATAAATATTTTTTGACCATTGTGGATGATGCTACCCGAGCCACTTGGCTTTTCTTAATGAAATCCAAATCTGATGTTAGGCCCCTCTTTCAATCCTTTTATACTATGGTTGCTACACAATTTGGTCAACATATTAAATCCATTAGGACTGACAATGCCAAAGAATTTGCCATGACTGATTTTCTCAATTCCCATGGCATTATCCATCAAACAAGCAGTGTTTATACTCCACAACAAAACTCTGTTGTGGAGAGAAAACACCAACACTTACTTTCCATTGCTAGGGCTTTACAAATTCAATCTCAAGTTCCTTTGCAATTTTGGGGTGATTGTGTCTTGACTGCTGCCTATCTAATCAATAGACTTCCTTCCCCCTTGTTGAATGACAAAACACCCTTTGAGCTTCTATTTCATAAGCCTCCCGAGTATGCTCACCTCAAAGTCTTTGGCTGCCTGTGTTTTGCCTCTACTATTGCTCATCATAGAAACAAATTCTCCCCAAGGGCAAGAAAATGTATCTTCCTTGGCTACCCATGTAATGTCAAAGGTTATAAGCTCTATGATCTTGCCACTCATGCTGTTTTTGTCTCTAGGGATGTTATTTTCCATGAGTCTATCTTCCCTTATGTTCATTCTTCCAATGCATCTATTCCTCCGACTTCATTACCTCTACCATGTGTCTCTCCTATTTCTCACTTACATGATGATCCTTTTTTGTCCAAAACTCCTGCCCTCACTCCTCACTCTATCATCCAAGTACATCATACTATTGATGATGATCTACTTGATGAAGTTCCGCACACATCTCTTGATCCTATTGCAGCTCATGTCCCTCTTAGAAGGTCCACTAGATCTGTTACAAAAACCTTCTTATTTACAGGACTTCCATTGCAATTATGCTACTTCTGCCCACCCTTTATCTTCTTCCCAATTAGGTACTGCTCATCCCCTTTCTTCTCATGTCTCATATCACCATCTTTCTTCCTCATATAAAGCCTATTCTTTGTGCCATTTCTTCCCTTGTTGAGCCTCAATTTTACCATCAAGCCGTGTCGATCCCCAATGGCAGGTGCCATGGTCATGAAATGAAATAGCGACTCTTGAAGCTAATAATACCTGGACATTGGCTCCCTTGCTCGCTGGTAAGAGCTCCATTGGTCGTAAATGGGTCTACAAAATCAAGTATAAAGTCGATGGTTCTATTGAGAGATATAAAGCCAGGTTAGTGGCTAAGGGTTTCACACAAAAGGAGGGCATTGATTACTTTGAAACCTTTTCCCCTGTGGCTAAGATGGTCTCTGTCAAGATTGTTCTTGCTGTTGCTGCCATTAAGGGTTGGTTTCTTAGCCAATTGGATGTAAATAATGCTTTTCTTCATGGTGACTTGGATGAAGAAGTGTATATGGCTCTTCCACAGGGGTTTCACAGCCAGGGGGGAGGTTGTTTGTAAGCTCAATAAGTCCATCTATGGCCTCAAGCAAGCTTCTAGGCAATGGTTTGCCAAATTCTCAAGCACCTTGATTCAGCTTAGTTTCATCCAATCCAAAGTGATTATTCCTTGTTTACCGAAAGACATGATGACATCTTCATGATTCTTTTGGTCTATGTAGATGATGTTTTAATAGCTTGCAATGACAAGGCTGAAGTGGACAAATTTAAAGTCATGCTTTGGATGATAAGTTCAAGCTTAAGGATTTGGGTGATTTGAAATATTTCCTTGGTTTGGAGGTTGCAAGATCGGACAAAGGTATTGCTCTCTGTCAAAGGAAGTACACCCTTGAACTAATCGGTGATGCTGGGATTACTTGGTCAGTAAGTGTGCTAAGACTCCCATGGAGCATAACTTAAAGCCGAGCAAGTTTGAAGGAGAAGAGCTTAAGGATCCTAGTCATTATAGAAGGCTTGTGGGTAGGCTCTTGTACTTAACAATCACAAGACCGACATCACTTTTTTTGCTGTCCATAAACTCAGTCAGTTCATGTCCAAACCAAGAAGACCACATCCGAGTGCAGCACAAAGAGTGTTGCGATATTTGAAAGGTGAACCAGGCAAAGGACTCATGTTCTCTTCTAGCACGCACTTTTGCACTGAAAGGATTTGCTTGATGCAGATTGGGCTGCATGTCTTGACACTAGAAGATCAGTGACTGGCTATAGCATCTTCATTGGTGATTCTTTAGTGTCTTGGAAGTCCAAGAAGCAATCCACAAGTATCAAGATCCTCACCAAGCCGAGTACAGATCTATGGCGGTAGCAACATGTGAGTTAGTGTGGATTCTATACTTTCTCAAGGACATTGGAGTGAATCATGAGAAGGAGGCTCTCTTGTTTTGTGACAGTCAAGCTGCGTTGCATATTGGCTCCAATCCAGTCTTCCATGAGAGGACAAAGCATATAGAAAAGATTGTCATGTGGTTAGGGATAAGGTGTTAGAAAAGGTGATTAAGTTGAATCATGTTAGATCAAACTGTCGGTTAGTGACACGCTTACCAAAGCTTTGAATTACAATCAATTTTCAACTCTTACTTGTAAAATGGGAATGCTTAATATACATGCCCCTGCTGCTCTTGAGGGGGAGTATCAGAGTTCAAGTGAATCTGCCAAGATCAGTAGCAAGAGCAAAAGCGAAGTTAAGAATGCAGAGGATCAAAACACCGAACATAGAGATGCTGATTCTGTAACAGAGCATAAACGGCAGGCCAATGCAAGAGAAAAATAATACACATACGACTTGTAGCTTAATGTGTATGGATATTTACTTAAGTGTTGGTACGTGAGAGTGTTAGTTAGTTTTGTAGCTTGCACGTGTGTTAGTTTGTTAATTCTGTTAGTCTCTTAGTTTGTGTGTTCACACCGTATGAGATCAATATATATACAGCTCATGTAATCAATTCATTTCATTAATGGAAATATAGATTTTCTATTCTTCAATTCGTAATAACCCAAGGAAAAGCGCTAGCCACATCTACGTTATACCTCAAAAGAACTAGTCACAATTGAGGCTCCTTGCGCTTATTAATAAAACCCAGTTCAACCCAGAAAATACCCGATGTGAGACTCATCACACATCCACACACATCACACAATCAATCAAATTGGGGTATCATAATCTCCCCCACTTAAAATCCCTAACGTCCTCGTAAGGGCCCACTTTGTGGGGTAGAGTCTCTAAGTCCACATGGGATTATCGGGCCGGCTCTGATGCCATATGTAACGACCCAAGGAAAAGTGCTAGCCACACTTGCGCTATACCTCAAAAGGACTAGTCACAATTAAGACTCCTTGCGCTTGTTAATAAAACCTAGTTCAGCCCAAGAAATACCCAATGTGGGACTCATCATACATCCACACACATCGGACAATCAATCAAATCACATGAACTCAAGATTGAATAAACTCCAATTCGTTCATGATTGTCATCCGAGTCAAGAAAACAGGAATGGACATCCCTCGTAGGACGGTTGTCTATGGGGATGAGGGTCGCCCATCAAAGAAAGTGCTTGGACTACCCCAAACACTTGGACAACCCCCAACACTTGGGAAATTTCTAGAAAGATTTACCTACAAAAGACTGATGAATCGAGCCACGTGTTACTATTTTGAAACATGAGCGAGATCCTAATTCATCGCTATAACTTTCTACTAAATACTTAACTTCCAATGACAGTTATAAAAGATAAGATTGAACATTCCAACTTCTGTAGCGGTTTGTAGAAGTTAAGTCTCAACTTTCTAACTTCCACAAATATTGGGGAAGTTACGAGACAAGAAACCACTCCAAAGCACACTATATAAACACTTATCCACATCAAATGGAAGTAAGTTCTCACGAATCCAAAAAAATTGGAATTCTAACATTTCAGAGGAAAAAACTAATTTAAGCATTGGAGGGTTCTTGACCAATTCATCCCAGTCACCTTTGATCTTGTCTTTTTCTTTTCTTTTCTTTTCAAGCCTCTCAAGCAGTCACTAGCTCATTGAAGCCCAGAGCATTCAGCCTACTGATTTTCTTTGCATCATTAGTTGGCGCCGTTTGTGGGAACCAATTAATTTTGTGTTTCGCAATTTATCTTCCTATGACAAAAAGGCTGCATGGTTCGGACAAGATCAATGGCCACTAATCCAAGCCACCAGGAGAGTAGGAATGCTTCTAGTAATCCTTATCACAATCGTCAATCAAAGACTTTGTCATGCAACCACCTTCCATCCAAGACATACAATCCATGGCAGTCGCCATGGTGGAGTTAACCTATCAGAACTAAGAGTTAACTAGGGAGATCAGTCTAAGGAGGCAATGCCGTGAAAGATATGTGGAAGGACAAGCTCAGAGTCAAGAAGTTAGAGAAGGAGAAAATGCTGAGCTTGAGAACCGGTCAAGGGGTACCGCTTCACGAAGGGTGCCACACTTGGAAAGGGAAATGGATTAGATGAGGTAGGCCATGGAAGAGGTGAAGGAGAATATGAGAAGGGCAAATCCCATAGATGATTTAGTTCATCAAACAGACTCCCCTTTCATGCCTTTCATCAACAATCATCCCTTGCCTCCTAAGTTCAAGATACCTTCCTTGAACTCATATAATGGAACGTGCGACCCTTTTGATCATATTGCTACTTTTAAGACTACGATGCACCTTCAAGGGATTCCGGACAAGATTATGTGTGGGGCCTTTCCTACCACCTTCAAAGGGCCAGCACAAGTATGGTTCAAGAAGATACCTTCGAAAACTATGGGTTCTTTCGAAGAATTAAGTAAGTTGTTTGTCAACAATTTTATCGGAGAACAAAGGCGTAAACGTTCCTCGTCCAGCCTGTTAACCATAAAGCAAGGAGAAAATGAAAGGTTGCAATCCTTCAATACTCATTTCAACAGGGAAGCCCTGATGGTAGATGAGATGGACGACAAGTTGTTATTGGCGGCCTTCCATATTGGAGTTAATTCTGATTTATTCATCCATAAGCTTTATGAGCAAAAGCCTCAAACCATAGCTGAACTCGTCCATTCGACCAAAAACTTCATGAATGCAAAGGACGCAATTATATCTAAGAAGAGGAAAAGAGTCGAGCGAATGGAAGCAGATCTCCCGCACCATCCCGAGTAGGGTCCTTATCCAAAGAAGGCCTAGACGAGAGAGAAGAAAGATCGAGATAACAAGAAGGCAAGTTCTTGAAAGATGGAGTCAACAATATACGCTCTTGAGCATGCCACTTGAACAAGTGCTTATGCAAATCAAGGATGATCCATCCTTGAAATGGTTGGAAAAAATGAAAGAAGATCCCAACAAGCGTAATAGGAACAAGTATTGCCACTTCCATAAAGACTATGGACATGACACAGACGAGTGTTTTGATTTAAAGTAATGTATATAAAATCTCATCAGGCAAGGTAAATTAAGAAATTTCCTTGGACGAGATCACAAGGACGAGAAGTTGAAGGAAAAGCTGGAAGAGTCATACGACCCCCACTTGGAGAAATAAGAGTTATCATAGAAGGGACCTCGACAGGGCAATCTTCCAAGTCAAGGAAGATGTACTTGAAGGTAATGCAAAACGTCCAACTTTATGGACGATCCCCAAGAACGAGGGTAACGGACGAGCACGCCATTACGTTCACGGACGAGGATGCTAAAAGGGTTCACCACCCACATGACGATGCGATCGTCATCACTTTGCTTATTGTTGATTATACGACTAGAAAGGTGTTGGTAGAGAATGGAAGTTCGACGGACATCTTATATTACCCCGCCTTCTAGCAAACAAGGCTTGGACGAGATCAACTTCGTCTAGTAAATTCACCCTTGGTAAGATTTGGAGGGATGGAAGTGCAACTTATGGGTACCATTACATTACCTATGGTGGTAGGAGCATATCCACAACAGATAACCGAGGAAGTAAACTTTCTAGTCGTGGACTGTTCATCGTCATACAACGTTATCATTGGAAGACCAACTTTAAACAGTTGGAAGGTAATAACATTTACTTACCATTTGTCCATTAAGTTCCCAACAGATTATAGAGTAGGTCAAGTACAAGGAGACCAATTAGTCGCCAGAGAATGCTATCTAGCCATGTTGGCTATGGACAAGTATGTACAAACGATGAGCATAGACGAGACAAGGGTTACCATGGAGCCCACCAAAGCACTGGAAGATGTTCCTTTGGACAAGAGTAACCCCGAGAAGTTCACAAGGATTGAAACAAGTATGGAAATGAAGACGAAGCAAGACCTTGCCAATTTTTTAAAGAAGAGCATGAATGTGTTTGCATGGAGTCACGAAGACATGTCGGGTATTGACCCGAGTGTAATCACCCACTGTTGGAACGTGTATCCTTCCTCCAAGCCCATACGTCAAAAGAAGAGAGTTTTTGCTCCCAAACGAGATAATGCTATTAAAGAAGAAGTCCAGAAGTTGACCATGACAAAATTTATCCGGGAAGTTTATTACCCGGATCGGTTGGCTAATATGGTGATGGTTAAGAAAGCTAACGGTAAGTAGAGGATGTGCGTGAACTTCACCGATTTAAACAAGACTTGCCCAAAGGATAGTTATCTGTTGTCGCGCATTGACCAAATGATGGACTTAACTGCAGGTTATAAATTGCTAAGTTTTATGAACGCCTTCTTAGGCTATAATCAAATAAGAATGGACGAGGTGGACCAAGAAAAGACATCTTTTATTACCAACCAAGGTCTGTTTTGCTACAAAGTGATACCCTTAGGTTTGAAGAATGCAGGGGTGACTTATCAAAGGCTAGTTAACCATATGTTTCATCCATAGATTGGACGTAATGTGGAAGTTTATGTAGATGATGTGCTAGTAAAGAGTTTGGATGAGGAAAAGCATATGGACGACCTTCAAGAGACCTTTGATACACTTAGATGATATAACATGAAGTTGAATCCGAGCAAGTGTGCCTTTGGAGTTTCATCGGGTAAGTTTCTTGGGTTCATGGTTTCACATAGGGGAATTGAAGCAAACTCCGATAAAATCCAAGCGATACTGAATATAGAGCCACCAAGGAATATAAAAAAAGTCCAATCTCTCATCGGACAAGTTGCCACCCTTAATAGATTCGTCTCAAAAGCTATTGACAAGTGTTTATCATTCTTTAAAGTTCTTAAGAAGGGATTCAAATGGACGGACGAGTGTCAGAAGGCCTTTCAAGACCTCAAGACCTACCTCACCACAGCTCCTCTGCTAAGCCCGTCCATACCAGGTGAAGAGTTATATTTGTATTTAGCAGTGTCCCCACATGCAAAGAGCTCGGTGCTAATTAGAGAAGAAGGGAAGATACAGAAGCCGGTTTATTATACGGGCCAAGCGTTAAGAGGGGCAAAAGGACAATATCCCATGATGGAAAAGCTAGCATTTGCCTTGGTCACGACTTCTAGGAAGTTAAGACATTACTTTTAGGCTCATGTCATAAATGTCTTGACAGATCATCCACTAAAAAAGGCGATGAACTAGTTAGAAGTCAGAGGGACGACTAATCCAATGGGCCATAAAACTCAGCGAGTTTAATGTCAAGTACCAACCAAGAAGCGCGATAAAAGTACATGTATTAGCAGATTTCATTGCAGAGTTCACTCCCAATCAAGGCGAGCTAGGCGGGGTGGACGAAGCTCAGAGGTAGGTCGTCAATGTGGATGGCTTGTCCACATTATATGTAGGAGGAATTGAAGTTATACTCAAGTCCCCGGAAGGAGATAAATTGAAATACGCAACTCGTTTACAATACCAAATCACCAACAATGAAGCTGAATATGAAGCTCTCCTTAAAGGATTGGAATTGGCTAAGTCCTTAGGGGTAGAATCAGTAGTCATCCAAGGAGATTCTCAATTGATTATCAATTAAGTGAATGAAATATATGAAGCTAAGGAAGATTGGATGAAGAAGTATCTCAAGAAGATAAAGCAACTTGTCAAGAAATTTAAAGAAGCCGCTTTTGTTCAACTCCCAAGGGAGGAAAACATGGAAATAGATACTTTGGCAAAAGCGGCTTTAACAGAGGGAGCTATGGACGAGTATGATAAAGTCCAATACATGTCAAGAATAGATCTTCCGGAGGTACAACAGACTCAAGGAGAAGAAAATTGGATGACTCCAATAGTAAATTACCTTAAAGATGGAAGGCTTTCGGAGGGCAAGGATAAGGCTAAAAAGTTGAGGATCAAAGTCGCCAAATATGTCCTTATAGATGAGGTACTATATAAAAGAGGCTTCTCTCGGCTTTACTTAAGGTGCTTAGCTCCTACTGAATCAAACTTGTGTTGAGGGAAGTACATGAAGGAGCATGCAGAAACCACTCAAGAGCAAGAGCATTAGTCCATAAAGTCGTCCGTGCGGTTTACTACTTGCCAATTATTCAAGCAAATGCTAAGGCTTATGTCAAGGTGTGTAACCAATGTCAACGCTTCAACAACATCCCTAGACAGCCATCGGAGTATCTCACCCCGATGATGGCCCTATGGTCCTTTGCACAATGAGGATTGGATATCTTGGGTCCCTTTCCACTTGGAACCAGGCAGATGAAGTTTTTTGTAGTAGGGATCAATTACTTCACTAAATGGGTGGAAGCAGAACCCCTAGCAAAGATCACACAACAAAATGTCAAAAACTTCGTCTGGAAAAACATTGTATGCAAGTTTGGGGTACTTAGGGTACTAATATCGGACAATGGACGGCAATTTGACAACACGCTTTTCAGGGACTTTTGCGAGCAATTTGGAATTAAGAATCATTATTCCTCACCCTCCCACTCACAAGCAAATGGACAAGCAAAAGTGGCAAATCGATCCTTGTAGAAAATCATCAAGACTTAGCTTGAGGGGGCAAAGGGAATATGGCCGGACGAGCTACCAGGAGTTTTATGGGATTATAGGACGACTGTAAGGACCTCCACAGGGGAAAATCCCTTCAAACTAGCCTACGTAAGTGAAGCAATGATACCTGCAAAAGTGCATATGGCAAACCACATGGTGATAAAGTATCAAGACGAGGATAACGAGGAGCAACTTCGCCTCGACCTTGATTTGATAGACGAAGTAAGGATGAATGCGGAGTAAAGGATAGCGAGTTATGAAAACCTCATGGCTAGACAATATGATGCAATGGTGAAACCCAAGTGCTTCAACATTGGAGACCTCGTCCTAAAAGGGTTTCTTTGGCAACCGTAAATCCAACCCATGGGAAATCGGGACCTAATTGGGAAGGACCCTATATGGTTATTAATTGCAAAATACAAGGATCATATTACTTAGAAGCCCTAGACAGGAAAAAGCTAGAGCACCCCTAGAATGTCGAGCATTTAAGAAGATATTATCGAGAAAATATCACCGGACGAGCATCATCATGGATGAGATCATCTTAGACGTTGTCACTCTAGACAAGATAAAGTTTGTGTTGCTTTCATTACTTGCATGTGTTCATTATTAGCATTATATGTTGTACTTTAATTTCCTAAAGGTGTATTAGTTTTTAAACTATGCACTATGGACAATGGACGAAGTCATAAACTTGGTCCCTCTGTTTGTATTTTTAATTCCCTAAAAGGCATTAGTTTCTAAGCATGTGCCATGCTTGAGGACAATGTTTATGTTACATATATACAGTTTGGATTTCCAATATATGTGATGTATGAATTTCTAATTTTCATGATTTCATCCACAAGAAGGCTAAAGGCCCAAGACGAGTAAAATCTCTAGACGTAGGGAGGTAACATCTATTAAGCTTTCCTTAAAATAGGGATAAAGCAAAGGAAAATAAGCTTAAGGCACATTCGTCTAAACAATGGACGAGATAAAGCCTAAAGCAAATTCGTCCAACCAATGGACGAGGAAGTGTGTGCACGTAAGAATATTCAAAGTCTATGGATAAATATCCAGCCAAAACAATCCTATCTCTGGATGATTAAAGCTAGCAAAAACCCATGCCATTCATAAAATGAGTTATACTTACAAAATTTAAAGAATGGTGAAAATTTTGAACATGAGGAGTTTATATTAACATGGACGAGCTAAGTGCCTCCATGAGTGGACGGACCACACTCAAACCAAGATAACATGGATGATGTAAATGAAGAAAAATACATCCATACAATAATATGTTCAATAGAAAATGATGGAAATAAACATTCATTCATAAAAGTTTATAAAAAGGGTAGACGACCACCGTCCAAAAACCTTTATAAAGTAAAGCCTAAAAAGCAACTGTCTGGAAGTTGTCCCAAAAATTATAGACGAGTGAAAAGTACTTGAATAACTTCAAATGGTCCAAAACAACAGAACTCATAAAAAATAAAAAAAAAAAAAAAAAAAATAAAAAAAAAAGAGAAAGGGAAACTAAGATGCTAAAATTTCATATCTTCACCGTGGGGGGTCATCTCCAAAGTTAGGCTTGTCCTAGGTAGGTTGAGTGGTGGCATCGTCTTCAATATTAACATCTTGAGAACTCGTTTGGAGGAAAGAGCTTGCAACACCAAGGTTGAGCTTGATGGAGCTAAAGTCAACTTCAGGGAAGTTTTCCCTAGCATCTATACGAAAATCTTCAAAGCCACCAGCGTAATTGGTGTCCAACGGATCGTTGAACTGTTTGGAAGTTCTAAACTCCACCAAAGTGTCTTCTTTGGTCTTATTGAGAAGGGTACTCAGCTCATCATTCCTCTTTTGAAGGTAGTCAAGACGAGTGTCCTTCTCAACGATGTCGACTCCGAGCTCTTCGACGAGGTTCTGCAGTTCCTTGGCCTTGTCTTTAGCCTTGGTTGCCACCTCACCCCAACCCCTGTAGTTGTCTTTAACCTCCTGGATCCTTGTCTCAAGTCGTATCTTCATCTTGTCCATCTCTGTGGCCTGTTTAGACGCTATGATGAACTTTGACATTGCCTTAAAAAAAAAATAAATAAATAAAAAAAAAGAGGAAATTTGTTAGACGAGAAAAATGTAAAAGTGACAAGACGAGGCAAAAGTAAGATTACATACCTTGAAGAGATCATGAACAGTAGAATGCTTAAATTCCTTCAAGGACATGTCATAGCAAGCAGCCACGTCCTTATTAATCACAGCCTTCTAAAAACATTCCCAAGCCAAATCCTTATTTTCAATTAGGTGAACCCTCCGAGAAGGCCGAGATGAGGTAGGTACCTCGTCCACCACTTCCTTTCCCTTATTCTCTTTCATGGTTACCATCCCTAAAAGAAAAATATTAAAGCTTAGCTAAAGAGTATAACTCAAATAATACTCAGATAAATTCTAAGTAAAAAGAAAACTCACATCTACGAACAAAGAGCTCGTGGGCTATAGCTTCAGCAGATGGCTCAGGATCAAGTCCCCATGTTGCAAAACGTTGAAGGGTGACCAACGAATGGAAACTCTTGTTAGCATATAGATGAGCTCTTTGAACGTGGTCATGAGGAAATTTGCTTAAAGATGGTTGTCTAATAGCTAAAAAAATAAAAATAAAAATAAAAAAGAAGAAGAAGAAGAAGAAGAGAGGAAAGGGTTAGACGATTATAACCAAAAGATAAAAACACTATATATATTAAAAAAAAAAAAAATACCTTCAGAACGAAGGTTCCCTAATTCTCTAGTATATAGGGCAAATGGATCTCTGCCAACCTCAACAGGGTGCCTAGATCGAAAACCAAAGATGAAGAAAAATTCTGTCTTCCAGTTTCTGTCAAACATTACTAATGACTTAATTAATCTACAATCTTTGTCCCTGGCTGTGAATTGATAAAAGCCAAGGGACTGGTTAATCTCTAAGGGTTTGTAGCAGAAGAGGAACTCGTCCACGGTGAGAGGATGATCCCCTTCAAACACTTCCCTCCACAAAACTTGCATAAAGATGACCAGTCTCTATGCATTGGGGTTAAACCGACACACTCCTAAACCTAACCAAGTAAGTAATTCCCTAGCAAAAGCATTAAGAGGTAACCTAAGTCCCCTTAAAAGGTAAGCTTTATAGACACCTATTCCAAAACGAGGGTTGTAGCACCACTCCCCACGAACAGCTAACCTAGGGTTAAGGTCGTCTGGAATTTGGTACCAACTCCTAAGTGCAGTGAGTCTCATCTCATCTGTTTTGGAAGGGATGCCTACAAAGACAACCGTACATTGTCTCTACCTTGTCTAAAGGAGTGGACGAAAGAACACTCGTCGAGATACCACTCTAGACCCGGAAGCTGCCCTCATCCTAAGATGTTCTTAGAAAACCTCTAAAGGAATCTTAGGAACACTAGATGTGTATTCCTCGTTTGTGGTATTCTCCTCACTACTGCTACTACTACTAGAACCACTATAACTAGTTGAGTCATGGTACTCATCTATAGCCTTATCTACACTATTATCGAACGAAGAAACCACAACCTCGGACATCTTTAAATTTGAAGGAAAACCTAAGAACGAGGATGAGGAGAATACCTGGCTCTAGATGGATGAGGACTAAAGACGCGAAAATACTTCTAGACGAGGCATTGGATGACGAATGTCAAAGGAGAAAATTTTGGAAATGTGAAGGGTAGGAGAGGAATTCTACTATTTATAAACAGCAAAATTTGGCATCCTAAACGACGTAACCAACTAGAGAATGACACGTGGCACATTCCTTGAAAAGTTAAATTGACGTGACCAATCACCAATGATGTCATGACACGTGGCACAATATCTAACCACCGACATAAAAACACACGTCCAAAGAACAACAACAAATTTTACGATGCTCGGATGACCCTTGGATAAGGGGGCAAGTGATGGTAAACTGAAGATTGAATAAACTCCAATTTGCCTGTGAGTGTTATCCAAGTCAAGAAGACAGGAATGGACATCCCTCGTGGGACGGTCATCCATGGGGATGAGGGTCGTCCATTAGCAAAGCACTTGGACTACCCCAACACCTGGACCACCCCCAACACTTAGGAAATTTCCAAAAAGATTTACCTACAAAAGACCGATGAATCAAGCCACATGTTACTATTTTGAAACATGAGCGAGATCCTAATTCATCGCTATAACTTCCTACTAAATACTTAACTTCCAATGACAGTTATAGAAGATAAGATTTAGAAGATAAGATTGAACATTCCAATTTCTATAGCGGTTTGTAGAAGTTAAGTCTCAACCTTATAACTTCCACAAATATTGGGGAAGTTACGAGACAAGAAACCACTCCAAAGCACACTATATAAACACTCATCCACATTGAATGGAAGTAAGTTCTCATAACTCCAAAAATTGGAATTCTAACATTTCGAGGAAAAAACTAACTTAAGCATCGGAGAGTTCTTGGCTAGTTCATCCCGGTCACCTTTGATCTTGTCTTTTTCTTTTCTTTTCGTGCCTCTCAACTCTTAAGCAATCACTAGCCCATTGAAGCTCGGAACATTCTGCCTACTGATTTTCTTTGCATTATCAACCTTAAATACAAATAGTAATGTGACAGGAAATCCAAGTACAATCGAGGAAGGTGGGGTCATTAAAAATAGTAATGGCCTTTGGCTAAAAAGATTTTCATTTAATCTAAAATTTGCAAGAAAAAACCTAACTGAAATTTGGGCTGTCCCATATGGACTTAATCTAGCATCGTAATTAGGTTATAAATAGAAGAGTGTTATCTCCACGACATTTTCACAACAAATTATAATTGGTAAATTGGTTCTAATTTGAATTCACAACTTAAATTACTTTTTTGTCCACTCGCAACGATTCTCGACAACCCGCCACTTAAGATTTGTTATAAAAGTGTTATGAAAAATATTGTGGATATAGTATTTTTCTTATAAATATGTAAATTTGGAAGTTGATTCACAAATAGTATTTAATTGATTAACATCTCATGGTGTACTTGCATCAGATATTGCTATTTTAGTTTCTAATTGCAGGATTTGAGGACTCGCGACTGGGCCATTCACCTTGGGCATGTTTTTCGTGAAGCCAATAGTTATGCAAATGGATCCTATGTTCCTTTTTATTCCAACTAACTCATAAATGATACAAGAGATTTCGCATCCTATGTTCTTCCCGTTGTCTTCAAAGGTTATTACCCAATAACACTTACGACTAAGTACTAGCAAACAAATCCTTGTTGATTTGCAAACTTGTGTTAATGGAGTGCGAGATTAACAAGGAAGGAATTTTTAACGACGGAATTCGATTTGCAAAATTACAAAGCTTTTATAAATTTCTAATGCAAGTCGGTACAAAATGCATTAGCTTAACGTTTTTGCACGTCACTTTATGTGTCCTTATATTGATTGTATCAGCCAAATCTATCGAAAGTGAGTCATATTACAGATGGAAAACAAAAGGACAGAAAAAAAAAGAAAAAGAAAAAAAAAGAAAAGAAGAGAGGAACATATCTCATGTAAAACAATAATTGAAACAAAGTTGCATATTACTAACAAGACACTCAATATAGAAAATAGGAATTGAAATGGCTTAGCCCCAGAGTATTAGAGCTGACACAATATATATATAAATATGTATTTGATTTTTGTTATGTGTACTCATCGTATCAACTGAAGTGCAATGGAGCTGAACTTTAATTTAGCCATAAGCTAGATTAGTGTTTCATTATTGAAAGATACCTTAAGCTTTCCTAAGAAGCTCTGCCGTTATAGATATTAAAAATTAAAATAAATAAGCATATACCTTGGTCCCAAGCAATCCCAATTGTCCCAACTATGTTAAACTTCAAATTCAATTTGAATTTCACCTCAGTAAAAAAGGGGAAAGACGTTGATTTCTAAACTTACAAAGCTTTTATTATTTTCTAATGTAAGTGGGATACAAATACAAACTTACGAAGGCTTTTACTAGTATTTTATTCACATATTACTCAACTTTATCTGTTACGTCTGACGTAGTATATATATATATATATATATATATATATATAGAGAGAGAGAGAGAGAGAGAGAGAGCCTATGACGATGGTGACAGTGAATCCGCGCCAACCCTGGTCCAACAAAATCCCAGCTTTGTTGAGCTTCAAATTCAATTTGAATTTCTCTTCTTTAGTGTCACGAAGAAATTAACTATTTTGTCTATTCAGCTGTGATTTGACAACACCAATCAAATCTTTTGAGCCCACAAACCCCCTAACTCATTGGGAGCGTCAAATCGTTATGATTAAGATCTGTTTAAAATTTATTTATTTTACCGAAATTATAAACTTTTTACTGGAATTATTGTAAATAAAAGTTAAAGTTAGTTGAATTAGTATAGTAAGACTCATGAATAGTATTAAAAGGTGCAATGAAATCTATAAATAGTACTAAAAATAAGCTGAATAGTAAAATGAATTGACAAAAATAATATTGCTAAATAGACACTTAGTTTAACACTCTTTGTAAATAACATTACTTTAATTTTGTGCTAAGTATATTCAATTAACCATCATACATTCTTGGCATGATAATTCTTTTATATATGTTTTTGTAGAGTAGGAAGGCAATAATTAAAGTTTAAGTTTATAGGAAAGAGTTTCGCACATATTTATACTTTTAAATTAGATTAGAGTAAAAATTTTATCTTAGATTAAAAGTAAAAGCATATCCTATTAATTCAACCATTGTAAAAAATATTGCAAGATTTATAGTATCATTAGTTTTAATGTTCTTTGCTTGAGGTTTATAATTTGAGTCGCATTTTGATAAGTTAAATTATTATTATTATTATTTTGGGTTTTCTTCGAGTAGTGAAATATGATATTCACTCCAATAGGTTGCCCGTTGGGTGCTACTATTGTGTTCCATCCTAGGCAAAAGACAGAGTAATAAGTGACGGGAACTTCAAAAAGAAAAAGATTGTTTTTCATGTTCTAATGATTGTGCCTATACAACATAGAAATTGAGATAAAGAAATATGTTTAGTAAGGCAAAGCAAATATATGTAACAAGATTAAATGAATATATATTTGTCAATGTTCAAGTTAATATATTCAATATTAGATCCATGCCAATAAATGTATTAAGCAACATCATACGGAGATGTGAAACGATATATCTACATAATATATATCTAAAAGCTGAAGCATGCCATTAATTGTTGTTACATTCCTATTGAGCTTCATTAGCGTAGCATTTTGGTCTATTTTAGTCCATTTGGTCCATTTTGGTCCCATTCGGTCCAATCGGTCCATTTCAAACCATTTTAGTCCATTCAGTTCATTTAGGTTCACTTCAGTCTTATTTGATCCATTTGAACCAATTTAGTGATGCTTTGGGATGAGAAGTTTGTGTACAAAGAGAAGTACTTTCATTGACAATTATATCATATTCTCAACTTATGTAATGTTGATAGGTTATTGGCAAAATTAACTTTTCTTATGTTATTAAAGTCTTGATTTTTTTCTTCTAATATAAGTGATGAATTTACTTATATATTTGCTTTCTCTTTAGGTTATTTAAGACATATAGAGAAAGAACTATTTGTAAAGAGTACTAGAAACAAATTTCAACTATACATTACATTATTTACAAAAATCTTGTCTTACGTAATAATTGAATGTAAAATGTATTATGTTTCCTTGAAAAAACTTAATTTAGAAAATCTAATATATTTTTCATTAAAAAAACTATATTTTATTAGAAAGTAATCACATCATTTTAAGAAGGGTTTGATTCTAACATTTATAAGTCTCATCTACTATTTTTATTTTTCTCTTAACAAATAAACAAATTATCAATTTTTTTATCTGCATTGAGCAGGTTTGCAACTAGTAAAAGTAATAAGATACAAAGAGAATAAAGATAAAAATAAACTTATCTTTGTTGCAAGTGTCCCATATTTCTCTATTAGCCAAAACAGTTATGAGGCTTGTGCAATAAGTCAAGCCTCGTGTCAATTGGCAACTATGAACAAATCTTAGCCCCCTGTCACGTTTTATGATAACAAGTGGGAAAATACAATGAAGATAATAAACACCAAATTGCTTGTTGTGGGATAATAAGTGAAATAAGGGAGATGACAAGAGATTGGTGAGAGAAGGAGAGAAAGGGCACTTGGAGAGTGTTGCTGAGTGAAAATCACTTTGGTGTCACTTTAGAATATGCTAAATTAGAGAAAATGTGTATTTAAGGCCAGGTTTGGTACATCACAACACATATTTCCACACGTTTTTTTTTACTCACATGTATTTTCACAAAATTTAAACAACGTTACTAGAAATTTTTTACCAAATGGACCCATCTCTCTAAGTGAAGTGGGTGTGTTGAGTTTTTTAGTTGACCAGATCATTCTCCAAGCAGAATGTGTTTCCTTTCTCCCCCTCTTTGCTTTGCCCTATGCTCTTTTATGCCCCAAAATTCAAAGAAGGTAACTTGTGAGAATGATTGGCTTGTGAGAGACGATTTTTAAGTGTTGTGCAATGGGTTGCAGTTAATCTAGTTGACCTGATTTGTTTTGGTTTGTCTATAAAGGGAATGATGCCTACTGGACTTGCTAAATGTGCGTGGTCACAAAAAAAGCAACAGTTGAGAATTGAGATCAAGTTGGCATTTTTCTTGGTGAAATTAGCAATGGCCAAAAAAACACAACTTATTCAATAGATATGAGTCATATGACTTGTGAGGGAGTTTCATGTGTGTTTTTAGGCCCATGTACACTGTGTTTTGCATGGGCTCATTCAGCCAAAAAAAAAAAAAAAAAAAGTGTTTTGCATGGGCTCATAGGTTTGTACAAGTTCACCCCCAAAAGAAAAAAGTTCCCAACCCCATTTGCAGGATGTTCAAAAACTTGATAAGTGAGGGAAAAATAAATATTCAACAGGTGATGAGAGTTTTCGTGTAACTCCAAATTTTACTTTTCATTTATTGTTGTCTCATTTATTTTCCTTTAATATTGATATTTTGTGATATAAAAGTCATTAATTTTAGGTGCATTTAAGTCTTAAGCTTATAAAAATATATAAGTAAATCTTTTTAACAAAATATTTTGTTTTCCAAAAATAAAGTCGTATACATCTATTTTAAGAGAATTAAAAATACCAAAATACAACAATACATTTAGCTTGATTGTCTTCAAAAATTTTTTTTTTGAGAGAATTAAAAATTCCAAGCATATTTGCAAGGCTACTCATGATAGAAATTTTCATATGAGACCTTTCTCACTTGAGTAATTCTTAGGTACTCTTAGAGTAGGGAAAATGATGCTTCCTCCTCTCACCGACATATGAGTCTCACAAAAGACCATCCATACCCATGAGAGAAATTATTAGGTCAACATAGAGGACTGTTGAGGTGGTCTTCTCAACTAATAAAATCATGTTACTTATGCAAATGTGTGAGTTAACTTCCTAATTAGCACCAAAAAAAAAAAAAAAAAAAAAAAAAATCATCAAAGTGAGGTCACATTTACATGAATAACAACATTTTATTAGTTATGAAGACTAGTGAAGGCCATCTCTAGTCTCTATAGTCCTCCAATGGAGCTAATAATTTTTGGATAAAGTTTAGCTACAATATTGGTTGTAACTTTAGGCTATAAACTCACTTAATAAAATAAATATTACTGCATATTTTGAAAATCTAACCGTTGAATTACATGTTCTTTACGCTCTTAATACACATGCCAATTTTTGTGTCAATCGAATATTATTTACTATATAATCTATAATCTTATATTTCATGCATAATTTTAAATTACAAAAACTTGCAATTTAAAAATTTATTGATGACATAGCTATTGATCTTTAATTTTCTTGAAATTTTGCAAATATGGAAGATATAAGAAGAAAATGTAATCCAATAGTGAATTTGTCAAAATTCACCTCCAATAAAAAGATATTGATTGAGTTTGTCGCCTAAAACTACAATCAATTTTGTAGTTAAATTTTGTCAATAATTTTTTCTGCTCATGGAGCTAAGGGAAGATTACCGAAATGCCCTTTTATATAGTATTTGCTTATTTATTTTATATAATCCAAAATCTAAGGGTCTTGCACGTGGTAAGCAGAATATTTCGTTTTAAATTAGATCGTCCAAACTTTCCAAAAGTCTAATATAACGGAAGCATTCGACTCCAGAGAGTCTCTGCTTCCGAACCCAAAAAAGAAAAAGAAAAAAAGAAAAAGCAATGGCGGCAGCGATCCGGTGGTGCGCGGTGGTTTCAGCCGTGATTCTGTTTTCTCTTCTCATTTCTCCATCGACTGCGATCTACTGCGACGAAGACGATTGCTATGATCTCCTCGGGTCAGAGCTCCAACTACAAAAATTCTCCTCTCTGTTTCCCAATTTACCCCTCCCATTTTCTCGATTTTACTTCCTTACTAACCTAATCTTCGCCTGTATGTAGGGTTACGCAGAGCGCTAACGCTTCGGAAATCAAGAAAGCTTACTATAAGCTATCACTCAAACAGTGAGTTTCCATTAATTTCATTATGTAAAATTTTAATTTTTGTTAAAAAAATTTATATATTTTTGTGGTTTAAAATTCAGTCACCCGGATAAGAACCCCGATCCCGAATCGAAGAAACTGTTTGTGAAAATTGCCAATGCATATGAGGTAATTTTGGATCTTGGATGATTTGTTGATTGCTCTTTGAATTTGTAATCTAGATTGTAAATGCTGAAACTTGTTTTTTTGATTCACTGTTGTAGATTTTGAAGGACGAGGATACGCGAGCCCAATACGATTATGCAATTGAACATCCTGAGGAGGTAATACATAAAAAAAAAAAAAAAAAAAAATGGAAATTTACTTAGTTTTGTAATGCTGAAATAGACCATAATGTTGTTAGCATTTGGTATACAATAAAAGTGGTATCCATGGCGAGGTTGTGTTAGTGAAAGTGATGTTGCGTTAATCACAACATGTCTCCTTAGGAAGTTGTGAAATTCGCCTTAGGAATGAATTGGGTGCTAGGTTGTTTTGTGAATCGGGATGTAGAATTGCATGCTTGGTTCTTATGAGTAGTAACTCTGGAAGATCAATAGAATTAGTTGCATTGGTGCAGATCGCATTCTCTTAGTAAGCAACTTAGCGATAGAATTGCATGTTTTGGTAGGCATTGTCGTTTTATACTTGGGAACAAGTGTGTGCTAGGCAGGGGCAGAACTAGAATTTTATGAATTGGGGACCAAAATTATAACAAATATAAAATTGAACCAATTTAATAGTGTCATACAAAAATATGAAGAATTTGGAGGGCTAATCATATTTCTTTTGAAAAGTTTATGTAAATTTAGGGGTAAAAAGCTAAAATTTGAGAAGTTTGGGGGCTCAACCATACATCTTTTGAAAATTATAGGAAAATTTAGTGGTAATTTTCTAGTATTGGAACCCATTTATAAGTGGTTCTGCTCCAGGTGCTAGGTCATTTTGTGAATTGGATTGTGAACGGAGCTATGAATAATAAAGCCTGAGAAATCAATTGAATTATTCCTGCAACATTGGGGATAGGTCGTATATAGACTTTCAGCATAGGGGTTGATTTACTTAGTCATATATGTAGTCCGTAGCTTAGTGTGATCATACTCTGTCCATGGAGGTCAATGGTACTTAAGGTATAATCTTATAAATGGCTGCTAGATGAGCCTTAAAAATTGCTGAAGTGTAAGGGAGTTGGCATACTTAATTTAGCATTAGAACTTCTCCCTAATTAACATGTCTCTCTTTCTCTATGAGTTAATTGAAAATCTGTGTGATGCAATGGTCGTCTTAAAATTAGTCAAGGAACTGACACAATGTGTTGTCTGTTGGTTTACAATTTTGTGTAGACTTTTGTAGTAAGTCACTTTGGTTTGTCAAAGACTATTTATGGTACAAATTGTTTTCTGGTTATCAAAGATGTCCACTGTATAAGCATCTATCTTCCTCTCAACTTGTAGTGTGCATGAACAGTTCGAGTTTCCCACAATTAGAATATTAGAATTATTGAAGTTTACATATTTATGTAAAAACTATAACTGTCATCGTTTTTTATTTTCAGGTATTTTACAATACAGCTCGTTACTATCAGGCATACTATGGTCACAAAACAGTGAGTACTTTCTTTATTTATTCTTTTGGTATCTGAGTGTTCTGCCTGGTTTAAGAGAGATTAAGGTTTACAATTCATTCAAATTATCCTCAAATTGGTTTATGCATCCACTTGCTAGGATACTCGTGCTGTCCTTATTGGCCTTCTTCTAGTTCTCTCAGCATTTCAGTATCTCAACCAGTGGACAAGGTATAATCAGGTACTGTGATATATCAAGTATTAAAACATTATACTACTTATCAAAAAGAAAGTATTGAAACATTATATCATATGCATCTTAATGTGAGATTGTTTGATGGGTTTGATGAATGTTGATAGGCTAGTATTGCTAACAAAACTTGAACTAATCTGAAGTTAATACATCATTACATTGTAATACAAGGATGATGTTACTTGTCTAGAGTTCTACAAAAGCTTTTTTTCTTGTCTGTACTGAACTATACTGCTAGCAGTGGTGATGGTCACCATTTGGACTA
Source organism: Quercus dentata (assembly GCA_028216015.1). Lineage (NCBI taxonomy): Eukaryota > Viridiplantae > Streptophyta > Magnoliopsida > Fagales > Fagaceae > Quercus > Quercus dentata. The sequence goes on along the minus strand of CP116448.1, from coordinate 83,218,839 downwards.
GAATCTTTTTTTTTTATTTTTTATTTATTTTAAGCCTGTAGAATAAGAACATTTCCTATACTGCAGGATATTTGCTTGGATTTCTCCAATGTTTTTTCATATTTAATAATATCTCATAGAAAAGGCTCAGAGTAGTCCTCTGATATTCTAGTACATAACTCTTCTAGTTCTTGTTCTAGGCTATTGAAATGGTCAAGAAGACGCCTGCTTACAAAAATAAATTACGAGCCTTGGAACTTGAACGCAGTGGAGGAACAACAAATAAGAAGAAGAGTAACAAGCAGATGAGCAAGTATGAACTTATTTTAAAAGCTTTTTGTCTGTCATATATGATTCCATAGATGTCATTTTCTTGTATTGACAATTGTCTATCAATGTGGACACTTTATCCTTTCAAACTCTCCCACGCTCCTTTTTTAGAATTACTTTTTTGGCTAATCCCTATTATTGGGCTTTCCATTCTATAATTTTCAAACTATGGTTAAAACAAGGTGAGTTTTGTTCTTATAGCAGGAAATTGGAAGAAGATTTCAGTAAAGAACTTGATCTGCAGATAAAAGGAGCTGAAATGCCCTCGGTCTGGGAGCTTGTTGGTGTCCGTTTTGTACTTCTACCTTACACTATTGGAAAGGTTGTGCCAATGTTGTCATTCAAAAATATCAGCAACTCTGATTGTGTATTATTCAAGCATAATGATGATGGCTATATTTTCTTGTTGATCTATTTCTCTGGTGGTGTTTCTGCAATTAGTATTTGACTTGATGCTGATCTTAGCCTAAGAGTTACGGAACATGAATACTGATGACTACTTTTTTTTATTTATCCAATCCAGCTATTATTATGGTCAGGTTGTTGGTTCTGGAGATACAAGGTGAAGAAAGCTCCATATTCTTGGGAAGATGCCTCCTACCTGACACAAAGATCCCTTGGAGCTTCTCTTGATGCGTGGAAAAAACTGTTGGTAAGTTGAATTTAATTCATTTAACCTTATAATGGATCAGGTGAATATTGTTGGGTTAGATGGTGGAGCTTGATTTTTAGATCATATAATGCATTACATTCTTTGCTGGGCATAGGACTAAAAACTCAATTACAAGATCTCATGGTTATATTATACAATTAGATGAATTTATCAAACTTCTATACCATCTATCATTTGTTTTCCTTTGACCATACACACTGAGCTTTTGGCCACACAGCTTTTGGAAGGTTGCTAAACTAATCAAAACCTTTGCATTCTATTTATGGAAATGGTTAAGAGTTGGAATTTCCAGACTTCATGCATGCTAAAACTCCTGCACTTGTGTGGTCTAGAGGTTCCTCATAAGTTAAAAAAGAGTATTATTATTATTATTATTATTATTATTATTTGATCTTGTTAAAAGTGTATTACTAATTAATACTTGGTGTATTTATTAGATGATGCCACAAAGGAAGATCTTGTTCATAGACGTTTATGGGAGAAGCCCAACTTGGAGAGCTACATGTCTGAGATGCGGAAAGAATCAAAGCGCAGACGATGAAAGATTTTGAGGCCTTATATAATACTCATGACACAATTTTGATAGAAGTAAAACCTATACAAAATCATCCACAACTGTACTAAGATATGAGAACCGTGGGTTGGTTTATAGGAAAATGGCAAGAGTAGGATCATTGTTGCAAACCACCAAATTAGCAACGTGTGTATGCCTTGAAATACGAAGTCTAGACTCTAGAGGTGAGCTTATATGATTGGTTTGTGGGTCAATACTATAGGCCTTGAAGTAGAGTTTTTCAGACTGGTCTTATCTCGGAGGCCTTAGGGACTTTTTTGGTTTTTGCTGTTGTTTTTGTTTTTTATATCTATGACCCCCCAAACTAATAATTTCTCAAGTAATTTTAGAAGGAAGAGAGGAGACCCATAAGCAGTTTGTAGAACTCGAAAACCATTTATTTATTTTGACAGGAACGTCTAAATTTATTGTACTGGCTAAAATAAAGCGACATTGTATTGATCTCAAAATTGGCATTCTGCATTCCGGATTTCCTTCCAGCTTTTATTATGGTGGTGCCTTATTCTATTTTTGGATATATTGATAATTGGGGTGGGGAAATTTGAACCTGGATTTTGTTACACCTTTTAACCGCACTTGTGTTGTATCTCAATTTTGGGTTGGGAAGATTTAAACTGGGATTTCGTTACCTTTTAAGGTTTTAACTACACTTTTGTTGTATCTCAATTTTGGTTTATCAGGGAGCCATCAATCCTACTGCGCGATAAATTAAGTGAGAAAGCAATTGATCTGAACAAATTCTTAGAAAAAAAAATTTCTACTGTTGGTTTGTGAAGAAAAAGAGGGTCTAATTTATATTAACTTGCATTTTTAATCGTACCAAACATATAAAAAATGCGAGGATGAGATTGGAAATTGGCAATACGTTGTACGTATTGATAACACAATACACAACAAAAAGTTGTCGTGGCAAGAGACGGTTTTAGTGAAGTGTTCAAAAATCTAAGCATAAGCACTTGCCTTTCTTTGGGCTTTACAACTTATTGTTAGGGAGAATTGGATTAATGCTGTCATAGAAGGTGATGTTAAAGTCTGGATTGACAGTGGTGAACTAGTCCATTGTTTATTAGTAATATTATTTGTAATTTTCTTGAATTAACCAAATTTTTTTCCAAGGCAAGTTTAGTTGGATTAGAAAAAATCTTAATTTGAAAGCCCACACTCTTGTTAAACTTGCTGTTAGGCTTAAAAGCCATTTTTGCTGTTATAAAATTGGTGGTTATCAAAAATAAAATAAGGAAAAAGAAAAAGAGAAGAAAAGAAATCATGAAAACGGTGCGTATAGTGGAGTAAGTCTTATTATGTGCAGACTCATCTGCTCCTTCCTGGATTCTTGAAATTCTCTACTCAGTCTAACACTTTTCCAATTTCCAAAACCCTTTCTTGTTCCATTGTCTTTGCTCGCTCTCATGTAACCAAATCATCATCATCATCGTCGTCGTCGTCGTCGTCATCAATGCCTCAATCTCAGGTCCTTCTCTTTTCTTCTTTCAATTTCAACAACTAATACCATATTATCTATCTATCTATCTATCTATCTCATTCAACATTTCCTTTTTATTTATATTCTTGTTTTATAGATTGGATATTTGGTTCCGCTAACTCAAAATCTAGACCAAGAAGACACTTCAATCCCAAAGCTCTCTCTCTCCAAAGGCCCAAATGTCATTGGCCGCCACAATGTTCCCATTTCAGACAAGAGGCTCAGCCGCAAGCACCTCACTGTAACCGTTTCCACCACCGCTTCTGCCAATTTGTTTGTGGTAACTAACTAACTAACTAACTTGCTGACTAACTAACTAACTAACCCCTAAAAACCCATCTCCAAAAACTTATGATTCATGCATTGTGTGGGTTTATTTTGTAGGAGGGTTCGAATCCCATTGTGGTTAATTCTGGGAATAAGAGAAAGAAGCTGTATTCTCAAGAAAGCACTACCATTGTTGATGGTGATGTTGTGGAGCTTATTCCTGGGCATCATTTTTTCAAGTATGTGACATGGGCTGGTGACAAAGGAGAGGAACCAAGTTTAAAGAGGTCGCGTCAAACATTTGACAATGTAGCCTTGACAACAAAGTCACAGGTGGGTGTCGTTAAATTTGTTTTTTCTGTTTAAAAATTTTGTCTTTAAAATAGAAAGAGGAAAAAAATGAAATGATGTAGAGAGAGCTGAAGCAAGAGAATTAGTCTACCATGGAAAGCCCAATACTATGTTGAATTGTGTGTTACAATGAACCCAATGATGGATATGTCATTTGAATAGGAATACAATAGGCTTAGTATTCCAAATGATATAATGCCAGATACTCTAGAATCTAAAGGTTTTTGATTAAGTAGGGCCAAATTGAGTACATAAAATGTTAGTTTAGTAAAAGTAAAAACAAAGATGAAGGGGCTATAAAACTCAATGGACAAGAGGTACCAAAGAGCGAAAGCTTTCGATATCTTGAATCAATAATTCATAAAGATGGGGAGATTAAATAGGATTTGAATCATAAAATGAGAGAATGATGGATGAAGTTGAGAAGTGTATCAGAGTATTGTGTTAACTTATAATACCTATTAATTTAAAGGGAAAATTTTATAATATTGTTATTAGACCAACTATGCTCTATGTTAGTGAATGTTGGACCGTTAAGAATTAACATATTCATAAAATGAGTGTAGATTAAATGAGAATGTTGAGATGAATAAGTGGAAATATACAAAAAGATAAGTTTAAAAATGAGGAAATTCCCTTAAAGATAGGGGTGGCCCCCATTGATGAAAAGATGAGGAGAGTCACTTGAGATGGTTTCTTCATGTTCAATGGAGAGCAATTAATGAACTAGTGTGAAGAAATGAGTTGCTTCAAGTTGAGGGAACGAAAAAAAAGAAAAAAAAGGAAGAGGAAGACCACAAATAACAGTAATAAAAGTAATAAAAATAGACATGTCAATTAAGGAAGTAACAAAGAGTATGATTTGGATAGAATAAAATGATGGAAAAGAATACATATGGCCGATCTTGACTAATATGTTGAGTATCTATAGCCAACCCCAAAAATTTTGGGACAAAGAATTAGTTGTTAATATACAATAGGCTTAGTATGGTAATCCTAAAACCATGGTAGCCCATGGTTTTACAAAACTACAGTAAATCATGGTCTACATTATTTATGGTAATAGCCTGACATATATTGATATTCTAACATTTGTTTTGTTTGATACATGCATTTAGTTCATGCTTTGGTATTCATTTGCTTTGTATGTTAAGAAAAATTGGTTAACAGGTTGAACTCTGTTATGGGAAAGTTCTTGCTTCATTTTACTGTTTAATCTGATTTGTATAGGATGAGGTGAAAAAGAAAAGCTTAGGACAAGGGAGTGGCGTGGAGGTTGAAAATTATGGGAAGTACAATTCTAAGGGAGAGAGTAGGGAGGAGGCTATCCGTGATTTTCGTGTTTCTAATGACAAGTTACCTTGGACATTTCGACTTTTGCGAGTGAGAGAGCTGCCAGCTTGGTCGAATACCTCTTGTGTTTCTATTGGGGATGTGATTCAGGTATTAGCACAGTAAATTTTAATGATGCATTCTTGCCCTGATTTATTCTGTAAACTTTATTATGTTTAATGTTATTATTGTCTTTTGAGATTGATGTTACTCACTTACTTGTAACACTTTAAAAGACATTAAAAGATTGTCTATAAGATTGGGATATTCATTATATGGAGTGTAGGAGAAATGGAGCTATGGACTAGCTGATTGTTAAATTGCTTATTTTTCTTTGTTTTAATCATTTAATTGCTTGTATTTTTGGTAGGGGATGTTCTCGTTGCAATCGTTTCAAATTATATGGTAGACATTGATTGGTTGTTACCAGGTGAGTTCTATTCACTTTGGTTCTCACCCATGGTTTAGTTCCAACTCCTCTCTGTATGAGCTGGATGGGTTCAACATCTTTGACTAGCAAAAACCTGTTGAGAAGTAGGTATATAAATTCATATAAGTTGAATATGGAAATAATGAGTGCATTTTTATGTTCAAAGATTGCTGCAGTTACTTTCTCATGCTGTTTATGAATTTTTTATTAGTATTTGTTCTGCTTCTTTGGGTTTCTCACTGCTTGTTACATTGTCTTAATGGATGTATTGCCAATATTATGAATGATCTTTTCTTTTAGATCCTCGATTCTTTGAATTAATGTGATGCTTTAATTGCATTTTCAAATGTCATCCGTTCTTTGTGCAGTATTTTAAATCATTATGCCATTATGGGTATAGTTCCTTTTTATCGTTGGCATGACCTATAGTCATCAGCTTGCGATTTGCTTGAAATTGATGCATTCTTAACTTTATATAGTGATGCCTTATTATTATTATTGGATTCCTTTTCTTGATGTAGCATGTCCAACACTTGCAAAAACCCCTCACGTGTTGGTTCTTCATGGGGAAGGTGATGGCACATTGGATCACATGAAGGTTTTCCTTTGTTCTATTAATGCCAATTTCTATTATACATTGAAGGTTTAATTTGGGGACATGGACAGTAATATTAGTAATTTTGACTGTTGTTTAGAGAAAGAAGCCGGCAAATTGGATTCTGCATAAACCCCCCTTACCTATTTCATTTGGGACACACCATTCGAAGGCCATGCTTCTTGTATATCCTCGGGAGTGAGGATTATTGTACATACAGCAAATTTAATATATGTAGATTGGAACAACAAAAGCCAAGGTTTGTGGATGCAAGATTTCCCCTGGAAAGATCAAAATAGTCCAAGCAAAAGATGTGGATTTGAAAATGACTTGATTGATTATCTCAGTGCCTTGAAGGTAAAGATACATGAAGCATGTTATGTGGAAGATGTAGTCCTAATGGCTGTGTTTGCTTTCTTGATCAAATGTTGTAATATTTCTCCAGTTGTATTAGGTAATATTGCCTTGGAAGTGATGCCATGAACCCCTTTTTATATGCCTACATCATGGGCATTTTTTTTAATATATCTTAACTGTTTGAAGTGTTCAGCTTTCTTCTGATTGCTTGAACTTTCATTGATTTCTTACTTTGGGGATTGTACTTGTTACTGATCTCAGCTTATGCACTTTCAAAAACTTGTTGCTTAGCTAAGCACTTTTACTTTTTTAATTTTATTTTTTTCCCCTACTAACCCATGGATTCGGAATGTAGGCTCACCTGTGAGAGATTGTGGATAAATGGAACTTGATTGAGATTTTTGTTGCTTCAAATTTTATACCCTTTATATATGCCACTATTTAGATTAACCATAATAACCTTGCTTTTTTCTTTTGGTTGACTGTTTGTAGTGGCCTGAATTCTCTGTTAAATTACCAGCACTTGGAAACTTCAATATCAATCCAGCTTTCTTCAAGAAGTTTGATTATAGTGATGCAGCGGTATTATTTTTCTTTCCCTTAGTTTGACAGTTTTTTTCCTTTTCTAAAAAGGCATTCAATTCTGTTAGGAGGATATAATGTTAGAATAGTGTCTATATGTGTGTAGCATGCCATAAAATGGGGGACATATGAAACTACTTGAACAATTTTCAGGTCAGATTGATTGCTTCTGTCCCTGGATATCATACTGGTACCAATTTGAAGAAGTGGGGTCATATGAAGCTACGAACTGTTCTCCAGGAATGTACTTTTGATAAAGATTTTAAAAATTCCCCACTTGCTTATCAGGTATAGTTGGAAATCTTTTTGACTGGTATGATGGTCAAATGGTAGTTGATGGTGGATGTAAATGCTAATTGCTTTCTGTTAGTAGGTGAAGAAATAAAATAATATATCATTCCTTTTATCTAAAAGTTTTCTTTCATTTGGTTTCTCTCTGTATTATGCTGTTCTATCTGGACCTGGTATTTTCATTCTATCCTCTTCTGCTGAACTTTTACGTGCATAATATTTGCAATGGATCTTTCAACAATGTTATGGAGTAATAGTGGTGATTGGTTTCTGGAATGTATCTTTCACAATTGAAAAGCTTAGCATCATGAATATCATCCATTTTTTGAGGAATTTTTCTGATTATACTGTGTCACTGCAGTTCTCTTCCCTTGGTTCTTTGGATGAGAAGTGGCTGGCTGAGCTGACTTATTCAATGTCATCAGGCTTCTCAGAAGATAAAACACCTCTTGGTCTTGGACAACCACGTATTATATGGCCCACTGTGGAAGATGTCAGATGCTCTTTAGAGGTACTACTGAGTAGGTCTTTCTGGCAGATCTTTTGACCGTACCTTGAAATGCTTGCCAGATTATAGTTGTCTTCCTCAAACTTTACCAGGTTTTGGACATTGGCTATTGTTGATCATTTGATTGACTCGGCTTTTTAGGTAGCAGGTGTCATGCTTATAGCTAAAAGACTTGACACCTTTATGAAAATCAATTCTGAAATGTTAAAACAACTTCCTTAGTGGAGGTAAGGGTTGACCATAGATAAAAGTAACTGGTCATTAAAGTTTTAGTAAAATCTTATAAAACCATCCTAGGATGCTGACACAGAAATGTAAGTGAGGTGATGAACCCGTTTAAGCCAAAAAACTCTGAATTTTTTTTTTTTTTTTTTTAGTGATTTGTCTCCCTTTAGTAATATTGCAAGTTGTGTTATTTACCCAAAAACGACAGTGAATTGGTTTCAGACCACAGTTTAAAGATGTAGTAGCAAAGAAGCAACATGTCCTTGAAATGAAATATTAGCTAGAATGAGAATATTAAGATGGATAAATAGAAGAAAAGATATGATATGAAATGATGAAATTCATTTAAAGATGGGGGTGACTCTTATTGATGAAAAGATGAGGAATAGTCGCTTGAGATGATTTGATCATGTGTAAAGAAGACCAATTAATGAACTCACAAAGACCGAGTCAAGTTGACTTGAGTTGACAATTTCATTTAAGAAATAGCTGCCGAGTAGAAATGAAGCAGCCTCTAGTTTCTCATGTCAATTTGAGAGTATGCAATCCATATTAGATTATTCTATCTATCCACTGCTTACATTTTAATACTTTTGAGTGTGGTTTTATTTATTTATTTTGTTCTTTCCTTCTTTCCCAGGGTTATGCAGCTGGCAATGCCATTCCAAGTCCACTAAAGAACGTGGAGAAAGAATTCTTGAAGAAGTATTGGGCAAAGTGGAAGGCAAGCCACACTGGTCGCTGGTATGTATATCTCATCACTAGAGACAGTTCAGACCATCAAAATGCTAATTAAGGTTGTATTTTTTAATTGAAAGTCTAGTAGAATGAAACTTTTGTCAATTGCTGTACTAACTTGTATTCTGTTATTCATACACATTTACTAAAATGATAACAAAAAAACAAAATCATTTTTTCATTTTTGTTATCTTAGATATGTTCTATTATCTGGCACAACAACTCATAGTATTTAGTGTTCCTACTTTGTATTAGAAAACATTAGCCCTCACTATTTTTTTGTTTCTTTGAAGTATTTTTAATGACTAACTTATAATCATTCTTTTCAATGTTCCAGTCGTGCAATGCCACATATAAAGACATTCACCCGTATAATGGTCAGAAACTCGCGTAAGAGTTCATGTTATGCCTATTTTTGTGCCTGTTTTTATATTTGAGCATCAACTGTGAACCTATAGTTTTCTGCAACAGTTGGTTATTGTTGACTTCATCAAATCTTAGCAAAGCTGCCTGGGGAGCTCTCCAGAAAAATAATTCTCAGTTGATGATCCGTTCTTATGAGGCATGTATATCAATAATATCACTATCTGAAATATTAGTTTTGATCTACACATGTAAAGTTTATACTGAATATGAACAACTTCATTTTAAAACTCACCTGTCCCAATCTGTTTATCTTTGAATTAATGTTTATATTACAACTCATAATCCCACGGGATAGCACGATCGGCTAGAAAACACACCTCATGAAGTAGAAGTCACCAGTTCAAATCTTCCCTTCCCCCTTGGGCCAAAGCTTTTAAAAAATGTTTATATAACAAATCATTGAATCTTTTCCTACTCTTTGCTCCAACTGAAGGGTTGACATTGTAATTCTATGGTTTCCTGTGTGTGATACTTTCAGCTGGGAGTGCTATTTTTGCCATCTTCTTTTGAAAGATATGGTTCTGGATTTTCTTGTACAAGTAATGGGGATATAAAGGAGGTAATGGCTATATCCTGGCTTGTGAGTCTTTTAGTCATCTGAATATTTAAACATATCGTATTACATTTAGATAATTATTGAAAGAAGAAACATAGCCAAAAGAAAATTTCTGTGAGTTTCAGGATAAATGCAGATCATTAGAAAATTCTGAAGTACGGAGAACGAAACTAGTGACTCTGACTTGGCAAGGAAGCAGAAATTCAGACTCTTCATCTGATGTAATTCCATTACCTGTGCCTTACGAACTCCCTCCTCAACCATATACTTCTGAAGGTATGCTCTGCCCCTCAGCCATTGCTGTGCTTATGCGGGTCTCATCTAAACTTTATTTCCTCTGCAGATGTACCCTGGTCTTGGGATCGGCGATATACCAAGAAAGATGTTTATGGTCAAGTTTGGCCACGACAAGTACAGCTTTATACTTTCCAAGATTCCTGACATTCTTAATGTATACATACTAAAATTCCTTCGTTACTGGGTGCTCTTATTTTTCTTCACATATTTTCTTTACTGTGAATATTAAATGTGGTCTAGTTGCATGCCTTTGCACTGTATTAGATGAATATTTTTGAATATTTTAAAAATATGATTTGATGATTTGTAAGAACATGATTTGATGCATAGATCCGTATGAGCATAGAAGAACATGATATGTAAGCTGCAAAACTTGGTCAGAGTTATTTTAAAAAATACAAGTTATCTCAACAGAGTACACTTGGGTCTTGTCTAAATTCTAAGGTGTGGTCAATGAAAGTTATGAAACGTGGATGCTTTATTGTAGAAAATGCAAAGGTTCTTATGTGTGGTTTAAAATTCCCAGGGTATTTCTATTATATGTACACTACTATCAGGAAAACTAATGTCAAATTGGCCAATACTATAGGATAGAAGTGGATTAAGTGACTAGTTTGTTTGTTGTGGTTGTATTGCTGACAAAGAACTCACAATGATGGGCTTGGTTTACCATATGAGCATGAACGAAAATTATGTTTGATCTGATGAACTTAGCTACTTAGGAAGGCTAGTTACTTGTTCCTCATATTGCCGATCAACCACACCCGCACTTGTCTGACTCGGAGCCACCCAATCTAAAATCTGTCGGCTCCGAAAGTTGTTTTGGTCAACAATGAGTTAAAATCAACAAAACCCAATCATATCAGGTTGAATATCGACTTCTCCATGTGGAAATTCAACAAACTTAACCCGGCTAAAGAGCATTTCCCAATTCCATGCATTCCGCGTCATTGTCGTGCCATCATTCTTGTTCGGCTTCATCTTTGTATGAACTTCAACAGAGATCTTGGGATCTCCAACATCTCATGGTGATACCACCCAAATCTCTAGCTCTCTCCTCAAGATGCCACCTAGATCAGTAGCATTTCAAGACGATCCATAGATTTTTGTATTGGACCATCAATTGCTATTGATTGAGACGATCCATAGATTTGAGTATTGTACCATCGATTTAAGCTATTACCGGGTTGGTTAATAACTTCCATGACCATGGTCGATTGCAGTTTTAAACTGTTCAAACTTGTTGTGATCAAGTCTATCCGTAGCTTGATCGACCCTTGATCACCCCTAGTTATCCAATTATGCAAAAATTAACCTACGTCTTTGCAGCCATGGAAGCATACCTTCATGCCCATGGTAGCGAGTGTAGCCTTTGTGTCCTCACTATTAGCTTCAAGCTCTCAATTCAAATTTATTTTGATTCAGCTTTATGTTTTTGGGCATTTTGAAAACTTGTTTTTATAATTGTGTTTTGCAACTGTAGCTTGAAGGGTGCTACCCAAAAACGCGTAAAATCATAATAATGGGGTCATTAAGTGCAATTTTGAAAACTTACCAAATGCCAAAATATGTGAAACCAAAATAGCCACTCAATATATACAGTAGTATAGTACATCATCAAGTTATCAATTATTTTGAAACCAATAGTTCCCTAAGAGTGACGAGGTATGTGTAATGCCTCCATTGGATGAGATTCAATACGTGCCATCCAAGATATTTTGTTAAGCAGCCGTTATATTATAGAGTTTCACATTCTTTCTTTCTTCTCTTCGAAACTAAATCCGAACCTTTCTAAGAGAATCAGCATGTGAATTAAATGAGAATCAGCATGCATCTCGGCTCTTAGTTAGAGACAATATCAGATACTATTACTGAAAGGGGAATCAAAACTAACTATCACGAAGATTTTACTGAAACAGAAAAAGAGAGAAAATCAAAGGAGAATTCTGTGCATTATTTCCTCAGGGAATAGTTACAAAGTACACAACAGAAATGAGGAGCTAAAAGCCTAAACCCACCTACAATCCCTATTTATACGAGCTAAAATCTTTTGTATATATATAGCAAAGTAACTACCTCAGCTATTTGCATGTAACAGAACCGTAACAGACTCCAATTACAACAAATTACATTATCTACATTTACATTGCATTTTCACAAATCCACAAAACAAACCCACCTATACCTATCTTTATTTCATGATCTCTCTTTCTTTCTAATCCAACAATGGATGTGATTTTTGAGCCCCAAAGAGGAAGATCATTCTCTATTGAAGTGGGTTTCTTTGATACTATCTTAGAGATCAAAGAAAAGGTCAAAAATACCAAGGCATACCCGTGTCCAAACAAACCATAATCTTCAATGGCAATGTCCTCAAAGACGACCTCAACGTTGAACACACCGAAATCCTCCAAAACTCGCACATTCAACTCATGATCGCCGTCTCGAAATCCGACAAATCTCCCGAGAACTCATCATCGCCCTCCAAGAAAATCCAGCTCAACGTGAAAATCCCCACGTACAAAATGCATGTTCCTCTAGAAATGGAGGCAACCGACACGGTTGGAAAGTTGAAGGAAAAGATTCAAGAAATGGAGGCTGTCCCAGTTAACCGTTTGATGATTCATTCGAGTGGTGCGGAGTTACAAGACCACAGGTCTTTATGTGAATGTGAGATTTCGGAGAATTCGGATATTGATGTCAGTTTTAGGCCTTCACCAACAGCAGCTTCACCGGCTGCAATGGCAGCATTGTCCCCGTCGCCGGGGCCGGGGCTGGGGCCAACGACGTTGTTGGGGTCCAAGAAATTGAAGCTGCTGGTATTGCCGAAATGCGGGACGAAGAAGATTCCGGTGGAGATGAATGCATCGGATAATGTTGGGGAACTGAGGAAGGAGCTGCAGAAGTTGCAAGAAAAGCTACAGTTTAGTCTTCCACAAGAGGGTTATTTCTTCATTTACAAGCAGAATGTGATGGATGATGATAGGTCCTTTCGGTGGCACCATGTTGGGCAAGGTGACACAATAGAGGTCTTCAATGGGAGTGTCACTGGTGGTTCGTAAGTATGTTTCTTTTTTGCTCTAATGCTATGTGCTAGAATAATTTCTTGGGAATTTGATAGTTAGGAGAGAGGAATTTTGATCTGTGTTGAAAGCACCGAAATACAAGTTGAGGTAGATAGTTTTTTATGTTTATCATGTCTATTTTCGATTTTGCTTGTTTCTTCAATTCTAAAATAGACATCTTTATTGAAAACACCGAAATACAAGTTGAGGTATATGGTTCTTTATGTTTATAATGCCTATTTTAATTTTTGTTGGTTCTCTATTGAAAACACCGAAATATAAGTTGAGGTACATGATTCTTTGTGTTTATAATGCCTATTTTAGTTTTTGTTCGTTTCTTCAACTTTAGAACAGATTATGTACGTAGAAGATTGTGATTTGGTTTCAAGTATTTTACCAAGACATTGTCTCATTGCATTATTTGTGTACTCTTAATAATAACTGTGAGTAATTACTAAATATGCCGTCCAATCATTTGTTATTAGTAAGACAATAAGTTTTGAGCACATTATTCCATGTAATCCATTTTTCTTCATATTCTTTCTTTTTCTATGAATCATTTGTTAACTGTTTATATGGTAATGAATATTCATTATCATATAAACAGTTAACAAAATCATTTGCAATTTTTTTCCAAAAAAAGAAATTATTTGGGTCAATGAAATACATAACTCAAATGCTTAACATCATTTTGATAAATATGCTATTCACATAAATGATAATGTGATGTAAATGATAGTGTGATACAAGAAATACTTCTATCACCACTTTTACCATTATAGTTGATTGATTTTAAATCAACTTTTAGTTGTGATTTCAAGAAAAAATACACAACAAATTAATGAAGGAGATGATGTTTCCTATATTTCTTCATTCAATTAGCTAAAAATAAAAGTATGTATTGTCTCATATACATTATTCTAAGTTAAAATGAATTTATTTTTGTTTATTCAAAATATACTATACATAATTACATATTATATATGGAGATTAAATCTAATAATTGAAATTATATAGAAAAATACTAATAGATAAAAAAAAATGCAAGATTATAGTAAAAATAAGAAATTATTGATGCTTAGTATAAATATTAGAAAAACATGGAGCTAGAAGTGTACATTTGGTTAGAACTTTTTAGGCCAAAATCACGTTGGTAATTTCAAATAGCCATTTTTAAGCATTTGATAATATTTTGAAATTGTGCTTTTCTCTTCAAAAAAAAAAAAAAAAAAAATTGTGCTTTTCAGTCTTAAGTGTATTTTTGCATTGTATCTCTTGAACAGTAATGACAAATTCTCACTTTTTCAAAAAGCCCAAAATAAAAGAGTGGAGCCGAATACATCCAAAATGTTTCACTGTCTTCGTATTTTGCCATTTCGGGCCCAATCCAAAATCCAGTACAATTAGTTTTCATTGGCATGGGGGTGAGTGGCCAAGTCAAGAGACAGTTGGTTAGATACTTGGTGTACTGGCCCAATTCAAGACACATGTATTCATTTTTTGTATAAGACCAATCCAAATCCAACCATTCAGTGGGAACCTTAAAAGTGTAATTTGTGCTAGGATTATCTTGAACAGTCGATAGGGCCATGTCAACTTTGTCAAATCTTTACAAACACATAATTCTGAGACCAGAAAACAAAAGGAAAATTTGAAAGGAAAAAAAGAAGAAGAAATATTCTGCCCATGTCAAGAAATAAATGTAGCTTAACTCATGCCAATTGCATGTTTTGTATTTGCTTACTGATCATGAAAATAGTAAGAAACTTGGAATAACAATATGACCCATGCAAAGTTGGGTTTTCTCACAATTTAACTATGGTTCTGTATGTGAAGTTAATAGGAATTCCATTGAATAGGTCTTTCATTTTTCTTTATTTTTTCATACTTCTATTGCCATTGTGATTTTATTTTGTTCAACCATATTTAGAATTGGGATTTGCATGAAAAGAATATATTCAACATGCTAATAACATTGCAACTATCGATCCCCACTTATGGCATCATAGATAGTAGGTTTAAAAGCTAACAACAAATCTTCATTCTCCACAATTTTATTTTGATAATAAAGGGATATCATTTTTCCACCATATTGAGACTTGGCATATTAATTGTATCATATATTTCTCTAGTTAAATTTGAGGTCAAACCAACTTCACATATCTTAGACTATGTTCCTTCCGGATTCTCACCTTCAAATTTCTCGGCCAGTATGCATTTTTGCCCTCTATAAACTTCTCGTTATGATAAATATGTGTGATAGTTAAATTTCATTTTATTTTGTTATTTAATTACTAATACTCTCTGTGCTTGAATTTTTCATGCTTTAAAGTGTGTTTTCTAAAATCTTATGCTATTATTAATTATATATACTAAAAAATGAATTGGTTCGTGTTTTGCAGACTATGGTAATCAATGTTTTATATGGAGAATTCTGCTATCTTGATGAAATTCCACGTAATGCAAAAATCGTTGACATAAAACTGAAGGTCGAGAAAAAAGTTTATGTCCCATGGGTTAGGCTAGACCTAGCCTATAATGAACAGTTGGTATAAGATGAGTTGACTTTAAAGTATTATCAAATTCCTCCTGGAGCCAAGCTCCAACTTAGTTCAGTAATTCGAATTTTGATAAGCTGTATAGCTTAAGGGTCAAGGAATCCATTAACGTTGGCTACTTGAAGGAGATGCTTCATACAAAGTATGGCATTGATGTTGAATATAAGACACTCAAATTTTAAGATGGTCATAAACTTGATGATCGTGCGATCTACTGTGTGCTTCCAAAATTTGTAATGGATCTACGCTATTTCTTGGGATTTTTTTTTTTTTTTTTGAGAATGGAATTTTTTGTGATTTAGTGGGTTTGGTATATGATATACTAATAGTACAAATAAATGCATGAAGCATATGATTAAATATTAATATAGGGAATAATATTTTTATTATATAATATTAAAATCCAGTGGTTTCTTGAAGTATGTTTAAATAAGGAATCTACCCGCCAATGGATTATTATACGATGGTTAAGAATGTAATAAACATATTACCAAATTTACGGTTAGTTATTTGATATATTATATGTTAAATAACCTACTATCAAGGGTCAAGATCTTTATAATTCAGTGTTAATACTCGATTCTCCTATTACCACCGCACATCCTTAGTGCAGTGGTCACTCCACAAGTATAAATGCTTGTGGGGTGTGGGGGGCAAAAGCCGGGGTTCAAGTCTCCAGGAGGGAGCTTTACACATATATACACTTAGATTAGATTAGAGTAGAAATTCTATCTTGTAAAAAAAAAAAAAAAAAAAAAACTTGATTCCCCTATTAGGGAGAACCTAGATTAAAATTCAAATACCCCAGCCAAAAAAAAAAAAGTTAGATAACATACTTTGAGACATAAGTCGGACTACATGCATCATAATTAATCTATGGTGTAACTGTAAATTTTACCAGTGCAAATCCAAATAATTAATGTATAACAAGAGTAATCAATCAGATTTAGTGTAGGAACTTAAGTGTTATTTTGGCTAGGACCTGGTTGAACCATTGAAAAAGAAAAAAGGCCTTACTCTTCAACTGTTTTAAATGCGAAAAAAAAAATTATTCTCGCCATCAACCATTCGAATCAAACCCAACAAAAAACCAAACTTCATCCTAAATCTAGATAAAATCCTAGGCAAGCAAACAAAACTCACAAGAATTCTTAACAAAGATTCAGTTTTTAATTAAACTAAAAAAACCAAACTTCATCCAAAACCCGGATACAATTCTAAGAAAACAAACAAATTTTACAAGAATTATTAACAAAGATTCAGTCAATAATCAAACAAAGGTTTGACTTCAAACCCATCAAACAACCAAACAAACCAAGTCAACGTTTCCCAAAAACAAAAACAAAAACAAAAAGACTTTAGTTTTAGGCAATCTTTCGGAGTCCCATTTGTACACAGATTAAAGATGATATCAAGCTTAAGCATTTGTCCGATAAATCCTCCTCTTCAAATAGCATAGAATAAGCTCCTTGTTTGTCGGGCAAAACCAAAACCCGGATTCCCTATTTCATCTACTTGAAGCAAGCATTTGGAGGTTGTCATTGAATGGTTGGGGTCACCAGTATGGATTTCACGGTTGGACTTGGGGTTGTAGGTTTGGGGATTTTGATTAACAAAGACTGGGGATTATGATTTCTATCGGGTTGTGTCAATTGAGGGAGTGGGGGACGTTTTTATCCTTTCAAAAAATTATTGTTATGTGTGTGAATCATTATGAGCCATGTGTTCATAAGTGATGATGAATTGATCGTCGATTGATTATGATCATCCGGATGGAAGCCGTTCCTCGCCAAATCAATCCTCCGCAATCCGTGGACGAACGAAAGTGAGTGATTCGCCGGCGTTGTGCTCGCAAAAAGGTCTCCAATGCCAAAGTCAGAAAGATTGACAAAGGAGAGCAATGAGAGTATTATGCTAGAGTGTTTTCTTACCCCACCCCTTTTGGGGTTTAGTCTTTATATATGTGCACTTGCAAGTCATTCCTTCTAGCCGTTGGTGGAGTCTTGATGGAGGCTTTAATCTAGCCTTGTAACGTCCTTGCTGGGTGTTAATGATGAGCCGCCATTCCCAATGGTCTCGAAGGTTGATTAATGTCTTCGTAACCGTTCCTGCGAAGAGTGGGAACGAGTGTTCGTGTCTTTGAGCAACGACCTTCTCTCTCGGGACGATTTTAGTAAGGTCGTCCCTATCTTGCATTGTATGGACGATTGCCATTTTGGTCGGGCGTATTAGCTGCCCCCCTATTCCATGGTCGTCCATTCCTCGGACGATTATAGGAATATGAAAAGATTGTTATTATCCTTATTTTTGATTTATTTTATTTTTTCAGTAATGGCGCTTGGAGTTCTGCTCCGCATTGATTGCGTAGTGGCGGTCGTAGCTCTTCTCGATTGCCACGTGTTTAATTTCTCTTGGTGGGAGTGCCTCGTTTCCGGTGAGTGCCTTTTCGCTTTTTCCAAGACTTTCCAAGGCGAAACCTTTGATTTCTTTTGGCTTTTCCTTTTTCCATTTCTCCATTTTCTGTGCGATTTGATCTCTCCTACGCGTATTTTGCTCCTCACCTCCTCGCTTTTTCTTCCTAACTTCCAGTCGCCCACCCCATTTACGCTTTTCTTTCCTTTTCGGTTTTTCCTTGCATTTGTGTCACTTAAGTTCCTTTCTCTTTCAGATCGGTTTCTCTTCTCACCGAGTGGTGGTGTTAGTTTTTCCTTTTTTCCTTTAATGGTGGACACTTTCGAAGTTAGGCGTAACTTCGCTTCCGTAGCTTTTCTCCTTGCCCGCCTAGGTTCCTTGGTAGAGCTTTACGGTGACTTATTGGGTGCGCCTTCCCTCGCCGGTTCGTACCCGGTAGTTGAGGAATTTGTTAATAGGGGCTCCGGGCTAGGTTCGGCGTTGGGTGTTCTATACCCTCTTCTGTTGGAGTCTCAAGCTTGGTTTCGGTCTATTAGAGGGCACCTAAGAGAGGAAAATATGGGTTTAGAAGAAGGGTTAGGTGATTTAGAAAGGGGTTCGTCCTCAAACGTGGTCGAGGAAGAGGCCGGGATCGGTGCTACAACCACCACTCCTTCCCGTGCTCCCTCGTCCTCCCATTCCCTGTTCCAGCGACGCCCGTCGATTTCATGCCCTGAAGGAAAATTGCTCCTTGAAAGTTGAGGTTTTTAGTAAATTTAAAGACAGATTCCAATTTCGGAGGGAACTAAGGCTCGTCTACCCGGGAAGGGCGAAAAGGCTTGTGCCTTTGCCCACGGAGAAGTTTGCTTTTACGAGGCTGCTTTTTCGTGTGGCCTCCGATTTCCGTCCATCCATTCATAATGGAGCTTCTTTACCATTTTAACCTTGCACCGGGCAACTTATGCCTAACTCCTGGAGAATAGTGATTAGTTGTATGGTGATCTGACGACCATTGCTTGACGGGGATATGATCTCGGTTAATGAGTTCGTCCCACTTATATCGTCTGAAAGAGTCCAGAGAATTTGGGTACTATGAGTTCGCACCCTGGAGCGGAAGGCTCGTCCTGGTAGCTGACCTTCCGTCGTCCTTTCGCTCATCGGAAATCAAGATACTTCTTTGTATCCGGGGACGGTTAGGAAACGTTGCCTGACGATCCGTGGGGGAACGTACCTAGGTTGTTGCGACGATGGGAGACCCCGTTGATTGGTGCGTGTACCCCAATGTTGTTGGCCCTTTTTCTTTTTTATTTATTTTTTATTTTTTTTAGCTTCTGTGTTTTGATGTCGTCCTTTGCGGTGAAAGACCGTCCGGAGCTAGAGGCCAAGTTTGCGAGCGAGTGCAGTGCCGCAATCGAGTACGCAAGGACGATAGAAGATTTTGGTGAGCTGATTGATCCGCGCATTTTTTAGCTCAAATCACTTGCCGGGACCAGAACCTTCACTCTACGTTCTCGTACCCTCGACCGTGAAGAGAGAAAACGTAAGTTGCACTTCACGCCTTTTCTTCGTGTTTATCTCGCATTCTTTTTATTCGTCCTTACACCTCTTTTATTCGTCCCTTGATCTCTTTTGGGTAGAAATGACATCGAAATTTAACAAGGAGATGTATGACAAAATCAAGGGCAAAAAGAATGAGCCCCTTTCAAAGATAGGCCGAAGAGGCCGAGGATCACCGATAGGGAGAAGGAGAAAGAGGTGGTGGAGAGAGGGTCGTCCACACCTACCCTTGATCTGGAAGAGGGTCTAGCCGCATCTCCTGGTATTTCAATTGAGGAGGTGGCTCGTCCTTCAAGAAGCGAAGGCTGCTAATAAGGGGAAAGGGAAGGTTGGTGCCAGCGTTTGGTCGGACGCTGGGACGGCCATGGACCGTGCCACCGAGCTTTTTACCCCTGGTGAGATGAGGGAAGTCACGAGCATTCCTTCACACGAGATGGTGAGCTGCCACGTTCATAAGCTTGTGCAGGTGAATCATCATACATCTTGTCCCCTTCTTCATTCTTATCTCTTTGACCATTTTTTTTTTTTTTTTTTTGATTGAACTAATTTTTATTAACTTTGTACTCGTCCATAGGTGTTGGGGGAGACCATGCACATCACTACTCGGTATTTAGCGAATGAAGAGAAGGCCGTCGTGGCCAACTCGAAGGTAGAAGCTTTGGAGACCGAGGCTTCTGGTTTGCGGAAGGATTTGATCACGACCATGGATTCTCTTAACGTTTCCAAGGAGCAGGTTCGTGTCTTGTGAAAGCAGCTGGACGTTGAGAGGTAATCTGTGAAGCGTAAGGACGAACTACTAGCGGCGGCTGCTCGGAAGATGAAGGTTGTCGTGGCCAAGGCCGTCACAGCTTTCCAAACCACTCAAGAATATAACACCATTCTCTTCCAATGGTACTTTAAAGGGTTCGAGCTGCTGCGAAGGTATTTGGTCAAGCATGGTCCTGCCGTGAGCCTTGACGACTTAGACTTTGAAGCCGTTGATAAGGAGATTGAGGCGGACGAGGCGGCTCAAGCGGGGGCGTCTCTGGATGTTGAACCACCTCGGGCCACTCAGGACGAGGATATTGCCCCTCCGGCTTAATTTTGCCTTAAGAAATTTTTTTTTTTTTTTATTTTTTATTTATTTTTATGCACTAAGTCAAGAACAAATTTGTTGTTTGGATGCCCCTCCTGTTTTGGGGGCCCCCCCATTTTTGCTTCTAGAACAATTTAACTTTATGTTTGATTTATAAATGTCTATGTTTGCTTTTGCTCTTCATGATTGCATGAGTTGTGTGAGGACTTTTGTACCTTCCTGGGGTTTTTGGAAATGTTTCCCATATTCTGACTTTTTGGTTGTCCCGTATGGACGAGATTATGTTGATCAACTTGAAGGGTTTGATCCTCTTGCTCTTCTCCGTCTGCAGACGAGATCATGTTGTGTGATGTGTATGGACATCAAGGAGATTTAGCTTTTGAGACGACGTGCATCCCCTTAAGGAGCTTTTGTCGTCGTTATGCTTTTTGTAGAAATGATGTAATTCGTTTAACGAATTTTGCCGTCATTGATCTTTTAGAGACGACGTAATTCCGTTAACGATCTTTATCGTCATTAAGCTTTTTTAGGGACGCTGTTCATCCATTTAAGAAATTTTATCGCCATTAAGCTTTTTAGGGACGATGTACATCCATTTAAGGAATTTTATTGCCATTAAGCTTTTTAGGGACGATGTACATCCATTTAAGGAATTTTATCGCCATTAAGCTTTTTAGGGACGATGTACATCCATTTAAGGAATTTTATCGCCATTAAGCTTTTTAGGGACGATGTACATCCATTTAAGGAATTTTATCGTCGTTAAGCCTTTTAGGGGACGATCGTTTGTGCTTTGAAAACGGTGGTGAATGATTTGCTCAATAACACTTAAGGGATGCTGGATAATACTTATAATTCGAACAATTGCTTACATAAGATAGAAGTATCAAATTGGTTTTACAATGAAGTTTATGGTTCCTTTTCGTAATACATTTTTAGATGTTCGACGTTCCACGGACGAGGTAGTCTTTTTCCTTCTCAATCCTCCAGGTGGTAGCCGCCCTGACGCGAATAGTGGACGACTCAGTAGGGTCCTTCCCGGGACGGTCCCAATTTGCCATGTGCTGGGTCCTTTGTCGCAAAGGTGACTTTTCTAAGGACGAGGTTACCAATGTTGAATCCTCTTAGCTTCACTCTTTGATTATAGTATTCTGCTATCTTCTACTGGTACTTTGCCATTCTTTCACCGCTTGATCTCTAATCTCGTCCAGGCTGTCTAAGTTCTCCTTCAATTGGTTTTCATTGGTTTGTTTGTCAAAAAATTCCCTCCTTAAGCTTGTGAGACCAACTTCACTTGGTATAATCGCTTCATGCCATATGTCAAACTGAACGGTGTTTCTCCGATTGGTGTCCGCGCTGTCATCCTATATGCCCATAAGGTGCTTGGTAGTTCTTCGTGCCACATTCCTTTTGCCCCCACCAACCGGGACTTGATGATCTTCAGCAGGTCCGGTTGGTTACTTCCGTCTCCATTGGCCTGGGGATGACTCGGTGATGAGTACTTATTTTTGATGCCCAAGCTCGAGCAAAATGTCCTGAAGCTTTGGTCAAATTGACGACCGTTATCCGATATGATCGTCCTTGGTATACCGAACCTGCAAACAATATTTTTCCAAACAAAATTTTGTACCTTTGCTTCGGTGATTGTTGCCAGAGCTTCTGCCTCCACCCATTTTGTGAAGTAGTCGATGGCGACGAGCAGAAACTTCACCTGTCTCTTTCCCCGAGGTAAGGGACCCATGATGTCGATCCCCATCGTGCGAATGGCCAGGAGATGATATTGTGGTCATTTTCTCCCGGGGATTCTTTGAACATTCCCATATCTTTGGCAACTCACACACGTCCTCACGAAATCAATCGTGTCTCGTTGCATTGTTGGCCAAAAGTAGCCAGCTCTCATGATATTTCTAGCGAGGGACTTTGCCCCCGTGTGATCTCCGCAGATTCCACCATGCACTTCTTCAAAGATGTACCTGGCTTCCTCCTTTTCAACACTCCTCAAATACGGTTGGGAGTAGCCTCTTTTGTAGAGTTCGTCATTAAGTATCGTAAATCTGGCTGCTCGTCTCTTTACCTTTTTAGCTTCCTCTCGATCGTCCGGTAGTCGTCCTTCTTGAAGGAATGTGACTATCGGGCTCGTCCATCCATTGTCTGTGTGGACGGACGAAATCTGAAGTTCCAATATGCTGGGATGGTTTTGTTCTTCCGTCTTCCAATCGGACCTCTTACCTCCGCTGTCCGTTGAGACATTTCGGGCCACCTCATCGCCTTTCGTGTTCGATCCCTGGGGATCTGGATGAACTCTGTGTAATTGAAGGAACTGATCAATTGGTTCGTCACCTTGAGGTATTTCTGCATCCTTGCCTCCTTTGCCTCGTACTCCCCCTTACTTGTCCAATGACGAGTTGGGAATCGCTCCCCGAGTACAACATTCTCAACTCCTAGTGCTCGAGCTACTCTCAATCCCGCCGATGCAACGCCTCATATTCTGCTTCATTATTGGTCACAGGGAATTTAAGTTGGACTCCATACTTGATGACATTCTTTTCGAGAGAAGTGAGGACGATGCCAGCTCCGCCTCCGCGTTGAGTGGACGATCCGTCGGTATTAACCGTCCAGATGTTTTCTACGTTTTCGAGGATGGTGAACTCCGCTATAAAATCGGCCGATGCTTGTGCTTTTATCGCCACCCTTGGACGGTATTTTATGTCGAACTGGCTGAGCTCGATTGCCCACCGCACCATTCTTCCTGCTGCTTCGGGCTTGTTCATTGCTTTTTTTATAGGCTGATCCGTCATCACGACGATGGGATTGGCTTGAAAATATGGACGAAGTTTCCTCGAGGCCATAATCAGGGCGAAGGTGATCTTCTCTATACGTGGGTACCGTGCCTCGGCACCCTGGAAGGCCTGGCTAACGTAATACACAGAAGTTGCAAACCACCATCTTCTCTAATCAATGCCGCTACGGACAGTACGTGATTGAGACGGCTAAGTACAGGAATAGATCTTCACCTTCTTTGGACGGGCTCGGGAGGGGCGGGTTGCTAAGATAACTTTTCAGCTCTTGGAACGCCGCTTCGCATTCCTCCGTCCATGAAAACGCCTTCTTCAAAGTCTTGAAGAATGGAAGGCATTTGTCCGTCGCCTTTGAGACGAACCTATTGAGGGCCGCAATTCTCCCTGTTAGGGACTGCACCTCTTTGACCGTTCCGGGTGAAGACATTTCCAGGATGGCCCCGACCTTTTCGGGATTTGCTTCAATCCCTCTCTGCGACACTACAAACCCGAGAAACTTTCCCGAGGAAACCCCAAAGGCACATTTGGACGGGTTTAGTTTCATGCTATACTGTCTGAGAGTGTTGAACGTCTCTCCGAGGTCGTCCGGATGGTTTTCTTCTTCCTTGCTCTTGACGAGCATATCGTCAACATAAACCTCCACATTTCTCCCGATTTTCTTCTTGAACATCTGGTTTACCAACCTTTGATAGGTGGCCCCTGCGTTTTTGAGCCCAAAAGGCATGACCCGATAGCAATAAAGCCCCGACCGGTGATAAAAGCGGTCTTTTCCTGGTCTTCTTGAGCCATTTGTATCTGGTTATATCCTGAAAACGCGTCCATAAATGTGAGAAGTTTGTGTCCTGCTGTGGAGTCTATAAGCTGGTCGATTCTGGGCAACGGGAAACTATCTTTTGGGCATGCTTGGTTCAGTTTTGTGAAGTCGACACACATCCTCCACTTCCCATTTGATTTTTTGACCATGACTACGTTGGCCAACCACTCTGGGTAGTAGACTTCTCGGATAAATTCTGCTGCAAGCAACTTATTTACCTCGTCCATCACCGCCTTATTTCGCTCGGTAGCAAAAGACTCTCCTTTTCTCACGGGATGTTTCTTTTTCCCGGATCAACATTCGGATGATGCTTTGGATGAGGCTTGCTGGGATTCCCTGGCATATCCTTGTGGCTCCAGGCGAAAATA
This sequence comes from Quercus dentata, assembly GCA_028216015.1. Lineage (NCBI taxonomy): Eukaryota > Viridiplantae > Streptophyta > Magnoliopsida > Fagales > Fagaceae > Quercus > Quercus dentata. Next base: position 83,194,219 of record CP116448.1, on the reverse strand, counting down.
TCGAGGTTGCTCTTTAGAAAGTCGACGATTTCGCCTTTCGTCTTTTGACTCATGCTCGTCCCTATTTGGGTCGTCCTTGGAGGGTTTCCTTCACCCGGATCTAGTGTTTCAAGTTTCTCCATAATCTCTGGCGTCTTCTCCTCAATTGTCCACGTATGGTTTTCTTTTGAGGCCAGGATGGCATGGTAGCATTCCCTAGCTAGCACTTGATCTCCCTTAATCTCCCCGATTCCATGTTCTGTTGGGAACTTCACCTTTTAAGCAGTAGGTGGAGATAGCGACCTTCCAAATGATTAAGCATTGGTCCGCCAATGATCACATTGTAGGACAAGGGTGAGTCTACTATTAGTAAATTGTCTTGGTTGGTTACCTGAAGGGGTATGACCCGGCCGTTCTCGTTAACGCCGTGATCCCTCCGGGGTACACTTTGTCTCCGCTGAAATCGACGAGGGGAGACTCAAAAGGACGAAGTCTTTTTGGGTCTAGTTTTAGTTGTTGGAAAGCAGGAAGATAGATTATATCTGCTGAACTTCCGCTGTCGACCAGGACTCTTCGCGTGTTGAACCCCTCGATCATGATCATAATAACGAGCGGGTCATCATGGGGCTGCTTCACACTTCTCGGCATCTTCCTCGAGAAATGCAAGTCTTCACTGTGCGTCTTTGCTTTGACGGTGGTACATTGTGGACGTTGTTTACCCGTCTTTGGTATGACTTCCCGAGAGACTTGAATGATCCTCCGGCGGTTGGTCCCTCGGCGATGGTCTTTATTTCCCCTAGTGCGTTCTGTGGACGAGGTTGGGGGCGATCTTCGTCTCTTCGTGCATTCACCGGCTGGCCTTTCTGTCCGTACCTGCCGAAATCCCCCCTTTTTACATACTGTTGTAGCTTCCCATTACGGATGAGCTCTTCAATCGCTCTTTTAGGTCCCCTGCAGTCCTCCGTAATGTCCATGATCATTATGGAAACGGCAAGATTTCCTCTTATCACGCAATCCAGTCTTTGAATGGAGTGGTTTTGGCCACTTTAGGGATGGTTCGTCCCTTATCTCTCGTTAGAATTTGATCTACTCGGCATCACCAACGGGTGAACTTTGATGGACGAGGGTTTTTGTCCTCCCTCCTTTGATTTCCATCGTCATTCCGTTTGTCGGCCCGATCCCGTTTTTAGCCCTCTACGATCGTCCTCCTTTTCTTTCTTCTTTTCCCTACTCTTATCCGCTCTCCGTCAATAGCTGCTAGGGCTTCCTCCGCGTTCATGTACTTCTGAGCTTTTAACATTGCCTCGGCCATCGTCTTAAGGGGGTTCTTTGCCAAGGATGCCACAAAATCCCCGGACTTCAATCCTGCTTTGAAGGTCGTGAGATGTACCTTGTCATCTGTCTCGTCTATTTCCAACATTCCTCGGGTGAAGCGTGTCACGTAGGACCTTAGTGGTTCCTTCTCTCCTTGTTTGATGGTAAGCAAGTGGTTGGCGCTTCTCTTTGGTCGCTGTCCCCCTACGAAGTGACGGACAAAGGAGCCGCTCAACTGCTCGAAATTGTCAATGGACGATGTTGGCAACTTGTTGAACCATTCCCTGGCTGCTCCTTTGAGGGTCGTAAGGAATGAGCGACAGATGATCTCGTCAGCGGCCGTTGGAGGCCTAGGGTCGTCCCGAAGGTATTCAGGTGATCCAAGGGGTCTTTCAGCCCGTCGAAAGGTTCCAGCTGGGGTAAACGAAACTTGGAGGGTACAGGGCACTCCTGGACGGCTATGGTAAAGGGCGAATCTGTCTTCCGGACGATTCTCTCCAAGCTTTGGCCCGTCTTTCCTTTTATGGCGTTTCTTAGTTCGTCCATCTCTTTCCTCATCTCTCTCAAAAGATCCGAACTTGCTTCCTCCCGAGTCTTTGGTTCGTCTTCATTCTTTGTCTTAAATCGTCTCCTCCCTATCTCGCACGATTGCTTTCCTACAGTAGTCATTGTTTCATCTCTTGGTTCTGTCTTGTGAGTTCTTCCACGGTTCTTGACAAATGACCGGATTTGTAAGGCCAGCCAGCAGCAGATCCGGATTTGTACTTGATTCCATTTGGATTGGGGACAGATCACGTTACGATCGCGTCCCCCACAGACGGCGCCAAACTGATGATGAATTGATTGTCGATTGATTATGATCATCCGGATGGAAGTCATTGCTCGCCAAATCAATCCTCTGCAATCCATGGACGAACGAAAGTGAGTGATTCGCCGGCGTTGTGCACGCAAAAAGGTCTCCGATGCCAAAGTCAGAAAGATTGACAAAGGAGAGCAATGAGAGTATTATGCTAGAGTGTTTTCTTACCCCACCCCTTTTGGGGTTCAGTCTTTATATATGTGCACTTGCAAGTCATTCCTTCTAGCCGTTGGTGGAGTCTTGATGGAGGCTTTAATCTAGCCTTGTAACGTCCTTGCTTGGTGTTAATGATGAGCTGCCATTCCCAACGGTCCTGCGAAGGTTGATTAATGTCTTCGTAACTGCGTTCCGCGAAGAGTGGGAACGAGTGTTCAGGTCTTTGAGCGACGACCTTCTCTCTCGGGACGATTTTAGTAAGGTCGTCCCTATCTTGCATTGTATGGACGATTGCCATTTTGGTCGGGCATATCAATAAGTATTTTTAAATAAAATGGTTTAGTCTAAGTCAAATACTATGTTAACATTCCGTTAGCCATGTACAATATAAATTAATGGATTTAGATAGAAGGATGAAAAGCAGCACGTTAGAGAGACAAAAAGCAAAGTTTTGAAAATTTAGGGGCTAGAAAACAAACTTTTATGAAAGTTTAGGAATGAAAATGATATTTTACCCAAAAGAAAAAAAAGACAAAAGATAAAAGATTTCTAACCAAGTTGTCAATAAATACATAATCCTAAAGATTTATGGTTGCTTTATTCATGCCATATTACCAATTATATTTTGAAATTGCTCACCATACCTAAATATATTAATTATTAGATACTTTTGATATTTTGATATATTAGATACTTTCTCCTTTGACATTTATGATGTATCCATAATGAATGAATATGACGGATTACTGTCAATGTGCCTTGGAAAGGAAAAAAAATCTCTCTAAACTAAACAGAATAGCAGCTTGATGCAGTATAAGTTGTTGTTGCCACAATTTAACAACATTTGCGTTAAGTCCACTAAAACTTATTGAGCGTGGCCGTTTTTTGTTCTCCAATACTGCTGTTTCCATTGAGATTTTATTTTGTGTGATCAGTTGGGACAAATTTTGCTTGGAATGATGTCACTCAACATACTGATGAAATTGCAGCAACATCACCCTTATGGCATGTCATTGTTATTAAAAACTTTATTCTCTCGTTTTCCCCTTACCATACATTATGGACATTCAGACCCTTACCCTTCTTGTCTAGATATATTTTTATTTTATGAGTAGTGTTTATTATAAGCATTTTATTGTACACACATTTACACAATTACTCACTTTCACAATTTCTAGGTTGGAAATCGTCGTGACTGCTTTTTCAAATTTTTATTATTATTATTTTTTTGTACTCATAAATTTTATGTTATGAAAATAATCTATGGGAGTTAATTACCTTTTTTTTTTTTTTTTTTTTTTTTAGATTAATACTATTACCAATGTTCTGAACCTGAATGTCGGATGATACTTTTGGACAAAATTTCACAAGATATAACTAAGCCAAGAATTTTTCAGGTAGCGATTTTGAAAAATTCTTGTAAATTTTTGTAATGGTGAAGGTTTTTGTAAAGAATTGAATATGGAAACACTATTTATAAATAATGGGTATGATCATTCAATAGTTTCCCTGAAGATTCACCTTGGTTGATTCAAAGAAATAAAAATCCTTTCTTAGCTCTTAGTCTCTTTCAAAATTATGTAGAAATTGTTTCTGCCCAGGGCTCGTTCAAACGGGCCTTACACTATGCTTGAGGGGGCTTTAATGAGCCGCTTAAGTAGCCTTTAGGTGCCCCTCGAGTGGATGTCTATTCGGCTTGTCTCATCTTGAAGTAAGTGCCAAGTTGCACTCTCTATTTGTCGGTTGGTATTTAAATAGTGCTGTTAGAACTAAACGCACACAAAAGTCTCATGAGAGGAGAAAATTTACCTTGCATTAGATGCATGTCATACCATCTCGCTTGGGAGGGCTTCTATTCTTATGCATGAGGAAAAATTACATAGACCCGATGCATATAATATTATCTTGCTTGAAGTGGCTTAATTCTTGCTCGAATGTTCCATTAAAATTGATTTTTATTTAAAAATTTTCTCCGTTTCGTTTACCTTTCCAAAAAATACTTGCTCATGTTTCAACCACATTGTTTATATCTATATATATATATATATATATACAACAACAGCAAAACGTGTTTAGGAAGAGCAATTCAAAATAGACTTGGCATTCAGGACAGGGTGCAAATTTTTTCCCATCACATGGCATACCATTCAAACGAGACAAAACAACCATTCCAAAACTTCATGGTCAATTTAAAACTGTTGTGGTGTAGAATGACATCTTATTTCTTTCTTTAAGAAATTTAAAAGTGACAACTCTATTTAATCTTAAAAGAAAAATATTCCTTTATACTCGTTCACATTTACTCTTTTACTTACATATTTACAATTAATACTGAGAATGTTAATATTTTAATACAAAAAATGAATGTAAAATAGTGAATATGTAAGAGGAAAAAGCATTACGTCACTGTATCCTAAAAATATCTAATAATTTTCTCTTAAGAATAGAAATGATTGTAATGTCTCTTTTGTGGATCAACTAATTAATATAACACAAGGATGCAATGACAAGATTAAAGAAAATACACACCGAATTAAATGTACATAATATATTACATACCCACCCACATATTTGAAGAAGTGTATACAATTTTATTTATTTATTTTTACATACCATTTCTTATATAGATATTTATATATTTCCACTATACAAACACAAATACAAATGCAAGATAAATCACACTATCATACAAGCATAGAGAAAACACACGTGGACAAATGCATTAATCAGACATTCTGAGCTATGTCTCGATTGAGTATGCCAGCATGAGAGAGTAAAGCCCACAAGTGAGTCACAAACTCTCCTCCCTTAGTCAGGTGCTCTGCATGAACGGTTGTGTCATCGGAGGGACTCACAAACAACATCATATCTGCCCAAAAATCTGCTAGAATTTTCCATCTCAGTTCATTGTCAGTTATGTCTACCAACAGTTGCTTCCCAAGAACAGCACCTCTTTTAATAATTGTTTCTCCAGGATGATCATCTTCGCCAAATCTCATCATCTTGTCATACATAGTTGCTGGTGAGTTGCATCCCTGGAGTTTATCCCTGGCTTCTTGAACTACCTGGTCAAACATAAATTCTGTAATATACGCATGATCAGGTAAAAATCTTGGAGCAAAAGCCACCAAGTAGGCACAATATTTAGATAATGCAGTTGCCACAATGAAGTGTTCGCTTTCCCTTTGTAGGTTGGCTTGTTCCCAATTTATCTCACAAAGACAAGTAGCTATATGCCAGACCATGATAACATGCGTTTGTGTCTCAAGTCTACATGCCCAAGAGAGTTCATTCTTGACCCCATTTCGCTCCAGAGAAGTTTCCCCATTATTCAATTGCTGTTCGTTGGCCTTTAGGGAGGCAATTATTGCTTTCTTCACTTCCAGAGATAATTTGATCCGACTGCTTTCTTTCTGACCTTCTCTAGAAATATCTATGTAAGGAGAGGCCCAAGAATTGGAAGGGTTATGGTTAAAGGATGTAAGTATATCATATTGGCCGAGTTTTTGCTCCCAAGGTTTTAACCATTTCTTATGGCAGACAATTTGTATAATCTTCTCAATGAATTTATTGTTTTGCCATGAAGGGTTTTTAACATAAGAGCAAAGCCACTGTACCTTAGCCCAATCGGAGAAGTTGACAACCGAAAATTGAACAACTTCCATGAAGAGGATAGCTACTATAACTATAGCTGTAACTCGCACATCAACATCTCGCCCGCTTACTGTAAGCAGGTTCAAGTCTCCATTGGGTGTATGGTAATGCTTTAGAATGTGAGCAGCAATTACAGAACCAATTATGATAATAAGCAACTGCATACTTTTAAATAATGAAAATCCCGTGGTAGATAAAGCATAATAATTTGTGTAGAAGAAATCATATAGAAATGCGAGTTCGACCTCAATTACTCGGAATGCTCTCTCGTGATCACCTTCTTTGGCAAGTAACCCATGCCGAACAAAATTCCATGTCTTCAACTGGGAGCTTTCAGACATGGAGTATCCTGCAAATCTACGACAGAGAAGCCTGAACAATGCACAAGAGAGGCAAATGTCCTTGAGTCGGCCGTCTGAATCTCCGGTAGAGCTTAAGAGACTCCCTTGGGATTGCCAGATCATCTCAATGGTAACAACTTCATTTGCAGTCTTCAAATGATATCGGTAGAGTGGTGGGATAACTTCCATGTTTTCCTTGTCTACGCCTTCCACCCAATACTTGTAGCCTTTCATGCATGAGGGATCTACTTCATCTTCGTTGCTCAACGTATGCTCATTGGCCATGAAGTCTGCAATTAGTTTGGTATTTCTGACCAAACCATCTGTTCTGCTAGCCAAGGTCAAAGCTTCACTTCTTAGTGACGTCCTTAGCAAAGCAAAGAAATAGAGCGGTATCATAAATTTTGTTTCATGACTATACGTACTCATCAACCAAGCCAGCCCATAATATTTAACAAGCACTTCCATGTTATATCTCCTCCGATTCTCATTGTCTTCAAGGCTGTAGGCAGAGATGCAATCTGCATTTCCAGAGAAAATAAGCAAAAATATCGCCCAAAAAACAAACAATTCATTTTCAAAGGATGCTGACTGCATCTGGCCAAAAGTGTAGGTTATCAGGTACGTAGGCAAAACATAAGCTATCCATATTAAAATTTTGAGAAACACACAGTGGCTACGACGCCTGTATGATCCGAAAACCACAAGAAAGACTATAAAGATTGTTATCACAATAATATATGCTTCAATTTGCTCTAGCTTATGTCGAGCACTCACAACCCCATTATTTGGAACATTAGTGGCATTGTTTAGAACCAGAGAATCATTTTTAAATGCCATTATGTAATGCCCTCCCAGTACACTCCTGACACCAAAATTTATGCATGACTGGATACTTATAGAAGTCCTACATTTTTAAATTAAGCTGAAGAGATTTGAAAAGGTCAAACTAATACTTCAAACTGTAGAAATTTGAAATGGTTAAACAAACACTTCATATTGCATGTTAGGATAACTTTTTATAAAAATACCGAGAGTGATGGGCCATCTGCTCTTCAATAGGGGAAATATTGGGAAGGAAAAAACCTTTCAAAATAACCATAACTCCATCGGAGCATTCAGATACAAAACCTGAACTTATTTATTTATTTTTATTATTATTATTATTTTTACAGTTTTCTAAACTTTTCCATAATTTCTTATGGTAACTCCCTGAATGAATATCAATTGCGATGACAGCAACTACCATGCATGTTTTTCCACATGACCGATTCAAATGAACCAGTTCAACCTGCACAAGCTTGTCTCCAAAGTATTTATCTACTTAATTTGACAAGTAAGTCACTTCCAAGTTCCAGGACTACCAACAAACGCAATGCCCAAACAGCTAAAAAATTGTTACAGGAAGAAGCCGATTGGCGATTGCATGCTATGCTTGAAGAAGCCCAATATACATGCATTCAAGCCCTTCTAAAAACAATATTATCACAACATTACAAATTTCTGGCTATGGTGTCTTGGAAAGTTACTCTTAAGGAGCCTTCAAAGGTACGAGGTAATGAAAGAAAAACAAATTATGCATCTCTCTGTCTCTCTCAATTAGCTTAAAAAAATGGCTTGAGGAAGTCAAATATGCGTTAAATTCAATCCAAGATAATGTTTTCTTAATAATTTTCATAATGAGCAGGTAGATGTCTCTCTTGTTGAGTAGATAAACATCTTGGGGAGCTTCTTTGAGTAATTATTATAATATATAGAGACATATTTTAACTCAAAAGGTTTAAGTCAAATGGGTATGTGCTCCATTATATTATATTAACCATACATTCTTTTCATCTTTATTCAATGTGAAATTTCTCTCACACGTATAACCCAATAATCTTTTCCTCACATATGAGTTTTTGCCTTCCTATGGGCTTTAAGACCTCTTTATGGGTCATGAACAAGTCCTACTCACTTCCCTTCACCTAATGGACTTTTCTATTCACTAATACATCATCCATGAACTTCCATGTGTCAACCCACATGTCTCTTATCCTCCATGGGAATCTCAAACTTCATCGTTGTCTAGCACCATTGATAATAATACTCATTTGTTGGGCCTTTTCCAAAATTGTTTGTGTCTTTATCTAGTGTGGGACTTCACTCACATATGTAACCCAAAATCTCTCTCATCTTCAAAACTAGTAGAGAAGGTGAAGCCTACTAAAAGAATGATTGATTTTAAATAGTGGCGGAGCAAAGATTTCAGTTCATTAGGGGAAAAATTAAAAGAAAAAAAATAATCTAAATATGTTAATTGACCACAAATTAACAATAACAAAATATATAAAAAATTGTAAAGACATTGAAATAAAAAAACAAAAAGAACTAATTCATAATTAAAAACAATCAAAAGAGGAGAGTAATGTAAATACATATAGTTTAGACATCTAATTGATTCATTAAAATAAACTAAGAAAATAGATTCTTGTAAAAGTATTAAGAGTATATCAAATACTTGTAAAGTTTTGTATACATGTTTCATTACTTTAATTGCTTCTTAAAATATGTAGAATTCAATATTTATTTCTCTATCATTTTAATATTTAAAATTCAAGTTTACAGCAAAAACTTAGATTCTAAAACTATATAGGAGAAGAAAATATAATGGAGTTGGAGGCTCTAGGGTTTTGGTACGGTAAAATAAATTAGGTACTTTATTTATATATATATATATATATATATATAAATATATGGGACCCATTAATTGAATTGAATGATAAAAAAATTATCTTAATTGTTCACGGCATTTCACTATTAGTTTCATCCTATCTCATTCTAAAAACGAAAAAAAAAGGGAGAAAAGTTTCATCCTATCTAAAAGACTAAACAATTTAAACAACATTTTACTATTCAAATAAGTCATTTATGAGATAAGCAAGAAAGGCAAATACTTGAAGAGTAATGTTATGTTTACAACATTTTCACAACAAATCTTAAGTGGTATGTTGTTATTAGTCACATTACTAGCTAGTGAGCAAAAAAGTAATTTCAGTAATAAGATTAAAATAGAACCAATAACAACTAATCACTTATGATTTATTATGAAAATGTTGGGAAAATGTTTAAATAGTGAAAAATGTACTAAACATTAAACGTGTGACAAGATGAAAATCAGAAGAAATGATATGTTGGTTTGGTGTGTTAAGAAAGTTCTTTTCCTTATTTTATAGTGTCTATTTCTTTAAGGACTGCTTTTTCCACACCCCCCCCCTATTAATATCAAAGGGGTCAAACTTCTAAAGGATATTTGAATATATATCATAATAGTAGGACTATAGGGCTTTTCTACAGAGTCAGGGGGCAATTGACCCCTTTCACCCCGTGCTGCTCTGCCCATGATTCTAAGATTAGGTATTCCCTTTTCAGACAAGAATACTAAGTTTTATCATGATTGTAATTAGCATGATACATTATTAAGTGAATGGTAGGTCTCTTTGTGAATGTAATTAGTGTGATACACTATTAACTGCAAGGATAAAGTATCATTCTTAAACTATTGAATGGTTTAATCTAAGAATAAGATTGTGTTTAAATTTTTATTTTGATTTAGTCACTCATTTGAGTTATTTTAGTTTGAAAGTTAACTTTATTCCTTAACAAAAAATAAAATTGAAGGCTATGTTCCTTTAGTCAAGCTCAAGGTCATCACCAAGCTTGAACGTGTAATTGTTTTTGGTGAAGAGCTCTAATTCGAGCTCAACTCATGTTTGAAATAAAATTAAATAAACAAATCTACAATTTTGATACTTGGCTCAAGTTGGCTTGTTTATTGCACTATGTCAATGAGCTACAATGTTCTTGGCAACATAATTCTATAAGATGTTATAAAAGTTAACACATTAAACATTTAATACAATATATACATATACAATTAACTTCTTGTCAACGTTTTAGTTGTGATTTCAAGTAAATATGCAAAAACTTAATGAAGGAGATGATGTTTCCTATATTTCTTCACTCACTTAGCTAAAAATAAAAGTATGTATTATCTCATATAAATTATTATAAGTTAAAATGAATTTATTTATTTTATTCAGAATATATTATGCATGAGTACATATTATATATGAGAATCTATATAGTATCTGAAAACTATAGCCTATTTTTATTATTTCTACACTCTTGTTGAATCACATTAGCATAGGATTTCAATCTATTCGGTGCAATTTGGTCCACTTCAAATGATGTTTTGAGAGGAGATGTTTGAATAAAAAGAGGAGCTGCTTTTGACAACTATGTGTTCTTGATAAAATTATTTATTCTTTTAATGTTTATTAAGGTCTTGTATTTTTTTTTTTTTTTTTTTTTTTTTATAATATGAATAATGAGTTTACTTACATTTGCTTCCTCTTTAAGTCATTTAAGACGAATAAAGGATGAATTGTTTATAAGGAGCATTAGAAAAAAATTTCAACCCCGCATTATACTATTTACAAAATATCTCACCTTATATAATAATTGAATGAAAATGCATTATGTTTTCTTAAAAAAAATTACAAAATTTAAAACACTTTCAAATAACAAATATATATATATATATATAGTTTAATTTAGAAATTTTAATATATTGTATCAACTACACTTTGCTAAAACATAATCATATCATTTTAAAAAGAGTTTTAAGACTAATACTTACAAGTTACATCTAAGATTTTCATTTTTTAGTTAACGAAAAAAAAAAAATTAAATTTTATTTTGCATTACATAGGCCTACAATTAGTTAAATCTAATCATTGAAATTATACTTCATCCTTAAGAGATTTGAAATGGTCAAACTAATACTTTAATATTGCACGTTTAGGAAAATTAGCAATTGGTGGGCTATGTAATGGAGGAATAGACAAGATTGCCTGCCTTAGAGTTAGCAAGGAAAAATTTATTTACGTATTGCACAAGTCTACGACTAGTTAAGTTTAATCATTGAAATTATACATCATACTTTAAAAGATATTTGAAATGATCAAACTAATACTTTAATATTACACGTTTAGGAAAAAAATTTATAAAAAGACCAAGGGATAGGCCATCTATTCTTGAAGAGGGAGAAATAGTTGGAAGAAAAAGGACCTTCAAAATAACCACAACTCTGTCTTTTTTTTTTTGATGGGGAAATATGAAGATTCATTCATTTGAAATTGAGAAACAACAGAGAGAAACAGAGAGGACATAACAAGCACAGCAGAGAACTACAAGCCACAATCCTCTAAGATTACATGTCTCACAAAACTTGGACACATATCCTTCCAAATCCGGGAGACACCAGAGGAGCTGGCAGCTCTTGCTAAATCATGGGCTGCTCTGTTGCCACTCCTTTTCAAATGCTGAAAAGAGCACCAAGTGAAAGAGGAGGAGACATCTTTGATGTTCTGGATGATGTGCCCCTGTTCACTGCCGGTATCACAGCCAGAAATACCTTTAATAACTGAGAGGGCATCGGACTCTACAAGGACATGGGAGATTCCCAAAGCTGAGGCAAGCAGCACCCCTTCTTGCAGCGCCAGAGCTTCAGTAGTTTCTGCAGAGAAAGCCGCCTGAAGGACTTTGCTTGACGCAGCAATGGGAGAGCCCAAACAGTCACGAATCACCACACCAATACAAGAAGGTCTATCATCATCAAAAGCAGCGCCGTCAACATTAACCTTGTAGAAACCCGGGGGAGGGGCTTGCCAAACCGATGGGGAAGGAGGCGGAGAAAAAACAGGGAGGGTGCAAGCCGCTTTGTACTCGCCCAGTGTTCTATTTGCCAGCTCCCAAACCTGCCCCGGAGGAGTGCCAGAATCATCAAAAATAGCTTGATTGCGGTTCCACCAGATGGACCAAGCCACTGCAAAGAAAAGCTCCAGGTCATTTGGGGAACCTTTATCAATAAAGTCAAGAACAATGTCCACAGGATCTCTGGCTGAGTGAAGAAGATCAACTGGACAATTGTGCCAATACAGAACTTGAATTTTTTACTGTTTTCTCTTAACTTTTCCATAATTTTTTATGGTAACTTTCCTGAATGAATAACTATACTATGTTCATAAAAAAATAAAAAATAAAACTATACTATGTCTATGTTTTCTCCCCTACCGATGCAACTGAACCAGTACAGCCTAGCTTGTCTCCAAATTATTTAATTAATTAATTTGACAAGTAATTCACTTACAAGTTCTGGGGCTACGCCAATAAAAATATGAGCAATATTTATCACACATACTAAAATATATATATATATATATATATATCATAATGGTGACTTATTTACGATTTCAAAATTTAAAATCATTACTCAAGTTACGATTTTAGTTTTTATTTTTATTTTTATTTTTTAGTGTGTGTAGCAACTTTTCCTAGCAAAAACATTTGTTACGTGAAGAAGCTGATTGCATTAAGGCCGTGCTTGAAGAAGTCTAATAATATACATACATTCAAACTCATGTAAAAACAATATTTCCACAACATTACAAATTTTTGGATATGATTTTAAGTTTCTCGTGAGGAGCCTACGTGATAGGTATGAGGTAATAAAAACAAACAGATCTCTCTCTCTCTCTCTCTCTCTCTCTCAATTAGCTTAAAAAAAGAAGGCTTGAGGAAGTCAAATATACATGAAATTCAATCCAAGATCAAGTTTTCTTTAATTAAAATACATCAAGTTGTATAAGGTAATTAAAAAAACAAACAAATCTGTCTCTCTCAATTAGTTTAAAAAATTAGGCATGATAAAGTCAATTATACATCAAACTCAATACGAGATTATACTTTTCTTTAATGATTTCCGTAATGTGCACGTAGATGTTTCTCTTACCTCTTCAAAATTAGTAGAGGAAGTGAGGCCTGTCAAAGTTCAACAAATAAACGAAGCTAATGACAGTTGAGCGACTAGTAGTTTTCCGTACTAGATTATACATAAACTGTTGTAGTTTAGTCTTTGTCTTATTGTGCAAATGATATGTGAAAGTTCAAAAACGTGTACAAAACACTTTTGAACGTTTAGACCCCCAAAAATTAACTTAACCAACACAAGTAATATGTTAAACAACAAGTGTGCGGAAACTTAACATCTGCTATAATGTGAAATATGTTAAATACTATCTAAGCCATAACATAATAAAATCACAGCAAATAATATAAAGGCAAAGATAGGGAGGAAGGAAGATGCAAACACAAAGACAACACGCGATGTGTTATCGAAGAGGAAACCGAAGTTCTCGGCGAAAAACCTCTCCGCCGCCCTCCAAGCGGTAATCAATCCACTAGAAAATACAGTTGGGATACAAGGACAAAGAAATAGACCCTCTAAGCCTAATCTACCCAAAGTGCACCTAAGCCCTCCAAGCTTCTTGCTCCAACGAGGTTGCGCCGAACCTTTTTCTTTTCTAGCTTCCCGGATTCCGCTACTAAACCATAGCATCAACTAATGAAGATTGACTCCTTCCTAATCGCTTCCCGAACTCCAAACAACCTGTCTCACAAAGATGATGATGGTGAGAACCAGGTTTGGTATAATGCCTCTCAAGGATTTGACAATAGAGAGGAAGAGAGTTGAGGAATATGAAGAGACTCTAAGGTAGGGATTGTGTGTGAAACAATCTTGTTTTTCTTTAGGGTTTCTCTCTCAAAATTCTCTCTGGAAGCACTCTTTCAATCGTGGGTAAAAGGGGTATTTATACTTTGGAGTGGGAGAGGAATGTGAAACGTCGGGTTTTACAAAACAGGGTGGCTCGCGGCTTGACCTCGTGGCTTGACTAAGTCGCGAGATCCAGTCGCGAGATAACCGTATGGCCGCTTGTCTGTAGTGCTCCAGCTAGCATGACTGCTCATCTTCCAAAGATGCTTGGCACGTGTGCGAGCTTTTCGGCTTGCAGCCGCGAGTCCACCCGCGAGTCCCAGCCGCGACTCTCTATTTTCTTTCACACTCTTGAGCAATCTTTACTCTATCTCACTCACTACCCTTACAACAAACCCACCTAAATACAGGGTTACTAAATGCTGAATTACAAGCAAATTTGGCACGGAATAAAGCCAATTAGATGGTTGAATAAATTCAACCTTACAATCTCCCCCTTTGGCTATTCCGTGACAAAACCCTAAAAACAGACTCTAGACTTAACATGTGAGTTGGGAACAGTTGAACAAAACTCACTCACACCTAACTCTAAAAGTCATGAAGCACTTGAATCATATGAACATAATACTCCTGAAACACAACAAAACACCATGATCATTGTAAGCAGAAAATTATAAATGCATATGAAACAGTGGCGAATGTGATCAAGCAAAGATGGAGTAAGATACAAACCATGGCTTGATCAACCAAGTGACCACCACAAGGTAGTGATTACGGTGTTCATTCACACTTGGAATGAACACAAGGACATACAAGTTAACAAGCACAAGGCAAGACACTTGTATGCTCAACACTCAACCAATGCATAGCACACAAGGCATATGCATCTAGGAACAATCCTACAAGGGCACAAGAGTGACAAGACATAAACCAAAATGCAGAACATTTAGATCAAAGTACTGATTTCAACATACGCATAAAGGCTGCATAAGCAAGGTACATATCATAAAGCCTACAAATTATGCATAAAACAATAACCCTAACGACTTACAAAAGCAAATGGGTACAAACCAAAAAAAATCCTGAATAACATCATCAAAATATATTAAAGATTAAACCAAGAGTATAAGTTATGAATTAGAAACAAATATACATAAAATACCCAAAAACATAAGCATATATAAACAAAGTTTTTGAATTTGATAACTATGACAACTCCCCCTCAACACATTACTCCCCCTTAAGATTTGCTTTTCTCGCTTTTCATAATTAATGACATAATTTCTCCCCCTTTTTGACCGGAATGGCCAAAGGGTCACCGGTCATCTTTGAGTTGTGAAGTCACAAGTTTAGCACCAAGACATCAATCTGGTCTTGCATGGCTCTCATCCCGTCGAGTGCTCGCTTTGGACTGCCCTGATCCCATCAAGCCTTTCCGAATGATCCGGAAAGCATCCGAAGGTGTATCTGCGAGGTTGAAGCTCTAGACCTTTGCCACTCCTCCTGGGTGTTGAGGTGGATGCATGCCCCTGCCGCCCCTCGCATCGCCCTCCATTGGGACATCCTCTCCTTCATCACCTTCATCTTCTTCTCCTCGGAAGCCTAACACCGATCCCTTTGCGGTAGGTAAGTTTGTTAATTGCGGAGGGGTGTGGACATGTGACTAATGTCTTGAGGGATTGGAACACCCTTCCTTCTAAATATCCTCATTAGCAAACCGGGAAAGATCGGTTTTGGCCTAGATGTTGTTCTTGTCTCATCCACAATGATGTCAAATATGTGGGAACTTATATCTATAAAGTTCTTTTCTTTGAGATCCATCAGAAAAATTGCTCTAGCACAATTGATTGTAGTCAATTTCTTAATAGGATAGAGGTTAAACATCATGATTATGGTTAGAACCCTCATGTCCACTTTGAAAGGCAAAGTGGTATTCAAACATTTCCCTTCTCTCTCGCCCACCTATCCTTTGTTAAACTGTTTCAATAGAAACACTCCTATCCTTGAAATTGATAAATTCCTCATCATCTAAACCTTCAAGCCCTAGTACATCATCTATGACATGTGCATCCAAAATGAATTCTTTACCTCTAACCCAAAGAATTTAACTCATTCTCCTTTATCACAAAGATTTGAGTAAAATTCCCTAATCGGGGTTCACACACCAAAGGGAAATCACTCAAAAGCTTTTCCCATCCTCTTCCTTTAAAAAGTGGGAATAAAGGTTTGTCTTAAGTCCTCCAAATCTACAAACCTTTCTTGAATAATTCCTGCATGCAAGAAGTTATCCTTGTATCTCTCAAAGTGATGGACTGACCTAAACAGTTTAGAATCCATTTTTAATCTCTTGTCGGCCTTCTTCTTTGCGGTAGATTTCTTCTTCGAGGTGAGGGAGCCATCTCAGAACAATCGAAAAAGGCCACAACAAAGATAGACAAATATATGTGCGTAACTAGTCAATACCATGATTAACAAAGAGATATTATCCACACAAAATAACTATGAACACTTAAACAATAGGCTACTTAGATCAATCACATGGGAAAACCAAGCCTAAGATAGGAAACACATGAACAACAAGGAGAAACTATCCTAAAGGCGGATAAATGACATTGAGACAGATAATGGAAAAATGATATAACACACAAAAACAGATTTTTGAGCCTAACAAGAAGCTCCCAAAGATTAACACAATAAAACATGCAAATTTATCATAGTAAAACTCACAACCTCAAAATGAACAAATAGAAACAACTCAACAGCTCAAAGTTCAGATTGAAATAAAAGAAACACTTAGCTAAGCACAAGATGAAGAGCAATAAGGATATGATTATCATCAACACAAACTATAGCAACAAAGATCCACAAGCTAAGCATGAACAAGGAGCGAAACCGAAACATAAACCCATTTCAAAATCACAACCATATGCGAAAAATCAAAGGGGAAAAGCACAAAATCAAGTAGAAAAGAGTGTAAAATGAAAACCCATACACAGTAATTTGACGATTTTAAGCTACAAGAATGCAACAATGGAGATTGGAAATGGGAGCACGGAGTGTTTGGGAGGGAGATAGTTTAGAGAGAAGATGAACAGTCACAAAAGTTCGAGGGAAAACTGAAAAAGTTTAAAAACTGCTCCTGTTTCTGCCAAACACGCGATTTTCGCGACTTGATTGAGTCGCCACACGATCGCCACTCAAGCCGCCAAAGCACACAAGAACAAAATTTTAAAAATTTTTCTAAGTGTTTTTCGCGATGGAAGGTCTACCCATGAGTGAGTCGCGAGCTGAGCCGCGAAAATCTCTGAGTGAACCTCGCGATTGGACCTTCCACTCGCAAACAAGTCGCCAAAAATGACCAGCGAAGATGCGACGACTGGGCTTGCGACTTGACATACCCGCCACGATCGAGCCGCCAAAACAGGGCAAAACTGTATTTTTGAAATTTTCAGATTTTTCAAACAAAAACTTTCCAAAAACACCTAAAACACTCAAAAAATCTTTTTGGGCTTGAATTAACAAAGATTGAGCATGTGAAAACACATTTCATCAAGTACAATCACACAAATGAATAAGACATTTATTGAACATAAACTTGTGTGTTGTGTGTGGATATCAACAATGAGATAGTCCTTCGTCTAATGTGAAGCTTCAATGATCAATTCAACCAAGGCATACACAATTAACACTAGATCATGTGACCAATCTCAATTATAGAAATATGTATATATGACCTCCCACACAACTTGATAACATAACTTGGAGCTTTTCATTTGACTCCACTTTCAATCATAACATTTGATCTTTTTAATCTTTTTGAGGCAATCACCTCTCATTGTGAGAGTGATATTTGATATTTTACTTTAATGAACAAGCCTTTGGCTTTTTGGAATAAACATTCACTTTCACATAAGGTCGCTTACCCTTTTTCCTAGTCGAATACTAGAATATGCGACAGTGCTTTTTTCAGCTCAATATTTCTTTTCATTTGGAGATTTACATTTGGTGAGCTCTTTTTATAAAAACAAAAAAATAAAGAGTGGGAAGATATATAGACACAAGTCTATGCATGTCTCAAGATCAACATAACCATTCACCAATCATTCATGACAAGTTTGAAGATCTATTTACAACAATCACATAGATTTCAAGATTTTTCCCACAGAGATATAGGTGCATGAAAACAAGCAATGCTCGAAAATGCACAAAGCCATTAGCACAAAGGTACAAGGCAAAACAAGTTTTGAGACAAAACTCAACAAAGTCAATCAAGCTTTTTGATTTTCTGATTTTTATGTGATTTTTGGATTTTTTGACACAAGAAACAAAAAGATTGATAAAACAAAAAAAATATACACAAGAAGATAAGCAAACAACCAACATCAAAAACAGCAAGCAAACCAAACAAACATTGTCACAAAGCATAGGAAGTATTAATGCATGGACATGTTGTAATGCTTATGCATGAGTACCCTTTTTCACCCACACGTCACTTGCGTTTGGGGTGATTTCCTTATAGGATTGGGTACGGGAGTTAGGGCTTTCAAACCTTCGTGAGAAGCTTTCCAAGCAGTTGGTGAATGCACCAATCATCTTCATCACGTTCATCATTCCGGGATCTCCATTTTGCTCTCTAGATTGATCACCCGCCTAAGTTCTCCTATCATTTAAGGGTCCTCCCGACCTTTGAGGAGTTGCACTGTTCTTTGCTTTCAGTTTTTGGCAATTTGGTCGAGTATGCCCTTGAAGTCCGCAATAATGGCACACATAAGTTCCTCTAGGACCTCTTTGTGGTCGTGGTCGTGACTTGGCACGAGATTCGGACCTTCCCACAGATCGATTACGGGGATTCAAAGATCCGTTGGTTCACCAAATTCTTCTTCTCCTCCACCTCAAGCTTCTCACCAGTAAGTTCAGCTACAACTGGATCTTTTGCCTTTACAAACTTCACTTCTTTAGTGACATTTACAGATGAACTACTTCCTCCGGTATAGCCCAATCCGGATTTGTCTGAGAAGCTCTTTTGAGATGATATAACATCATCTAGCTTCTTGGTGGTGACCCTCTCTATTTTAACATTTGCTTGCACAACCTCATTCTCAAGAAATCTCACTTTTGTGTAAGTTTCGGACAACTCACCATTCAGTGTTTCTATCTCACATTTGGCCTCCCTATATCGAATTAGGAGACTTTTGTAGTCCTCCTCGGCCTTCTTCATTTTTCTCACAAAGAGCCTTGGCCACCCTTGTGTACTCACCCGACTTCTCCAAGAGTGAGTTATAATTTTCTTGAAGATTTGCTGTGCTTTTATTTTCTTCAAGATCATCGATTCTTCAATAATTCCTAGTGATTCATCATCACTATGTTCTCCAAGGTCTCGCACAAGCAGATTTAACTCATCCGAAGACTCAACATGAGCAATAGTCATAAAAGCTGGATAGTTCCCCTCTCCATCACAGCTCTCTTGATTCTCGAGTCGACGAATCCGAGTCACTCAAGGTCGTGGCATACACTTTACCTTTCGATTTCAAATAATTCGGACATTCCTTCTTAAAGTGTCCATGCCCGTTACATTCGAAACAAGTGACACCTTGTGTGGGTTGGGATTCTTTTCCATCTTTCTTTTGAAATCCCTCTTCTCCCTTCCGAACTTTGGAATTTTCTTTTATCTTGAATTTCCCATTATTTTTGAATTTCAAGAACTTCCCGAAATTTTTGACAAGGTAAGCTACATCTTTGTCAACCCCATCTTCTCCCGATGAGTCTTGATCTTCCACCTTCTCATTAATGGTCTTTAGAGCAAGAGATTTACTCTTCCGTTGATTGGGCAGCGACATCTCATAAGTCTGCGCAGAGAACCAACCAGCTCCTGTGCTTTGATGTCATCAAGGTCCTTGCTCTCTTCAATGGTCATCACTTTTGCACGAAAACTTTCCGGCAATGATCGAAGGATCTTCCTTACAATCTTTGAGTCCTCCGTTTTCTCCCCAAGTTGAACTTAATCGACAACCACCTCATTTAGCTTTCCATAGAAAGAGTCAAAAGACTCATCCTCACTCATTTTGAGCTCCTCAAACCGAGTGGTCGGCATTTGCAACTTAGTGTCTTTCACTTTCTTCGTGCCTTCATAGGTGGTTTCCAAAATCTCCCATGCTTCTTTGGCAATGGTAATATGAGAAATCCTGTGAAATTCATTTGGAGACACACCACGTAAAAATAGCATTGAGTGCTTTATTGTTAGCATTAGATGCGAGCAGTGCTGCCTTATCCCATGTGGATTTGGCTGCCTCAGGTTTGGTCCAACCAATCTCAACAAAGATCCCAAACGGATTCATCAATAGAACATAGAAAAGCTCTCATGCGAACCTTCCAAAAAGCATAATTACTACCATCAAAATATGGAGGTGCATTAAGGGATTGAGACCTATCCATCTCAAAAGGGAGTCAAGGATCACACAATGGTAATGAAACCAATAACGTTGTACCTGCTTTGATACCAATTGAAAGTTAAAAAACGTGTACAAAACACTTTTGAACGTTTAGACCCCCAAAAATTAACTTAACCAACACAAGCAATATGTTAAACAACAAGTGTGCGGAAACTTAACATCTGCTATAATGTGAAATAGGTTAAATACTATCTAAGCCATAACATAATAAAATCACAGCAAATAATATAAAGGCAAAGATAGGGAGGAAGGAAGATGCAAACACAAAGACAACACGCGATGTGTTATCGAAGAGGAAACCGAAGTCCTCGGCGAAAAACCTCTCCGCCGCCCTCCAAGCGGTAATCAATCCACTAGAAAATATAGTTGGGATACAAGGACAGCAATAGACCCTCCAAGCCTAATCTACCCAAAGGCACCTAAGCCCTCCAAGCTTCTTGCTCCAACGAGGTTGCGCCGAACCTTTTTCTTTTCTAGCTTCCCGGATTCCGCTACTAAACCATAGCATCAACCAATGAAGATTGGCTCTTTCCTAATCTTGCTTCCCGAACTCCAAACAACTGTCTCACACGGTGATGATGATGGTGAGAACCAGGTTTGGTATAATGCCTCTCAAGGATTTGACAATAGAGAGGAAGAGAGTTGAGGAATATGAAGAGACTCTAAGGTAGGGATTGTGTGTGAAACAATCTTGTTTTTCTTTAGGGTTTCTCTCTCAAAATTCTCTCTGGAAGCACTCTTTCAATCGTGGGTAAAAGGGGTATTTATACCGGAGTGGGAGAGGAATGTGAAACGTCGGGTTTTACAAAACAGGGGTGGCTCGCGGCTTGACCTCGCGGCTTGACTAAGTCGCGAGATCCATCCATGAGATAACCGTATGGCCATTGTCCCTGTAGTGCTCCAGCTAGCATGATTGTTCATCTTCCAAAGATGCTTGGCACGTGTGCGGCTTTTTCCGCGGCTTGCAGCCGCGAGTCCACCCGCGAGTCCCAGCCGCGACTCTCTTTTTTTTCACACTCTTGAGCAATCTTTACTCTATCTCACTCACTACCCTTACAACAAACCCACCTAAATACAGGGTTACTAAATGCTGAATTACAAGCAAATTTGGCACAGAATAAAGCCAATTAGATGGTTGAATAAATTCAACCTTACAATATGCATGTGCACAATTAGTTAGAAACTGTGTTCCATCGTGTATGTAACAGAGATCGTGTATGAATTCCATAATTAATGCAAAAACAAATTCTCACTTCCAATATATAATTTGTTAAGGCTTGCCAAAAGAACGACTGATTCTAAGATCGGAGTGTTCCTTCCTCACACATATGAATGATAGGTCTTATCATGAATGTAATAGGTGTGATATAGTATTAAGTGGAAGGATAGAAATAGCGCAAATATTTCTTTGATTGATAGGAACATGCAATTCTTCTATCAAAATCCAGCCCCAATTAATAGCATGCAGATCCTCAAATACCTGAAAATATGTAAAATGTTATGTGACACACAGTAGTTTATAAAACACTAAAATACAGTCTTGTTTTGCACTTTCATTAAAAAATTGAAGCATGAAATTTTGTAGGATCAAGATGAATGATAACATCACAAAATGGTGAGTAGTGTTACCTGGAACAAATATGATGGTATACAATACAAGAACTGAAGAACATGTATGCTGCAGATCACTTACCATGTAATGAGGTATAAATGGGATAGGCTTATATAAGTTACTTTATTTTAAATGAATATGACGTCAGGTTTCAAGCGAAAAATTGGTTTCTTGTACATAGATTTCCGATTTCCCTTCCTCGTGCAATTTGTGACCACTATCTACTTTATCCCATCAGGAAAAAAAAATCCAATTTAGTAATAGTAATAATAATAATAATAACCCAATAAATAATAATAATAATAATAATAATAACAATAACAACAACAACAACAAAAATAATAATAAAGTACTCGGGCATTGTAATTCAAGATTTGTACCACAAAATGAATTGGGGTAGATGCAAATATGCAACTGTATGTCGTCCTTTGTGTCTAAGAGAGAACATATGCATTTCCTCCTGCCTCCTCTGGCGAAGAGAAAACTTGCATTTGACAAACATGACTACTGGAATTTTCTTTTAAAGCATGAAGAAGCTAATAAACATCAAAACTATAACTGCTGCGGTATATAGGCCAAATTAATTGTATTCATTATGTTAGAGATATATTAGCCCATTAGCATAGGCCCAAGCCTAATTCTACTTTGTGTGCAAGCCAAGTCTCCTACTTGTACTAGAAGTCTATTAGTCTAGGGTTTAATCTACTATATATACACATGTTATGATTCATTGTAACACAGGATTTGTACTACACTCTAATATATTATTGATGTAGCCCTTTAGGGTTTCCTCTGTGGATGTAGGCCGTTAGGGTGAACCATGTAACCCCCATTTGTTACTGTATTTTATACTTTATACTTTCGCTTCCGCATCTATACTAGCATATTCAACATGGTGTATCAATGCTAATATTTAACATGGTATCGGAGCCACCTTCTTGTGAACATGGTTTTCTGTCCTTACGGTATATTTAAGAGCAATCTTTGTCTTCTTCGGTGTTTTTCTTCGCTGCGTTCATCTTCTTTGGCTTCCTACTACTGCCATCAAAACTCTCCGGTATAGTCAAGCCACCGTTAGAAGTTGCATCAACACTGCAAGATCATTGCCTTCCTCAAACTACCGTCACAGAGCCAAACTTCATTCAAGGGATCTTCTCAACCTTATCAAATCTCAAGATTTCATCAAGCTTCCATCTTGAGTTTGAGAGGGGGTGTTAGAGATATATTAGCCCATCAAAGATAGGCCCAAGCCTAATTCTACTTTGTGTGCAAGCCAAGTCTCCTACTTGTACTAGAAGTTTATTAGTCTAGGGTTTAATCTACTATATATACACATGTTATGATTCATTGTAACACGAGATTTGTACTACACTCTAATATATTATTGATGTAGCCCTTTAGGGTTTCCTCTGTGGATGTAGGCCGTTAGGGTGAACCACGTAACCCCCATTTGTTACTGTATTTTATACTTTATACTTTCGCTTCCGCATCTATACTAGCATATTCAACATGGTGTATCAATGCTAATATTTAACACATTAAAAATAAAATGAATTTCACGATTATTGTAATGTTCTCACACAATTAGAAATAGAAACTAAGGGTTTTCTTTGTTTTTTGTTTTGTTTTGTTTTGGTTTTTTATTTTATTTTATTTTTTTTATGGTAGAGAAATAGAAACTAAGAGTGAGTGTGTTTATTTGGTTTTCACACTTTGGCACAAAAATTAAAAGGTTTGATGAAACACATGGGCTTAAATTATTCCATAATTAAAATTTAATTTGAAATCTAATTGAATTTTCTCTCAACTTTTGATTTTAAATATATATAAAATTTTAATTTAGTCACTAATTTGAGTTTTCTTTAGTATGAAAGTAAAGTTTATTCTTTAACCAAAAAAAAAAAAAAAAAAATTGAAGGCTTTGCTAGTTCAGTTGAGCTTGTGCTCAACTCACATCTGAAATAAAATTAAATAAATAAGTTTGAACTTTTAATATTTGGCTTGACTCTCCTCATTTACCGTCCTAAGAAGTGTCAATGAGCAACAAGGTTCTTGGCAATATAATCCTATAAGATGGTATAAAAAATCATTTAATTAAAAATTTAATACAATTAGAATATACAAAAAATTAATGAAGGATATGATGTTTCCTATATTTTTCATTCACATAGCCAAAAATAAAAGTATGTATTATCTCATATATAGTATTCTAATTTTTTTAAAGAAACATATAATTCTAAGTTAAAAAGAATTTATATATATTTGTTTATTCAAAATATAAAATACATGCGTGCATATTATATATGGGAATAGAAACAAATCATTGAAATTTTATAGAAAAATGCTAATAGATAAAAAATAATGCAAGATTATAGTAAAAATATGAAATTATTGATGCCTAGTACAAGTATGGCTAAAGTGCAAATTACACTTAAAACTTGAGAAATTTTAAATTTTATATACTAAAATTTTAGAATTTAGATTTTATTTCCTAAATTTATATTATGTTGCATTATTAGAAACTCCGTTAGAAATACGTTGATGTGTCCATTAAGTGACACATCAGCTAGCCATGTGTTTATGGTTGGTCCAATAAAATAATGCACTAGGATTTGTCATACCACATCATTAAATAACCTAAAAAATATTCTAAAAATGAAAATAAATACTAAAATTTAATTAAAAAATTAACGTAATTTAATTTAAACATTTCTTCAACCCTTTTTTTCTTGGATGAAGAACAGCGAACAGGGGTTTATACTGCCAAGTGCCAAACCATCTCAAACCAAACGGTACCACGTTTGCAAATACTACAAACCCACCAACCCATAGACTTTCTTGGGAACCAAACGGAACCCAAACTTGCAAACCCTTCCAAACCAAGAGCCCATCAATTTTATTTTAACCAAACAAAACTGTAGGCTTGGATTCATTGATAAAATTCAACTCTGTGATATACTGTGCAAATGTTGGGTGAAAGCAAGTTTGATGTGGTTTTTATTTTTTATTTATTTTAAGTTTGATGTTTATTAGAGCATTCATGTCAATCTTCTCAAATATTTAGCTAAATTAACCCAAAAATCTTTATTTTTTCTAGTTTAGCTATTTATGTTTTTCATACACATACATCAGCCTCAATACTTCATCAATATAGGAATTAAGTATTATTTCCTCTTATTCAGATTGTGGGCTAGCATACCAACAACCACCAAATGCCAAAATTCACTCAACTTTCACTAAGAACCCAAATTACAAAACCACTAAAATCAAAATAAAAATATCAAACAACAAATAAGAAGAAGTCAAATATAACTGCCACTAGAACCATCGAATAATCACACCACCATAAGCTTCAAATTGTACCACCACTATACCGGATAACATCACCACTAAAAATACCAAAAACACTAGATCTAGTGAATAGAGAGAGAGAAGAGAGACAGGACCAGATTGCACCACCATCAATCCACCACCTTGTCTACCGTAAACTCGCCTATTTAGAGGTGATTGTTATATAGCAAAGAGAGAAAGAGTAGAAGACAGACAAACGAAGACAATGAGAGAAGAGAGGCAATCAGATGAAGAAAGAGAGGAGAGATGGTCAAACAGAGAGAGAGAGAGAGAGAGAGAGAGAGAGAGAGAGAGTCCGAAGTTGAATAAAAAATATATGTTTTTTAATGTAGTGATGATCAGTGCCTCATTACAAGTAGTGAGACTATGCATCATTAAAAACTTTTGTTAACTTAGCGAGATTGATGCATGTTTGTTTTGGTTAGATTTAGAAATTTTTTTTGTTGAAATGTTAAGTTGGTAAGGCTGATGTTAATGCTCTTAGTTTGAAGAAAGATTGGTGTTTGCTTGGTCTGGTTGGTATTTGCTCGAAAAGGTTCATATTAAACCAATTACAAAGAGAGTGTGGTCTAATCTCAAATCTAATCTTGATAGAGGAATTGAGAAAGATCTATGAAAGAGGGGAGAGAAAGTAAATTAGAAAAAAATAATAATAAAGAACACAAGTAGCAACCATGCATTTTTACACAACTTTATGTAGTATGATGTGGGTAAATTTTGGGCTTGGTTGGCTAAAATGTGGACACTTTTCTATTATACAAGCACAAATGTGGGTGCTCTAAAGGAATTAGTTTATCTCTTTTTGGTGTTTGTGTTTTCGGATGCAATAGCGTGGCTGGTTGGATGCTTTAAGATTGTAATAGGTTTGATTAGGTTTCTTGGGAAAATCTGATTTTTGGTTATCCAGAAAATCTCTACCGGTAAAAATATTTTGCTTTTTAGATTTTAAGAGTAAAATCAAAATTCTAAAATTTTTCACAAAATAGAGTTCTAAAATTTTTAGGTGTAAACTAAAATCTAAAGATCCCCAAATTTTAGGGATGTAGTTTGTACTTTAGCCTACAAATATTAAAAGGGTAAAACTTAAACATAATGCCTTATGTCCAATACTAAGCTGAAACCTAAGTTGAAAATGAAGCTAAGGTCCATCCGTCTGAACATAGGACGAGATGAAACCTAAGCTAAAAATAAAGCAAGGGTTCATCTGTCCCGAACATAGGACGAGATGAAAACTAAGTTCAGGCATACTCGTCTAGACCTCAAGACGAGATGAATTCCTAGAAGTGTTAAATCGAGACACGGACGAGCAAAGACTTCAAAACTAGCTTAACAATCCATTACATTGGACGAGAAATCGCTGAAAAGTCTAATCATCAAGGACGACAAAATGATCGTCCATAATTTTGGAATGATGAAAAATCTAGATAAAAGGAATCAATTTACTCTATCTTGGTGATGTAATAAAAATTCATCCCCATGCTCAAGACGAGGTGAATCAATTCTGGATGGACGAACCACACAAATGAAAATAAAAATTTCATACATAAAGCTGGAAATGTATATATTCAAACACAATGGAAGATAAAAATAGAAGTATTCATTTCTTTCATGAAATTCAAAGGGTGGACGACCAACGTCCAAAAACCCCTTAAGTTTTGAAAATGAAACAGTATATAAAACTCGTCCACAATCTAGGACGAGACAATTGTACTTATATGAACTGGAATATAAAAAAAAACAAAGCCTAAAACAACGGGCACTTCTAGATAAAAGTAAAACAAATTTTAAATTGCAAATTATTTAGGCAAACTAGCCTTAGGGTCGTCCTGTGTGACTTCGATGTTAGCGTCGTCCATGATGTTGACGTCCTCGGAACTCATCTGCAACACGGAACTCTCTGTAGCAAGAGGAAGCTTGAAGGAGTTGAAGTCCAAATCGGGATATGCCTCTTTGGCATCAACACGGAAGTCTTCATAGCCAGTTGCATAATGACCGTCTAGACGATTCTTATACTCGTCAGACTTCTTAAAGGCAGCAATTGCTTCCTCATGTGCCTTCTCCAAGGATGAGGTAAGCTCAGAAACTTGTCCCTCGAGATGGACGATGCGGGTATGCTTCTCTAAGTTGTCGACTTTGAGCTCCTCCACTTCGTTCTTCACCTTCGTCTCGCTTCCCAACAGAAGATTAAAATCCTCGGTCAACCTAATGACCTCCCCCTTCTTGGATAAAATCTCATGGCTTAGTTCCTTAACCTTATCCTTGGCCGTCTTAGCATCCGAAGCAAGCTCCTTGGCTTGACAGTTCTTGTATAAAACTTTGACATAGCCTGCATTTGGACGAAAAAAAGTTAGACATTTCATTCAAGATAAAATGTTTATACACAAGGACGAGGAAGAAACTTACCTTGAAAAGGTCATGGATGCCAGAGCGTTCAAACTCCTTCACTGACATGTTGTAACATTCGTTAACTTCATGCTCGGTGATGATTCTTTTGAACGTCCTCCATGCGTAACCCTCGTCCCGAACCAAATTAGGTGGACGATCGGAGGACTCAGAAGGGCTAGGCTTATGAGAAGCTTTGGGAGGAAGGGGAGGATTAGACTGGACAGGATGAACTGTTTGGGCGGGCTCCACGTCCACCACAGGTTCGTCCAAGTTCACTGTTGGTGGTACGAACTTAGGAACCTTTGGAAGGGAAGTCTTACTTGACTTTTGCTTCTTGTGGCCCACGACGACCGGGAGGTCGTCCAGTCCACCATTGAGATTGGTTTAGACTTCCTCTTCCCGGCCTGGACGGAAGCCACTTTGGCAGTAGGGGCAGCAACATCCTCGTCCCCGCTAGCCACTGTTTTCTCTTTGTTTTCTCTCATCGTGCTTATCCCTATGACGAGGAAAATTAATCAGAAAAATTAAAAAAATAAAAAAGAAAGGAGAGCTAAAATAATAAAGTATAATGGACGACACTTACTTCGACGAGTGAGCTCTTCGTGACTTAAGTTCTCAGCAGTAGGAATTGGACCAAGTCCCCAAGTTGCTAGACGACTAAGGGTAACTAAGTCGTGGAAAGTCCTTCCTGAAAAGGTGCGAACCACTTCTATACGGTCCAAGAAAAACTTATCCAAGTGTGGACGAACGACAGCTGCATCACCAAGATAAAGGGTTAGACGATTAACAGATGAAAAAAAATTTTTTTTTAAGGACAAATGGGATAAAATGGAAAGAAAAACATACCCTCGGGACGAAGACGACCTAGAGGGCTGGTAAAAGGTGGGAAGAGAGGATTACCCACATCACCTGGGTCCCCAGCCCAATTTCGAGAAATAATAAAAAAATTCTTTTTTCCAAAGCCGATCAGACGAACTACGGCCCTTTATTTAACTCAAATATGAACCTCGGGCGAATCGGTAGAACCCGGCGGATTTTTTGATCTCTGAGGGCTTGTAACAATAAAGGAACTCGTCCACTGTAATTGGACGGTCCCCTTCTAATGCCTCACGCCATAATACTTGCATGGCAACTATCGTCCTCCAACCATTGGGGTTGAGCTGGTTAGGCCCAATACCCAACCTTTGGAAGAGGTCTCTGCAGAAAGAGTTTAGGGGAAACCTAAGGCCAGCTAAAAGGTAAGAAGCGTATACCCCTAAGCCAGAGGAAGGGGAACAACACCATTCTCCAGCCTTGGGTAGACGAGGGTTAAGCTCTTTAGGGATTTGATATCTATCTACAAGAGTTTTTAACTTAGAACCGTCTAAGGTGGATGCTACCTCTGGGGCACAACTATAGATTACATCTTCTTCGTCCTCTTCCTCGTCTTGAGGAGGACTAGATGGCTGTTTGGATGAACTAGCCCCAGATCCGAAAGTCGCCTTATGTCGTTGTTCCCGAAATTCCTCTAAGGGAATGCCAGGAACCCCAGACGAGTAATGCTCGTCCGAGGAATCACTACAGGACGAACTATCTACATTACCCTCACTCTCGGAAGAACCGTCCCCGTACTCGTCTATCTCTCTCTCTAAACTAGAAGACGAAGACATGGTTGAAATGTAGAGGACTTAAAATGAGAGCCTAAAAAAAGAAAGAGGAAATACCCGATGAAACTAGGATGAGAGCTAGACGAGGAGCTTGGACGAGTTGGCGGAAGAGAGAATGAGGAAAAAAGTGAGGGGCATGAAAGAGAATGCACTATTTATAGGCCCCAGCAATAGGGTCAACGAAACGACACTCGCCACTCAGAGATTGACACGTGGCAATCCCTTTGGGAAACGAGATCGACACGACGGGCCAACCAACGGTTTCGCGACACGTGGCGTGCAAAAAAGCAGAATTTTGTTAAAATCACAACAATGTCCTGGACGACCCTTTGAACAAAGGGGCAAATGATAGAGAAGCGGAAAATAATCCATCTCCAGCTCGTCCAAATGGATCGTCCCGAGAGCCTACAAAGACAGGTTGATTCAAGAGTTAACCTAGAAGAAGGAGAAACGTCCATGGATAATAGCACCACTCTATAAGTTAAGTCTCCCATGGACGACATGATCGTCCATTAGGGTCGTCCATGAGCAATCATCGGGTATCCTTGGGCGACCAAACCGTCCTACACCAGGCGGACGAAAGCTCAACACTTAGACTTTCGACTAAACCCGCAACTATCTCAACAAATCCTTCGAATAAGTTAACTTCCGTTAGCGGTTTACGATTTTATATCCGTTGAGGTAGTTAACTCCGGACTTGTTGGTTTCCACAAATCCTGGGGAGGTTATTGGACAAATAACCGTCCCAGGCTCCCTATATAAGGGACCGGTCCGAACCCGACAAATAAGAATTTCTCTCTGACAGTTTTCCAAAATACTTGGAACTTCCTTCTCTCTGAGACTAACTTTTCCATCGGAGGGGTTCGACCGGTCTTCTCCGGTCTCCTCTTTGATTGTGTTTTGTTCCTTGCAGGCCTTCAACCATTTCGATAGCCCACCGAAGCCAGGCCATCCACCTTACTGATTCGGAGCGATATCACCATCAAACAACCAAACAAACCAAGTCAACGTTTCCCAAAAACAAAAACAAAAACAAAAAGACTTTAGTTTTTGGCAATTTTTCAGAGTCCCATTTGTACACAGATTAAAGATGATATCAAGCTTAAGCATTTGTCCAATAAATCCTCCTCTTCAAATAGCATAGAATAAGCTCCTTGTTTGTCGGGCAAAACCAAAACCCGATTCCCTATTTCATCTACTTGAAGCAAGCATTTGGAGGTTGTCATTGAATGGTTGGGGTCACCGAGTATGGATTTCACGGTTGGGCTTGGGGTTGTAGGTTTGGGGATTTTGATTAACAAAGACTGGGGATTATGATTTCAATCGGGTTGTGTCAATTGAGGGAGTAGGGGATGTTTTCATCCTTTCAAAAAATTATTATTATGTGTGTGAATCATTATGAGCCATGTGTTCATAAGTATTTTTAAATAAAATGGTTTAGTCTAAGTCAAATACCATGTTAACATTCCGTTAGTCACGTACTATATAAATTAATGGATCTAGATGGAAGGACAAAAAGCAGCACATTTGAGAGACAAAAAGCAAAGTTTTGAAAATTTAGGGGCTAGAAAACAAACTTTTGTGAAAGTTTAAGAATGAAAATGATATATTTTTTTTTTTTTTGATGTGAATGAAAATGATATTTTACCTAAAAGAAAAAAGACAAAAGATAAAAGATTTCTAACCAAGTGATCAAAAAATACATAACCCTAAAGATTCATTGTTGCTTTATTCATGCCATATTACCAATTATATTTTAAAATTGCTCACCATACCTAAATATACTAATTATTATATACTTTTGATATATTATATTAGATATTTTCTCCTTTGACATTTATGACGAATCCATAATGAATGAATATGACGGATTACTGTCAATCTGCCTTGGAAAGGAAAAAAAATTTCTCTCTAAACTAAACAGAATAGCAGCTTGACGCAGTATAAGTTGTTGCCACAATTTAACAACATTTGCGTTAAGTCCACTAAAACTTATCGAGCGTGGCCTTTTTTGTTATCCAATACTGCTGTTTCCATTGAGATTTTATTTTGTGTGATCAGTTGGGACAAATTTTGCTTGGAATGATGTCACTCAACATACTGATGAAATTGCAGCAACATCACCCTTATGGCATGTCATTGTTATTAAAAACTTTATTCTCTCGTTTTCCCCTTACCATACATTATGGACATTCGGACCCTTACCCTTCTTGTCTAGATATATTTTTATTTTATGAGTAGTGTTTATTATAAGCATTTTATTGTACACACATTTACACAATTACTCACTTTCACAATTTCTAGGTTGGAAATCGTCGTGACTGCTTTTTCAAATTTTTATTATTATTATTTTTTTGTACTCATAAATTTTATGTTATGAAAATAATCTATGGGAGTTAATTACCTTTTTTTTTTTTTTTTTTTTTTTAGATTAATACTATTACCAATGTTCTGAACCTGAATGTCGGATGATACTTTTGGACAAAATTTCACAAGATATAACTAAGCCAAGAATTTTTCAGGTAGCGATTTTGAAAAATTCTTGTAAATTTTTGTAATGGTGAAGGTTTTTGTAAAGAATTGAATATGGAAACACTATTTATAAATAATGGGTATGATCATTCAATAGTTTCCCCTGAAGAGTCACCTTGGTTGATTCAAAGAAATAAAAATCCTTTCTTAGCTCTTAGTCTCTTTCAAAATTATGTAGAAATTGTTTCTGCCCAGGGCTCGTTCAAACGGGCCTTACACTATGCTTGAGGGGGCTTTAATGAGCCGCTTAAGTAGCCTTTAGGTGCCCCTCGAGTGGATGTCTATTCGGCTTGTCTCATCTTGAAGTAAGTGCCAAGTTGCACTCTCTATTTGTCGGTTGGTATTTAAATAGTGCTGTTAGAACTAAACGCACACAAAAGTCTCGCGAGAGGAGAAAATTTACCTTGCATTAGATGCATGTCATACCATCTCGCTTGGGAGGGCTTCTATTCTTATGCATGAGGAAAAATTACATAGACCCGATGCATATAATATTATCTTGCTTGAAGTGGCTTAATTCTTGCTCGAATGTTCCATTAAAATTGATTTTTATTTAAAAATTTTCTCCGTTTCGTTTACCTTTCCAAAAAATACTTGCTCATGTTTCAACCACATTGTTTATATCTATATATATATATATATATATATACAACAACAACAAAACGTGTTTAGGAAGAGCAATTCAAAATAGACTTGGCATTCAGGACAGGGTGCAAATTTTTTCCCATCACATGGCATACCATTCAAACGAGACAAAACAGCCATTCCAAAACTTCATGGTCAATTTAAAACTGTTGTGGTGTAGAATGACATCTTATTTCTTTCTTTAAGAAATTTAAAAGTGACAACTCTATTTAATCTTAAAAGAAAAATATTCCTTTATACTCGTTCACATTTACTCTTTTACTTACATATTTACAATTAATACTGAGAATGTTAATATTTTAATACAAAAATGAATGTAAAATAGTGAATATGTAAGAGGAAAAAGCATTACGTCACTGTATCCTAAAAATATCTAATAATTTTCTCTTAAGAATAGAAATGATTGTAATGTCTCTTTTGTGGATCAACTAATTAATATAACACAAGGATGCAATGACAAGATTAAAGAAAATACACACCGAATTAAATGTACATAATATATTACATACCCACCCACATATTTGAAGAAGTGTATACAATTTTATTTATTTATTTTTACATACCATTTCTTATATAGATATTTATATATTTCCACTATACAAACACAAATACAAATGCAAGATAAATCACACTATCATACAAGCATAGAGAAAACACACGTGGACAAATGCATTAATCAGACATTCTGAGCTATGTCTCGATTGAGTATGCCAGCATGAGAGAGTAAAGCCCACAAGTGAGTCACAAACTCTCCTCCCTTAGTCAGGTGCTCTGCATGAACGGTTGTGTCATCGGAGGGACTCACAAACAACATCATATCTGCCCAAAAATCTGCTAGAATTTTCCATCTCAGTTCATTGTCAGTTATGTCTACCAACAGTTGCTTCCCAAGAACAGCACCTCTTTTAATAATTGTTTCTCCAGGATGATCATCTTCGCCAAATCTCATCATCTTGTCATACATAGTTGCTGGTGAGTTGCATCCCTGGAGTTTATCCCTGGCTTCTTGAACTACCTGGTCAAACATAAATTCTGTAATATACGCATGATCAGGTAAAAATCTTGGAGCAAAAGCCACCAAGTAGGCACAATATTTAGATAATGCAGTTGCCACAATGAAGTGTTCGCTTTCCCTTTGTAGGTTGGCTTGTTCCCAATTTATCTCACAAAGACAAGTAGCTATATGCCAGACCATGATAACATGCGTTTGTGTCTCAAGTCTACATGCCCAAGAGAGTTCATTCTTGACCCCATTTCGCTCCAGAGAAGTTTCCCCATTATTCAATTGCTGTTCGTTGGCCTTTAGGGAGGCAATTATTGCTTTCTTCACTTCCAGAGATAATTTGATCCGACTGCTTTCTTTCTGACCTTCTCTAGAAATATCTATGTAAGGAGAGGCCCAAGAATTGGAAGGGTTATGGTTAAAGGATTTAAGTATATCATATTGGCCGAGTTTTTGCTCCCAAGGTTTTAACCATTTCTTATGGCAGACAATTTGTATAATCTTCTCAATGAATTTATTGTTTTGCCATGAAGGGTTTTTAACATAAGAGCAAAGCCACTGTACCTTAGCCCAATCGGAGAAGTTGACAACCGAAAATTGAACAACTTCCATGAAGAGGATAGCTACTATAACTATAGCTGTAACTCGCACATCAACATCTCGCCCGCTTACTGTAAGCAGGTTCAAGTCTCCATTGGGTGTATGGTAATGCTTTAGAATGTGAGCAGCAATTACAGAACCAATTATGATAATAAGCAACTGCATACTTTTAAATAATGAAAATCCCGTGGTAGATAAAGCATAATAATTTGTGTAGAAGAAATCATATAGAAATGCGAGTTCGACCTCAATTACTCGGAATGCTCTCTCGTGATCACCTTCTTTGGCAAGTAACCCATGCCGAACAAAATTCCATGTCTTCAACTGGGAGCTTTCAGATATGGAGTATCCTGCAAATCTACGACAGAGAAGCCTGAACAATGCACAAGAGAGGCAAATGTCCTTGAGTCGGCCGTCTGAATCTCCGGTAGAGCTTAAGAGACTCCCTTGGGATTGCCAGATCAT
Source organism: Quercus dentata (assembly GCA_028216015.1). Taxonomy (NCBI): domain Eukaryota; kingdom Viridiplantae; phylum Streptophyta; class Magnoliopsida; order Fagales; family Fagaceae; genus Quercus; species Quercus dentata. The sequence continues at coordinate 83,159,631 of CP116448.1, read as the reverse complement.
CTCAATGGTAACAACTTCATTTGCAGTCTTCAAATGATATCGGTAGAGTGGTGGGATAACTTCCATGTTTTCCTTGTCTACGCCTTCCACCCAATACTTGTAGCCTTTCATGCATGAGGGATCTACTTCATCTTCGTTGCTCAACGTATGCTCATTGGCCATGAAGTCTGCAATTAGTTTGGTATTTCTGACCAAACCATCTGTTCTGCTAGCCAAGGTCAAAGCTTCACTTCTTAGTGACGTCCTTAGCAAAGCAAAGAAATAGAGCGGTATCATAAATTTTGTTTCATGACTATACGTACTCATCAACCAAGCCAGCCCATAATATTTAACAAGCACTTCCATGTTATATCTCCTCCGATTCTCATTGTCTTCAAGGCTGTAGGCAGAGATGCAATCTGCATTTCCAGAGAAAATAAGCAAAAATATCGCCCAAAAAACAAACAATTCATTTTCAAAGGATGCTGACTGCATCTGGCCAAAAGTGTAGGTTATCAGGTACGTAGGCAAAACATAAGCTATCCATATTAAAATTTTGAGAAACACACTGTGGCTACGACGCCTGTATGATCCGAAAACCACAAGAAAGACTATAAAGATTGTTATCACAATAATATATGCTTCAATTTGCTCTAGCTTATGTCGAGCACTCACAACCCCATTATTTGGAACATTAGTGGCATTGTTTAGAACCAGAGAATCATTTTTAAATGCCATTATGTAATGCCCTCCCAGTACACTCCTGACACCAAAATTTATGCATGACTGGATACTTATAGAAGTCCTACATTTTTAAATTAAGCTGAAGAGATTTGAAAAGGTCAAACTAATACTTCAAACTGTAGAAATTTGAAATGGTTAAACAAACACTTCATATTGCATGTTAGGATAACTTTTTATAAAAATACCGAGAGTGATGGGCCATCTGCTCTTCAATAGGGGAAATATTGGGAAGGAAAAAACCTTTCAAAATAACCATAACTCCATCGGAGCATTCAGATACAAAACCTGAACTTATTTATTTATTTTTATTATTATTATTATTTTTACAGTTTTCTAAACTTTTCCATAATTTCTTATGGTAACTCCCTGAATGAATATCAATTGCGATGACAGCAACTACCATGCATGTTTTTCCACATGACCGATTCAAATGAACCAGTTCAACCTGCACAAGCTTGTCTCCAAAGTATTTATCTACTTAATTTGACAAGTAAGTCACTTCCAAGTTCCAGGACTACCAACAAACGCAATGCCCAAACAGCTAAAAAATTGTTACAGGAAGAAGCCGATTGGCGATTGCATGCTATGCTTGAAGAAGCCCAATATACATGCATTCAAGCCCTTCTAAAAACAATATTATCACAACATTACAAATTTCTGGCTATGGTGTCTTGGAAAGTTACTCTTAAGGAGCCTTCAAAGGTACGAGGTAATGAAAGAAAAAACAAATTATGCATCTCTCTGTCTCTCTCAATTAGCTTAAAAAAAAATGGCTTGAGGAAGTCAAATATGCGTTAAATTCAATCCAAGATAATGTTTTCTTAATAATTTTCATAATGAGCAGGTAGATGTCTCTCTTGTTGAGTAGATAAACATCTTGGGGAGCTTCTTTGAGTAATTATTATAATATATAGAGACATATTTTAACTCAAAAGGTTTAAGCCAAATGGGTATGTGTTCAATTATATTATATTAACCATACATTCTTTTCATTTTTATTCAATGTGAAATTTCTCTCACACGTATAACCCAACAATCTTTCCCTCACATATGAGTTTTTGCCTTCCTGTGGGCTTCAAGACCTCTTTGTGGGTCATGAACAAGTCCTACTCACTTCCCTTCACATAATGGGTTTTTCCCTTCACTAGTACATCATCCATGAACTTCCATGTGTCAACCCACATGTCTCTTATCCTCCATGAGAATCTCGAACTTCATCGTTATCTAGCACCGTTGGTAATAATATTCATTTGTTGGGTCTTTTCCAAAATTGTTTGTGTGTCTTTATCTAGTGTGGGACTTCACTCACATGTGTAACCCAACATCTCTCTCATCTTCAAAACTAGTAGGGAAGGTGAAGCCTACTAAAAGGATGATTGATTTTAAATAGTGGCGGAACAAAGATTTCAGTTCATTAGGGGAAAAATTAAAAGAAAAAATAATCTAAATATGTTAATTGACCACAAATTAACAATAACAAAATATATAAAAAATTGTAAAAGAAATGTAATTACAAATATATATTTCATATCATTGAAATAAAAAAACAAAAATAACTAATTCATAATTAAAAACAATCAAAAGAAGAGAGTAATGTAAATACATATAGTTTAGACATCTAATTGATTCATTAAAATAAACTAAGAAAATAGATTCTTGTAAAAGTATTAAGAGTATATCAAATACTTGTAAAGTTGTATACATGTTTCATTACTTTAATTGCTTCTTAAAATATGTAGAATTCAATATTTATTTCTCTATCATTTTAATATTTAAAATTCAAGTTTACAGCAAAAACTTAGATTCTAAAACTATATAGGAGAAGAAAATATAATGGAGTTGGAGGCTCTAGGGTTTTGGTACGGTAAAATAAATTATGTACTTTATATATATATATATATATATATATATATGGGACCCACTAATTGAATTGAATGATAAAAAAAATTATCTTAATTGTTCACGGCATTTCACTATTAGTTTCATCCTATCTCATTCTAAAAACGAAAAAAAAAGGGAGAAAAGTTTCATCCTATCTAAAAGACTAAACAATTTAAACAACATTTTACTATTCAAATAAATCATTTATGAGATAAGCAAGAAAGACAAATGCTTGAAGAGTAATGTTATGTTTACAATATTTTCACAACAAATCTTAAGTGGCATGTTATTATTAGCTGTTACTAGCTAGTGAGCAAAAAAGTAATTTCAGTAATAAGATTAAAATAGAACTAATAACAACTAATTACTTACGATTTATTATGAAAATGTTGTGAAAATGTTTGAATAGTGAAAAATGTACTAAACATTAAACATGCGACCAGATGAAAATCAGAAGAAATGATATGTTGGTTTGGTGTGTTAAGAAAGTTCTTTTCCCTTATTTTATAGTGTCTATTTCTTTAAGGACTGCCTTTTTCCACCCCCCTCCCCCCTCTGAATATCAAAGGGGTCAAACTTCTAACGGATATTTGAATATATATCATAATCATGGTTGTCAAAATCTCAATCTAGATCTTACGATCCTACGATTTTACGATTCCACCTACTTAAAACGATTTAGATCTTTCAAGGATCTTAGTGATCGTTCAGGATCGGTAGGATCGCATGATTTTGACGATCCTAAACAACTTTGGTTTCTTATAATCTTCTTTAACTTGACAGAAGGCTCAGTTGGACCCAAATTAAAAATAAAATCCCAATAGACCAAGTTTTTCCACTCTAATGCAGAGAGAGTGTCAATTGGACTCAAATAAAAAATATCCCAATAGAATGTCAAATTTTGAGGTTTTTGGCCTCTTTAAATGATGCTTGCAAATGGATGAATGATGTATGGTAATTATATCAATGAATGTATAATTTATGTGATTATTTAACATACCAATGTGTATTTTTTGTTTTTTTCCTTAAATAATGTAGGATCTTACGATCTTTGATCCGATCCTACGATTTACGATCCCACATAGAATGTCAGGGGGCAATTGACCCCTTTCACCTGTGTTTTGCTCTACCCATGATTCTAAGATTAGGGTAGTCCCCTCTCGAACAAGAATACTAAGTTTTATCATGATTGTAATTAGCATGATACACTATTAAGTGAATGGTAGGTCTCTTTGTGAATGTAATTAGTGTGATACACTATTAATTGCAAGGATAAAGTATCATTCTTAAACTATTGAATGGTTTAATCTAAGAATAAGATTGTGTTTAAATTTTTATTTTTATTTAGTCAATCATTTGAGTTATTTTAGTTTGAAAGTAAACTTTATTCCTTAACAAAATTTAAAACACTTTCAAATAACAAATATATATATATATATATATATATTGCACGTTTAGGAAAATTAGCAATTGGTGGGCTATGTAATGGCGGAATAGACACGGTTGCCTGTCTTAGAGTTAGCAAGGAAAAATTTATTTATGTATTGCACAAGTCTACGACTAGTTAAGTTTAGTCATTGAAATTATACATCATACTTTAAAAGATATTTGAAATGATCAAACTAATACTTTAATATTACACGTTTAGGAAAAAAAATTTATAAAAAGACCAAGGGATAGGCCATCTATTCTTCAAGAGGGAGAAATAGTTGGAAGAAAAGGGACCTTCAAAATAACCACAACTCTGTTAGAGCATCCAGATACAGAACTTGAATTTTTTACTGTTTTCTCTTAACTTTTCCATAATTTTTTATGGTAACTTTCCTGAATAAATAACTATACTATGTTCATAAAAAATAAAAAATAAAAAATAAAACTATACTATGTCTATGTTTTCTCCCCTACCGATGCAACTGAACCAGTACAGCCTAGCTTGTCTCCAAATTATTTAATTAATTAATTTGACAAGTAATTCACTTACAAATTCTGGGGCTACACCAATAAAAATATGAGCAATATTTATCACACACACTAAAAAATATATATATATATATATATATATCATAATGGTGACTTATTTACGATTTCAAAGGTTAAAATCATTACTCAAGTTACGATTTTAGTTTTTTTTTTATTTTTTTATTTTTTTATTTTTAGTGTGTGTAATAACTTTTCGTAGCAAAAACATTTGTTACGTGAAGAAGCTGATTGCATTAAGGCCGTGCTTGAAGAAGTCTAATAATATACATACATTCAAACTCATGTAAAAACAATATTTCTACAACATTACAAATTTTTGGATATGATTTTAAGTTTCTCGTGAGGAGCCTACGTGATAGGTATGAGGTAATAAAAAACAAACAGATCTCTCTCTCTCTCTCTCTCTCAATTAGCTTAAAAAAAGAAGGCTTGAGGAAGTCAAATATACATGAAATTCAATCCAAGATCAAGTTTTCTTTAATTAAAATACATCAAGTTGTATAAGGTAATTAAAAAAAACAAACAAATCTGTCTCTCTGAATTAGTTTAAAAAAATTAGGCATGATAAAGTCAATTATACGTCAAACTCAATACGAGATTATACTTTTCTTTAATGATTTCCGTAATGTGCACGTAGATGTTTCTCTTACCTCTTCAAAATTAATAGAGGAAGTGAGGCCTGTCAAAGTTCAACAAATAAACGAAGCTAATGACAGTTGAGCGACTAGTAGTTTTCCGTACTAGATTATACATAAACTGTTGTAGTTTAGTCTTTGTCTTATTGTGCAAATGATATGCACGTGCACAATTTGTTATGATGAGGATAAAAGATGAGCCTAGCCACGCGGAGCATAAAGTCGACGGATTTTTAGTGCAATCCTTCGGACATAAGTAGACGATGGTGTTATGGCTGACGGTTATAGGTCGATTGGCTCCAAGGCTGATGGCACTACTAGACTGACGCCCAAAAAAATCAAGGAAGTAAATTGAAGGCGACGGATGAACATAAGTTTACTTGCTACCCACGTTACGTATAAGGAATTGTCTTGCTTCCCACGCTAGATAATATTCAAGGGATCCCTATAAGGAAAAGATCCCGTAAAATACGCCCAAGAAGACTCCTATAAGGAAAAGACTTCTACTCCAAGGAAAAGAAGGGCAACCCTCGCTACTATAAAAACCCAAGCACCCTCACAAATCAATGTGTGCATAATTTACCCTCTCTAGCACTCTAGAGCAGTAAGAATAGTTCTGACTTAACCTTCGGAGGGTGTTTGGCCGGTACCACACCGGTACTCTCTGCTAGGTTCTTCCTTTTTGTTGTGCAGGTGCCATTTGCGACGTGCGAGGAATGTGTGACTCACTGGTGGTATTTTCGGCATCATCGGTTGGCGCCGTCTGTGGGAAACGTTCGAAGAATTTGAGTTATCACCTCCCGGACATAAGAGTCGTATGATACTCACTCGCTCAATGGCCACCACTAACAACACCCAGGAAGACGAACCACCGAGATCTACGGCATTAGAAAGGTAGGTTCAGACTCTTATGACAGCAGTAGAATGACTAACGAAGCAGAACCACGACCTGGAGGAGCAGCTACGCCAAAGGGACGCAGGACCTAACCTTCGTGAGCAAAACCAGGAAGGTAACAGTGCCGAGCGAAGGGAGCAGGAAAGGCCTGAAGGCAACAATGCCCCAAGCAAACCGGAGCGGCAAAACGTAAGCCTTCCGTCTCTTGTAGATTTCGCCCCACCACCTATCGTTGCGGAGATGCAAGCGATGAAGGAGCAAATGGAGGTCATGATGAATGCCCTCAAGGGACGGGTATCTTCTGATCTCGACGACTTGGTGAACAGAACCAACTCGCCATTCACCGCCACCATAAACTCCTACCCCCTACCGAGTAAGTTCTGCATGCTACGAGATAGACGATTCTGACGGAGTCAAGGACCCTCCGGACTACCTAGAGACCTTCAAGACCCTAATGCACCTTCAGGGAGTAGCAGACGCAATCATGTGTAGGGCCTTCCCTACGACGTTGAAGGGCACAGCAAGAATTTGGTTCAGCCGACTGATACCGAACTCCATCAGCACCTTTAAAGAACTCATTGCTTAATTTACCGCACATTTCATCGGAAGCCATCGGTATAAGAAGTCTACGGCTTGCTTGATGAGTATGAAGCAGCGAGAAGATGAAACTTTAAGAGCCTACATCTCCTGCTTCAACAAAGAGGCACTCTCGATCGACCAAGCCGACGATAAGATACTTGTTGCGGCATTCACGAATGGCTTGAAGAAGGGTAAGTTTTTGTTCTCCCTATACAAAAATGACCCAAAGACCATGTCGGAAGTACTTTATCATGCCACAAAGTATATGAATGCTCAAGATGCGCTGTTAGCTCGGGAAGAGAGGCCCGGGAAAAGAGAAAGGTAGGAAGACACTCAGCAGGACCAAGGCCGAAAGAAGGCAAGAACAGGAGACCGAAGGGACGAGAGGTGCCCTATGCCCCTGGGGGGAAAATTCACGAGCTTCACTCCGCCGACAACCCCGATAGATCAAGTCCTTATGCAAATCAAGGGCGAAGAGGCTCTGATGTTCCCGGGAAAGCTCAAGAGTGACCCCAACAAACGTTCCCGGGATAAGTATTGCTGTTTCCATCGCGACCATGGTCACGACACGGCTGATTGCTATGACCTCAAGCAGCAGGTTGAGGCTCTTATCAGACAAGGAAAGTTACAGAGATTCGTTAGTAAGGAGAAAACGGATCCCCCCGCACAAGACCAACACCCCCGACGGGATAATGAGCGATCGAGGCCCCCGATTGGGGACATAAGGATGATCGTAGGAGGAACGGCTGTCGCCGAGTCATCCAAGCAAGCCCACAAGACCTATCTTCGGATGGCACAAAATGTTCACCGACGGGAGTCGTGCCTAAGATAGCACGAAGAGAAAGCCCCGTAATCGGATTCTCAGAAGAGGACGCGCAATGCCTTCACCATCCACATGATGATGCGCTCGTCGTCGCCTTGCGGGTAGGAGACTACAACATGCACCGGGTGCTGGTCGACAATGGCGATTCAAATAGATATTTTATACTACCTGGCGTTCAAGCAGATGAGGATCGACAGGGAGCGATTGATCCCGACAAATGCCCGGCTTGTTGGCTTCGGCGGGAGCCGGGTATTCCCACCGGGCGCGGTCACATTATCCGTAATAGTGGGCGATTACCCTCAACAGATAGCCAGGGACGTGACATTCTTGGTAGTCGATTGCTCGTCCGCCTACAACGCTATCCTCGGGCGACCCACGCTCAACTCATGGAAAGCGGTAACTTCCACCTACCACCTGATGATAAAGTTCCCGACCGACTACGGAGTAGGGGAGCTGCGCGGAAGTCGATGGCCACGCGCGAATGCTACATAGCCATGATGGAAATGGAGGATCGTGTTCGGGCTTTAAGCATAGAAGAGCACCGGACGGTAACGGAGCCAGTTGAGAAGTTAGAAGAGATACCCCTTGACAGCTCCGATTCTGGCCGAACAACCAAAATTGGAACGCTCGCTAACCCCACAATCCGTCAGGAGCTCATAACCTTCCTCGGATGCAATTGAGATGTAGTCGCGTGGGGTCATGAAGATATGCCGGGAATAGATCCTTCAGTCATGGTGCACAGGTTGAATGTATCGCCCGCCTTTCCACCTATCAGACAAAAGAAGAGAGTGTTTGCCCCCGAGCGAGACCAAGCCATAGTAGAAGAAGTCAAAAAGCTACAGGAAGCGAGCTTCATTAGTGAAGTATACTATCTCGACCGGTTAGCAAACGTAGTGATGGTCAAAAAAGCGAGCGGGAAATGGCAGATGTGTGTGGACTTCATCGACCTTAACAAGGCCTGCCCCAAGGATAGCTACCCCTTCCCGAGGGTCAATGTCCTAATAGACTCTACGGCCCGACACCGATTCTTTGAGCTTCATGGACGCTTTCTCGGGGTACAACCAAATTCGAATGCACGAAGCCGATCGGAAAAAAAATGTCGTTCGTGACCAGCCAAGGCCTCTTCACATACAAGGTGATGCCCTTCGGCCTGAAGAACGCAGGCGCAACGTACCAAAGACTCATGAACAAAATGTTCGCACAACAGATTGGGAGGAATGTCCAGGTCTACGTGGAACCGGAGGGAGGAAGATCATCTAGGAGACCTCAAAGAAACATTCGACACACTTCGCTCCTACAACATGAAGCTCAATCCAGGAAAATGTGCCTTTGGAGTAACGGCAAGAAAATTCTTAGGATTCATGGTGTCTCAAAGGGGAATCGAGGCAAACCCGGACAAGATCCGGGCCATTATGGATATGGCACCACCAAGAAATGTGAAGGAGGTGCAAAGCCTCAATGGAAAGATAGCGGCACTAAATAGGTTCATGTCAAGGGCAACGGACAAGTGTTTGCCCTTTTTCCGGACATTGAAGAAATCCTTCGAGTGGGCTGACGAATGCCAGCAAGCATTCAAGGAATTAAGGCTTACCTTTCCTCCCCACCATTGTTGAGCCCGTCACAACCAGGAGAAGAGCTTTTTCTCTATTTAGTTGTCTCCCCCGCAGCCGTTAGCGCGGCCTTGGTCAGAGAAGAAGAGAAAGTACAAAAGCCCGTGTACTACGCAAGCCGAGCACTAGTATTGTACCATCGATTTAAGCTTTACCGGGTTGGTTAATAACTTCCATGACCATGGTTGATTGCAGCTTTAAATTCTTCAAACTTATTGTGATCAAGTCTATCCGTAGGTTGACGCTAAACCTAAGCTTGATCACCCCTAGTTATCCAATTATGCAAAAATTAATCCACGTCTTTGCAGCCTTGGAAGCATACCTTCATGCCCATGATAACGAGTGTAGCCTTTGTGTCCTCACTATTAGCTTCAAGCTCTCAATTCAAAATTAGTTTGATTCAGCTTTATGTTTTTGGGCATTTTGATAACTTGTTTGTAAAAGTGTGTTTTGCAACTGTAGCTTGAAGGGTGCTACCCAAAAATGCGTAAAATTACAATAGTGGGGTTATTAAGTGCAATTTTGAAAACTTACCAAATGCTAAGATATGCATTTACAGAATGCTATTGTGTTTTTTCCACCAAAAAGTGAAACCAAAATGGCCTCTCAATATATATAGTGCAGCATCAAGTTATCAATTATTCTGAAACCAATAGTTCCCTAAGAGTGACGAGGTATGTGTAATGCCTCCATTGGATGAGATTCAACACGTGCCATCCAAGATATTTTGTTAAGCAGCCGTTATATTATAAAGTTTCAATGACATTCTTTCTTTCTTCTCTTCCAAACTAAATCCGAACCTTTCTAAGAGAATCAGCATGTGAATTAAATGAGAATCAGCATGCATCTCGGCTCTTAGTTAGAGACAATATCAGATACTATTACTGAAAGGGGAATCAAAACTAACTATCACGAAGATTTTACTGAAACAGAAAAAAGAGAGAAAATCAAAGGAGAATTCTGTGCATTATTTCCTCAGAGAATAGTTACAAAGTACACAACAGAAATGAGGAGCTAAAGGCCTAAACCAACCTACAATCCCTATTTATACGAGCTAAAATCTTTTGTATATATATAGCAAATTAACTACCTCAGCTATTTGCATGTAACAGAACCGTAACAGACTCCAATTACAACAAATTACATTATCTACATTTACATTGCATTTTCACAAATCCACAAAACAAACCCACCTATACCTATCTTTATTTCATGATCTCTCTTTCTTTCTAATCCAACAACGGATGTGATTTTTGAGCCCCAAAGAGGAAGATCATTCTCTATTGAAGTGGGTTTCTTTGATACTGTCTTAGAGATCAAAGAAAAGGTCAAAAAATACCAAGGCATACCCGTGTCCAAACAAACCTTAATCTTCAATGGCAATGTACTCAAAGACGACCTCAACGTTGAACACACCGAAATCCTCCAAAACTCGCACATTCAACTCATGATCGCCGCCTCAGAATCCGATAAATCTCCCGAGAACTCATCATCGCCCTCCAAGAAAATCCAGCTCAACGTGAAAATCCCCACGTACAAAATGCATGTTCCTCTAGAAATGGAGGTAACCGACACGGTTGGAAAGTTGAAGGAAAAGATTCAAGAAATGGAGGCTGTCCCAGTTAACCGTTTGATGATTCATTCGAGTGGTGCGGAGTTACAAGACCACAGGTCTTTATGTGAATGTGAGATTTCGGAGAATTCGGATATTGATGTCAGTTTTAGGCCTTCACCAACAGCAGCTTCACCGGCTGCAATGGCAGCATTGTCCCCGTCACCGGGGCCGGGGCCGGGGCTGGGGCCAACGACGTTGTTGGGGTCCAAGAAATTGAGGCTGCTGGTATTGCCGAAATGCGGGACGAAGAAGATTCCGGTGGAGATGAATGCATCGGATAATGTTGGGGAATTGAGGAAGGAGCTGCAGAAGTTGCAAGAAAAGCTACAGTTTAGTCTTCCACAAGAGGGTTATTTCTTCATTTACAAGCAGAATGTGATGGATGATGATAGGTCCTTTCGGTGGCACCATGTTGGGCAAGGTGACACAATAGAGGTCTTCAATGGGAGTGTCACTGGTGGTTCGTAAGTATGTTTCTTTTTTGCTCTAATGCTATGTGCTAGAATAATTTCTTGGGAATTTGATAGTTAGGAGAGAGGAATTTTGATCTGTGTTGAAAGCACCGAAATACAAGTTGAGGTACATAGTTCTTTATGTTTATCATGTCTATTTTCGTTTTTGTTTGTTTCTTCAACTTTAAAATAGACATCTCTATTGAAAACATCGAAATACAAGTCGAGGTGTATGGTTCTTTACGTCTATAATGTCTATTTTAATTTTTGTTTGTTCTTTATTAAAAACACCGAAATATAAGTTGATGTACATGAGTCTTTGCGTTTATAAAATTTTAGTTTTTATTTGTTTCTTCAACTTTAGAAAAAATTATGTAGAAGATTTTGATTTGGTTTCAAGTATTTTTCCAAGACATTGTTCATTGACTCATTGCATTATTAATTTGTGTACTTTTCATATTAACTGTGAGTAATTACTAAATATGCCGTCCAATCTCATTTTTTATTAGTAAGACAATAAGTTTTGAGCACATTATTCCGTGTAATCCATTTCTCTTCATTTTCTTTTCTTTCTCTATGAATCATTTGTCTCATATTCATCATCATATAAAAGTTAACAAAATAATTTGCAAATTTTTTTCAAAAAAAAAAAAAAAAAATTTATTTGCAAATTATTTTGGTCAATGAAATACATAACTCAGATGCTTAACATCATTTTGATAAATATGCTATTCACATAAATGATAATGTGATACAAGAAATACTTCTTTCCATAAGAAAAGGAAATACTTCTATCACCACTTTTACCATCGTAGTTGATTGATTTTAAATCCATTTTTAGTTGTGATTTCAAGCAAAATACACAACAAATTAATGAAGGAGATGATGTTTCCTATATTTCTTCATTCACTTAGCCAAAAATAAAAGTATGTATTATCTCATATACATTATTCTAAGTAAAAATGAATTTATTTTTGTTTATTCAAAATATACTATACATAATTACATATTATATATGGAAATTAAATCTAATCATTGAAATTATATAGAAAAATACTAATAGATAAAAAAAAAAAATAAAAAAAAAAATGCAAGATTATAGTAAAAATATGAAATTATTGATGCTTAGTATAAATATTAGAAAAACATGGAACTAGAAGCGTCCATTTGGTTAGAGCTTTTTAGGCCAAAATCACGTTGGTAGTTCCAAATCGCTATTTTTAAGTATTTGATAAAATTTTGAAATTGTACTTTTCAGTCTTTAAGTGTATTTTTGCATTGTATCTCTGGAACGGCAATGACAAATTCTCACTTTTTCTAAAAGCCCAAAATAAAAGAGTCAAACCAAACTCATTCAAAATGTTTCACTGTCTTCGTATTTCGCCATTTTGGGCCCAATCCGAAACCCACAACAATTAGTTTTCATTGGCATGGGGTGTGTGACCAGGGCAAGAGACGGTTGGATACTTGGTATACTAGCCCAATTCAATACACATATGTATTCATTTTTGTAAAAGACCAATCCAAATCAAGCCATTCAATCCTTATGTACAAAATGGATAATCAATCGAGCCTAGAGTGGGAACCTTGAAAGTGTTATTTGTGCACCGCTAAGAGAGATGGGCTGGCGGTCTTGGTGTGAACACGGGAACACCAGGCCCCATGTTTAAGTATCAATGGGTGAATTGTGGAACTCTGCTTGCAACTAGTCTAAGCTTCTAGCTCTCTTGTGGGGTTAGGGTGAGGTCTGTGGTCACCCCCGACCATAGTAATTATAACTCAATCTAATATTCTCTAGCGGGGGTGCCTTTATAATCATGTTTAAAGGAGTAAGTTACAATGATCACGCTCGCCCTTCCTTTTTTGGCCTTCAAAAAAAGTGTTATTTGTGCTAGGATTATCTTGAACCGTCAATAGGGCCATGTCAACTTTGTCAAATCTGTACAAACACACTAGCCTTTGAGCATGCGCTCACGTGCATGCTCAGAGACTCTCCTATTTTTTTTATTTTTTATTTATTTATTTTGTTTGTAAAAGTTAATAATTTGAATCTATTATAATTTGAGATTACTATATTTTTTCAATCACAAAAAAACCTAGGAGTGTGATGAGTAAATTATTTCATCCAAAATGCAAAACACTCATCACACCTTAGGTATTTCTGTGATTGAAAAATGTAATAATTTTAAATTATAATGGATGCAAATTATTAATCTTTATTAAAAAAAAAAAAAAATAGATGACAAATTTGAAAACCATTAGGAGAGTGGTCCTGTTTTGTAGGCAACGTTTTAGTGGGAGTTAAAGATGCATCTACTTATATATATATATATATATATATATATATATAAAAGTGTATATATCTATTTAGTTTATTTATTTATTTATTTTTGATATTTAGTTTTGTTTTTGGATAAACATGGGGTGTTTTTTTTTAAGGAAAAAAACAGCAGCAATGTGGGTTGTTTAACATATTTTCTATTAAAAAAAAAAAAAACAAATGTATTGTTACTTTGAAGAAGTGGGTTAGTGGAAGAGTATTCCTATTTTGTAGGCAATGTTTTAGTGCAAGTTAGATATGTATTTTTATCGGACTATCTTTTAGTTTTGTTACTACTTAAACCTAGGGGTGTAGGGGTATTTTGAAACAAAAATAAAAAATAAAAAAAATCCGATTCAAATAGGGGAAGCCCTTAAATAGTAGTATAGAAGTATAGATAATTATGAGACCAAAAAAGAAAAGGAAAATTGAAAGGAAAAAAGAAAGAAAGAAATATTCCAACCATGTCAAGAAATAAATGTAGCTTAACTCATGCCAATTGCATGTGTTATATTTGCTTACTGATCATAAAAATGGTAAGAAACTTAGAATAACAATATGACCCATGCAAAGTTGGGTTTTCTCACAATTTAAAAATAGTTCTGTAAGTCAACAGGAATTCCATTGAATAGGTCTTTCATTTTTCTTTATTTTTTTTCATACTTCTATTTCCATTGTGATTTATTTTGTGCAACCATATTTACGATTGGGATTTCCATGAAAAGAATATATTCAACATGCTAATAACATTGTAACTATCGATCCCCACTTATGGAATGATTGATAGTAGGTTTAAAAGCTAACAACAAATCTTCATTCTCCACAATTTTATTTGATATTAAAGGGATAGCATTTTCCACCATATTGAGACTTGGCATGTTAATTGTATCTTATATTTCTCTAGTTAAATTTGAGGTCAAACCAACTTCACATATCTAGACTATGTCCCTTCCGGATTCTCATCACGTTCAAATTTCTCGGCCAGTATGCATTTTTACCCTCTATAAACTTCTCGTTATGATAAATATGTGTGATAGTTAAATTTCATTTTATTTTGTTATTTAATTACTATTACTCTCTATGCTTGAATTTTTCATGCTTTAAAGTGTGTTTTCTAAAATCTTATGCTATTATTAATTATATATACTAAAAAATGAATTGGTTGTTGTTTTGCAGACTATGGTAATTGAAAACTCGAAAAAGTGTGAAAACACAAGAGCTATTTAGACCCTCAAATTAAAACTTACGACCCGATTGATTTTACTCTAACTTAAACTAAGTGTGGAATAGAGTAAATGCAAGCGAACAAACAATAAAACTACTTTAAGCCATATTAATCAAAACATAGCAGTAAAATGAAAGTTAAAAGAGTAGGGAAGAAGAATGCGAACACAAGATAATATGTCAATCTATTATCGAAGAGGAAACCAAAAAACTCGGTGAAAAACCTCTCCGCCGCCCTCCAAGCGGTAAATCAATCCACTAGACAATAAGTTGGGATACATGAATAGCAAGAGACCCTTGAAGCCTAATCTACCCAATGCACTTAAGCCCTCCAAGCTCCTACTCCAACAAGACTTCTTGGAACCGTGTCTTGTCTAGCTTTCTGGATCACGTGTACGCCCGATTGCATCCGTCAAAGCTTGGCTTCTTCCAATGCTTCCCAGCAGCACCAAAACCTCACTTGACACTCGGAATGGGTGTGGTAAGTGTTTGAGCTATCAACCTCTTAAGGATTTGGAAATGGAGAGGTAGGAGTTGAGGAAAACCACAATGGATTGTGGGTTTTCTCTCTGAAAAGAACTCCTCAACATATGTGGGTAATGTGGGTATATATAGTGTGGGTAGAGATAGGGTGTATCAGATATGACAAAATAGCAAAACAAAATGTTTCGCGAGTATCTTACGGGAAGGCCTTACTCGCGAGACACTTGTGAAAACCAGCTGTCACCATCTGTCATGACTCTTCACATTCCAGTCATGTGTTGAGCACATGCTTCATTTCGTGGGAAGGCTTCTCGCAAGCGACTCGTGAAAACTTCTTTGGTCTAATTGCCTTGAGTCTTCTCACTCTCTCTTACACACAACCTTTACAAAGAAATCCCACATAAAATATAGGATACAAAAGATTGAACAAAATTACAATCAAATTTGGCACGAAATTAAAGCCAACACAAGATAGTTGTAAATCACAACTTTACAATTTCCCCCTTTGGCTATTTTGTGACAAAACTCCTAAAACAACCTTTAAACTTAAATGTGAGTTTGGGAACAATGGTAAAACTCACTCACACCTAATCTTGAAGTTGTGAAGCACTTGCATGTATATACCTATAACTTGAAACACTCGCACACAAACAAAACTTTCATTAGGCTTATGACAAGTTGAATACATAGTACGTATATAAGTAAGTAAAGTGCGATCAAGGTAATAAGCATTGTATAAACAGTTAAGCATAGCTAGATCATACAAGAACAGTCATTAAGGAATGACTACAATGAACATTTAGCTAGTAAATAATCATTCGGACACGCAATGCAATTAAGAGCAATGTAAAAAATAGTTGCATGTCCAACACACAACCAATGCAAAATACGAAAAGTATTTGCATCATGGATACTTGATCCAACAAGGGCATAAGTGTGTAATACTAAAAGATAATACAACAAAATCTAAAAGTACTTAAAAAAATGCTACAAAGCAAGAATATAAAAGAAAGTACTGAATATAAACTGAAAGTTTTAAACCAAAGTACTTAAAGCTTTAAAGGAAAGCAATGTAAATAACTAAGAGTCATAAAGACTATAACAAGAAAACACAAACTTAAACCGCTAAATTACCAAAAATAAACCAATATTTATGATTTTATCTATGATCTGCTCTCGCTCCCCCTCAAACTATGCAACTCCCCCTCAAAACTTTCTCCCCCTTTTTGATCGAATAGCCAAAGGAGCTAGAATTGCTTAGATTCTCGAGTTAGATCCTTGCGCCATCATCATATCTTCAATCTGTGATGATAATGTAGTAATCTAGCCTTGGATATATGCCAACTGATCCACGGTGTGCTGCACATGGGATTCGAGCATGCCATACATCCTGCGCTATTCTAGCAATAAGGTGATCAAGGCGATTGGGCCCCGTGCTTGTTCTTGGGAAGATGGTCATGCGAGAGCCCTTCGAGGTTGAGGTGAACTGATCAATTTCTTCCTCCGTGTCTCCACCTTCTTCCATAACATTATCTCTTAGGATTTGAGAAACTCCGTTCTTGATCCGTGATGAGAGCTTTGCTTGGGTCACGGTATTGGCACCAATGGGACAGTCTCTTGGTATGATTGTAAGATCGCTTGGAATGACACCAATATTCCCATATGGTTTGCCACCAAGGATTGGAACTTTCTTCTCTCAAATCTTAAGGATGCATAGGAGAACTTGATGAAAGAGTTTTATGC
This sequence comes from Quercus dentata, assembly GCA_028216015.1. Taxonomy (NCBI): domain Eukaryota; kingdom Viridiplantae; phylum Streptophyta; class Magnoliopsida; order Fagales; family Fagaceae; genus Quercus; species Quercus dentata. The sequence goes on along the minus strand of CP116448.1, from coordinate 83,142,668 downwards.
CAATGCCATTGTTGAAGGAGAAGAGATCAAGTGCTGGGTTAGAGGAAAGAGGTTTTTAGTTACACTGTCTATCCGCGAAATCCTACACATCAACTCGACTAATATTCACTAAACCACCGGTATATGATGAACTCAATCCGGATGAGAAGGTCATTCGAGAAGCTTTAGGAGATAAATTGGAGTTCTCATCCAATGGGAAGTTAGTAAGTGTGGCATCTCTATCTCCTGAATTAAGGCTACTCATAATGATCATGTTTAGCAACCTCTATCCTTTATCAAGCATCGATTACATGAATCTCGATCGAGCATTATTCTTGCATGATCTGATCATTAACGAGGAGATTGACGTGTGTTCTCATATTTTCCACATTTCGGCAAAAACAGTTGAACGGACTGCTTCAAGGAATTGTATTCCTTTTTATCGCCTTATCTCAAGGATTTTGAAGCTCAAAGGTGTGCATCCCTCGGAAGATGAGCACCCATACCCAAGGCCAAGTCCAATTAAGAAGAGTACCAAGCAAGAAAGTCATGCTACTCTGGGAAGTTCAAGCTCTACTTCCTATGCTTATGATGAACAACTAGATAACATCATGACTACTCTCCAAGAGATTTCTACCAAAATTTCTGGACTAGCTACCATCATGTACTCCCAACACATTCGCTTCAACACAAAGTTCATATCTCTCCAAACTCGGATGGACCAAATTCAGAGGAAGCTAGAAGAACATGAAGACTAACTATTCCATGACAAAAAGGGGGAGTTGGTGTCGTTGATAGGAGGAGTGTAGTGTTAGGGGGAGGAGAAGCTAGTGTAGTGATAGAGGGAGGAGAAGCTAGTAGTTGCTGTTGGTTTATTGTTTGTTTTATTGCTTTTTTTTATATGCTTAAGTACATTGCTCTTAATTTCAGTTTTATATTCAGTATTTATGTTTATCTTAATGCTTTGTAGCATTTTTTTAAGTACTTTTAGATGTTGATATTATATCTTAAGTACCTCACACTTGTACCCCTAGTAGGATCTTGTATCCTAAATGCATATACTTCGTGTATTTTGCATTGGTTGTGTGTTGGATATGCAATTGATCATTGTGATTGGTCTTCATTGCATTGCATGTCCGGATGAGTATTTACTTGCTAAATGTTCATTGTAGTCATTCTTTAATGACTGACCTTGTTTGATCAAGATATGCTTATATGTTTTATAGTGTTTACAAACTTGATCGCACTTTACTTGCTCAATGCTTTGTAGCATTTTTTAAAGTACTTTTAGATTTTGATATTATATCTTAAGTACCTCACACTTGTACCCTAGTAGGATCTTGAATCCTAAATGCATATATTTCGTGTATTTTGCATTGGTTGTGTGTTGGACATGCAATTGATCATTGTGATTGGTCTTCATTGCATTGCATGTTCGGATGAGCATTTACTTGCTAAATGTTCATTGTAGTCATTCTTTAATGACAGACCTTGTTTGATCAAGATATGCTTATATGTTTTATAGTGTTTACAAACTTGATCGCACTTTACTTGCTCATGTACGTACCATGTATTCAACTTGTCATAAGCTTAATGAAAGTTTTGTTTGTGTGCGAGTGTTTCAAATTTTACAGGTATATACATGCAAGTGCTTCATAGCTTCTAGATTAGGTGTGAGTGAGTTTTGCCATTGTTCCCAAACTCATGTTTAAGTCTAGGGTTTGTTTTAGGGGTTTTGTCACGAAATAGCCAAAGGGGGAGATTCTAAAGTTGTAATTTACAACTATCTGTTTTGTTCGCTTTAATTCCATGCCAAATTTAATTTAATTCCATGCCAAATTTGATTGTAATTTTATTTAATCTTTTGTACCTTGTATTTATTGTGGAATTTAATTGTAAAGGTTGTGTGTGTGAGAAAGAGAGAGTGTGAAGACTGAAGCAAATTGAAGATCTAAGAGTTTTCACGGGTAGCTCGCGACTAAGCATTCTCAAGAAATGATGCATGTGCCCTACACATGACTGGAATGCGAAGAGTCAAGACAGGATGGAGACAGTTGTGTTTCGCGAGTAGCTCGTGGGTAAGGCCTTCTTGTGAGACACTCATGAAACATTCTGTTTTGCCGGATCCTATCTGATACACACTTTTTGTACCCACACTAAATATACCCACATTACCCACAAATGTTAAGGAGTGCTTCTAAGAGAAAACCCTAGCCACAAACCTTGAGAGCTAGAGATTGTTATACCCACATATCTCTACACAATTGCTTATAGATTTTCCTTAACTCCTACCTCTCTATTTCCATACCATTGAGAGGTTGATAGGCCAAACACTTACCACACCCTTTCAAAGTGTCAAGTGAGGATTTGGTGCTACTGGGAAGTATTGGAAGAAGCCAGGCTTTGGCGGATGCAATCGGGCGTATTGCGGGATCTAGAGAACTAGACAAGACACGATTTCAAGAAGCCTTGTTGGAGTAAGAGCTTGGAGGGCTTAGGTACAGTGGGTAAATTAGGCTTGGAGGGTCTCTTGCTAACCCATGTATCCCAATTTATTGTCTAGTGGATTGATTATTGCTTGGAGGGCGGCGAAGAGGTTTTTCGCGAGTTATTCGATTTCCTCTTCGATAACACTTCAGCGTGTTATCTTGTATTTGCATCTTTCTTCCCTACTCTTTTACCCTTCATTTTACTATTGTGTTGTTATGAATATGGGTTAGAGTAGCTTGTTTGCTTATACGCTCGCATTTACTCTTTTCCGCACTTATTATAAGTTATAGTAAAATCTATTGAGCTGTAATTTTAATTTGGGGGTCTAAATAACTCTTGCGTTTTCACTCATTTTAGTGCATTAAAAAACTGCAATGCATTTTTGGAAGAGCTCTCCCCCTAACAAATTGGATTGGCCCTTCCACCTATAAATTACATGTTTCCTCTCAAAATTGTTCAAACTACTTTCATCTTTTTAGTCTTCCCTAATTTTATAAGTTTGAAAAGTAGTTCATTTATTCAAGTTTAGAAAATTTCTTAAACTTAAAGACTTGGTGTCACAACTCTCAAGATTAGGAAATCAAGAAAGTTGCACTGGTTGATATCGATTGCATTATCAATTTCTCTAAACCGTGTAGATGACTCCGGGGAAAAACGTTTGTCACAAATGAACAATATATGGGGAGATTTTGGCAATTTACTCGTAATTTTTAAAAAAATTGGCAATATGCCCCTGTTTGTAAACTATATAGGGGCATGCCCCTGTTTCGATACTTGATTACCCTAAAATTGAGTTCAATTAAATACTCGATTTGTAGAAAATTGAGTTATGCCCGATCAAAATTGGCAATATGCCCCTATTTGCAAACTATATAGGGATATGACTCTGTTTCGATACTCGATTACCTTAAAATCGAGTTTCAATGAAATACTCGATTTAGTAGAAAATCGAGTTATGCCCAATAAAACTATTAAAAAAAAAAAAAACTTGCATGGAACTCGAGTTTTCAGAAATCGAGTTCCATGCAAAAAATTTTTATAAGTGTGATCGCCCCATATTCAAGGAGCCCTATAGTGGCGTTTTTAAGCCCTATAGTGGCATTTTTAAGCCCTATAGTGACGTTTTAAAGTCTTATAGCGGCGTTTTCCTGCAAATTTTTCTATAAGTGTGATTGCCCCATATTCAGGGTGCCCTATAGTAGCGTTTTTAAGCCCTATAGTAACGTTTTAAAGCCCTATAGCGGCGTTTTCCTGCAAAATGTTTTTATAAGTGTGGTCGCCCCATTCAGGGAGCCCTATAGTGGCGTTTTTAAGCCCTATAGTGACATTTTAAAGCCTTATAGTGGCGTTTTGGAACTCAACTTCCCTAAAATCGAGTTCCATGCTTTTTTTTTATTTTATTTTTTTATTTTTTATAGTTTTATTGGGCATAACTCGATTTTCTACGAATCGAGTATTTCATTGAAACTCGATTTTAAGGTAATCGAGCATCGAAACAGGGCCATATCCCTATATAGTTTCAAAATAGGGGCATATTACTAAATTTTTTAAAAATTAAGGGCAAAAGGGTAGAGTCTCACAATATATGGATGATGAAAACTACTAATTGGTCAGTGGGGTACATATGTCTTCACTTTTCATTGTATGGAGAAGTACTTCACTTGGAGTGGTGTCTATACCATCCACATGTAGTTTTTTTTTTTTTTTTTTTTTTTTTTTTTCTTTAAATGGGTTAGTTAAATCTTACGTAATAATATTGAATTAGGATGTGTTAACATATATAGGACCCTTAGGTAATTTCAGCCAAAAGAACAGTTTTAAATCAATATCATTTGATTGATGAATTCGCCCAAATCATACATTTTACAAGTTTTTCCAAACGCTTATACCTGGTTTAAAAAACATTTTGTTTTAAAGAAACTTTTTAAATACTTGATCTAAATGAGTATTTAGAGTTGGTTTTGGAATTAAAATTGAAAATTTTTTGTTGAAAGTACAATAGGTAAAGCTAAAAGGTAGCTGAAATAGTATAGTACGATATATGAATAGTATAAAAAAGTGTAATAAGACCCTTAAATAATTGTATAAATAAGCTGAACAATAAAAAAATTATATAAAAAAAAAAATCAAACAAACAAACAAACAAAACTGACTTTTTAAGCAAATACGGAGTACCAAAAACATACTTAGTTTAAAAGTCCCACGTATAGCCTAAGGCTAAGAATGCAATCTTATCCGCAAGCAGGGGTGGAACCATGTTCACAATAGCTAAAAGTTAAAAACTGCAACGCATTTTTGGAAGGGCTCCCCCAAAAAACAAATTGGATTGGCCCCTCCACCAATAAATTACATGTTTCTTTTCAAAATTGTTCAAATTACTTTCTTCTTTTTTAGTCTTTTAGAATTTTATAAGTTTGGAGCATAGTTCATTTATTCAAGTTTAGCTAATTTCTTAAATTCAAAAGACTTGGTGTCACAACTCTCAAGATTAGGAAATTAAGCAAGTAGCACTGGCTGATATCGATTGCATTATCGATATCTCTAAGCCGTTTACATGACTCCAGGGAAAAAGGTTTGACACAAATGAACAATATATGGATGACAAAAACTAATAATTGGTCGGTGCGGTACCTATGTCTTCACATTTCATTGTCTGGTGAAGTACTTCACTTGGAGTGGCGGTGTCGATACCATCCACATGTAGCTTTTTTTTCTTTTTTCTTTAAATGGGGTAGTTAAATCTTACGTAATAACACTGAATTAGGATGTGTTAACGCATATCGAACTCTTAGGTAATTTCAGCCAAAACAACAGTTTTAGATCAATATCATTTGGTTGACGAATTGGCCCAAGTCACACATTTTACAAGTTTTTCTAAACGCTTATACATGGTTTTAAAAACATTGTGTTTTAAGGACACTTTTTAAATAATTTATCCCAACGAGTCTTTAGAGTTGGTTTCGGAATAAAAATTGAATTTTTTTTGCTAAAAGTATTGCAAGTAGAGCTAAAAGGTAGCTGAAATAGTATGGTGTGATCTATGAATAGTATCAAAAAGTGCAATAAGACCCATAAATAGTATTGTACGGCCCCTCACATCGAAGTCCATTTGGGCCTTGGGCCATGGATCAATAGTATGGCCTAGGGGCTCAACCTCCGTTCTGCTCGGGATCCTGGCCTAAGCCCACAAAAGCTACGAGCCCAAGTTGGGTGTTGATCAAATGCATGTGAAGCGGATAGCCGATTCCAGCTCACATATTGCTCGGCAAGTCGTTCCCAAACAATATGCAGATATTCGATTACACCGCCTTGTGTGTACCCAGCAGTGCCTTAGGAAACTTCGCCGTCGAGCACATTTGCTGCAGTGGGAACCATTTCCAAAGCCACTCACACCTAAACATCCACTTACAATTAACGACATTAGACCTCTCATTGCACTAGTTTAAAAGTAATGATAATCCCCCCACTAATAATTGGCTATAAATAGGAGAAGCTAAAGAATAGAAGGGGGATGGAATTTTGAGGAGAGAAAGAGAGTCTAAGAAAAAGGAACACAAAGAAAGAGAGAAAAGTGATCTCATTGAGTCTTAAAATCTAGAACGATCCAAAGTAGGATACCCAAACCCACCATACAAATAAGTTGTGAGCCCAAGAGGGGTTCAGCCCCGAAACCTTGTCTTTGGTGTGCATAATTGGCGCCCACTGTGGGGCTTTCTTACAACGCTGTGGTTCTAAAGGGACTCAAGCTCGAGAAAAATGTCTGATAGGCATTCGGAGAGTCACACGGAAAGTGGATCCGTAAGATCTTCTTAGGGATCTAGGCTAGGCGAAAGCGCAGAGACAAAAGGAACGAGAAGATAGGGAGCACGGTTAACAAGAAGAAATGTCCGCACGGGAGAAGGATTGTACCAAACCCAATGGACAGGTCTGCGGTGCTACGAGACATAGGCGAGGGAGAGGAGAGAGATGAAGAGCTTGAACGATCACGCAAACTAGTCGGGGGCTTGGAGCTGGAGGTAAGGGGCGGGCGTTGGAGAAGAGACAGAGATGACCAAGAAAGGGAGGTCAACAATAGGGGAAATAGATATGGGGCGGGGTCTAATCAGTCCGGATCTCAGAAACGGTGAAGTTGTTCACATTCCCGAGAATCCCGTCGATGATCGAGACCGTTCACATTCGCGAGGATCTCAACGATATCGGAACTGATCACTCTCTCGAGAGTTAGGGCAACGCCGAGATCGCTCACGTTCTCGGGAGAATCATGTCAAGAATTCAGTCTCCCCGGAGGAAAGGTGGCCTTGTAATGCTGCCATGGATGCTATGAGTCGCGCTTTCTTAAAAGCGGCTTGGTCCCTGTTTTGGGACAATATCGAATGGGTCGAAATGCCGAGTAGGTTTACCCGCCTATCGTTCAATTGCAACGACGGGAAAATCTGACCCGATGAGCACGTCGGTCATTATATTCAGATGATGTCTCTGCATACTCATAACGATGCGATGATGTGCAAGGTGTTTCCTTCGAGTTTGGGACCAACCGCTTTGAGGTGGTTTAACAGGCTACGGAAGGGATCCATACATAGTTTTTCCAAGCTAATTCAAGAGTTTGGCATTCTATTTGTGACCTATAATCGAGTACCACAACTTGTAGATGCGCTTTTGTCCATGAAAATGAGGGCATGAGAGACCCTCCGTAGTTATGCCAGGCCGATCTTGGGGAAACTATACAATGAGATAGGCGGGGATAATGAAAGGGGCGTAGTAAGCACTTTTAGGATGGGGTTGCCCAAGGACTCTGGATTACGGGAGTTGTTGACTAAGAAGCCTTCCGAAGGCATGAGGCAGCTTATGAGATGCATTGAGGAATATAAACGACTAGAGGATGACCGGCAGTAAAGTAAAGGCAAAGCACCGATGATGAATCGTCCCTGGCAAAGTGGTTTTCCGTTCAGATCCCGGGGGGGCTTGACGATTCAAGAACCGCAAACATAGATGGGAGAAGTAAATGTGACATTTAAGGAACTGGTACACAGGATTCTTGACCGGATCAAACACGAGCCATATTTTCGATGGCCAAACAAGATGGGAGGGGACCTATCCAGGAGGAATCAGAATTTGTATTGCACCTATCATCGGGACAAAGGTCACACTATTGAATAGTGTCGGGTGTTAAAGGATCACCTCGGGCAATTTGTCAAGGACGGGCATTTAAGGGAATTTGTGTTGGACTCGGGGGACAGAGTTGCGGGGCAAGATACTCGGCAAAGGGGGAACCTTCTTCCACCCCCTATAGGGGTGATTGAAGTTATCCATGCTGGCCCGGAGAGGCTCATTGCGGGAAGAAGGAAAGGGGTGTTGACTGTAGTACCCGGTGAGAGTCGCTTAGACGTCATGCCGCGGGAGAAGAAAATGAAGTTTGCACGGGAGCCTATCGCATTCGACGATGACGATTTGGAGGGAACAATCCAACCACATGATGATGCATTAGTGGTCACGGCCCGGATAAGTGGCTTTTTGGTAAAACGGGTAATGGTAGACCAAGGAAGTGGGGCCGACGTAATGTACCCGGATCTGTTCGGGGGGCTCGGATCGAGGAAGGAGGACCTTGTGAAGCACACTTCACCCTTGGTTGGGTTCGATGGTAAGATAGTAATTCATGAAGGGCAAATTTCACTTCCCATAATTATAGGGGGGAAGGAGGTGGTAGTAACATTTACAATAGTAACTTCATTTTCCCATTATACGGCGATTCTAAGAAGACCGTGGATCCATTCAATGGGGGCTGTCCCATCTACCTTGCATGTAAAGATCAAGTTCCCAACTGAGCGGGGTATTGCTGTGATAAGGGGAGACTAGCAAGTGGCAAGACAATGCCTTATTGCCGTATTTAATAGGAAGCGGGGGAATCAAGTCAATTAAGGAGAAAAAATTGAACAACTAGTGAGAGACAAGGGGAAAGGGCAGTCCAAATAGGAGTAGGTTGGGCGGGAAGATCCATCCCGAAAGGTCCCTTTATAGCAATCACAGGAGCCCCGAGAAGGAATGGGGGTTGGCTGCGCCGAGTTAATAAAGGTAAAGATATTATCGGATACTAATAAGTATTTTTAGGTTGAAGCAAGTATGAAAGATGAAGATAGAGTGCAAGTTTTGTTGTTTCTGACTCAAAACATAGATGTCTTCGCTTGGAGCCCCTATGAAGTTCTCGGGGTTGATCTTGGGTTTATCGTTCACAAGCTTAATGTAGACCCCTCATATCCCCCGAAGAAGCGGAAGCCGAGGAGATAAGCCAAAGACCATGTTGAGGCGATGAAGGTAGGAGGTTAAGAGGTCAAAGGAGGCTGGAGTGATAAAGGAGATCTTTTTCTCGGAGTGGTTGGCGAATACCGTGGTTGTCAGGAAGAAGAACGGCAAATGGAGGGTTTGTGTAGATTTCACGGATTTAAACCGAGCATGCCTGAAGGACCCGTTTCCTATGCGAAAAATTGATCAATTGGTGGACGCCACTTATGGGCACCCGAGGATGAGTTTCCTGGACGCCTTTCAAGGGTACCATCAGATCGCTCTAGCCGCCAAAAACCAGGAGAAGATGGCATTCATATCTCCCGACGCTAATTATCATTACATCGTGATGCCTTTTGGGCTAAAGAATGCCGGGGCGACATATCGGCGGATGATGACAAGGATGTTTCGGGACAAAATTGGGCATACGACTCAAGTGTATATTGATGACATGGTGGTAAAGAGCAAGCAAGAATCGTGGCATGTAGAGGATCTTCAGGGGGTGTTTGAGATATTGCAGAAACATAGATTGCACCTTAACGTAGAAAAATGTGCCTTTGGAGTGGGGGCTGGCAAATTTTTTGGATACTTAAATCACCAACCGTGGGATAGAAGTTGATCCCAACCAGATCGAGGCCATGAAGTGTCTCGGGTCACTGAGCAATCCAAAAGAAGTATAGGTGTTGACTGGGATGTTAGCCTTTCTTAATCGATTCATCTCAAAATTTTTCGGATCGTTGCCGTCCATTTTATCAGCTTTTGAAGAAGTGGAAGGGATTTTGGTGGGATGATAAATGTGAAAAGGCTTTCCAGGATCTCAAGGAATACTTGATGCAGGCACCGATCTTGACAAAGACACGAGCCTGGAGAGGAGCTATTTATGTACCTCTCGGTATCCGACCATCTTTGTAAATGCCGTACTTTTAAGAGATCGAGGAGTACAACAACCCATGTATTATATCAAAGAAGACCCTAGTTGACGCAGAGACCAATATTTGCCATTAGAAAAATTGGTGTTGGCCTTAGTACGTGCCACCAAGAAGTTGCCTCGGTATTTTCAAGATCATACCATGTATGTGTTGACCGAATACCTCCTACAATCATTATTGAAAAGATCTGACTTCACGGGGTGGATAGCTAAGTGGGGGACACGGCTCGAGGCATTCAATGTAAGGTATAAGTCGAGAAGTTCAAGAAAAGGGCATGTGTTAGCTGATTTTGTGGCAGAATTCTCTCCTAAGAACCAAGGGGAAATGGTTTGTCGGTTAGAGCATCGTCCGTGGAAGGTGCATGTGGACGGTGCTTCTAGCGCCAAAGGGGTCGGAGTCGGGATCATCATAATTACTTCGGAAGGTATACTGATGGAGCATTCGTTCAGGTTGGGGTTTAATGCCTCCAACAACAGGCAAAATACGAAGCTTTGCTTGCCGGATTGAAGGCGATCTCAAGATTGGAAGCCCGAGACGTGGAAATTTAGTTAGATTCATGGCTGATAGTTAATCGGGTGCGGGGAAGTTTTGAGGCTTGAGATCCCTGGATGAAGGCATACTTAGAGTTGGCAAAGCAAGCCATGAATAACTTCTGTATGGTGAAGGTGATCTAAGTGGCCCGGGCGCAGAATGTACATGCCGCTCTGTCGCCACGTTGGCATCATCAATAGCCGAGGAAATTCCTCGACTAATCAAAGTGGAGCTTGTCCTAAAACCTAGCATTAAGGTGGCAGGAGATGCGGGGGTCACGAGGGTCGAAGTCACAGCAATCGCAACACTTGGACCATGCTGGATGAATCCCATCATCGACTTCTTAGCCGAGGATCGAATCCCGGATGATGAGAAGGAGGCCAACAAGATTCGCAGGGTAACTCGCCTGTATTGGTTGTCGAAAGACCGGAAGCTCTATCGCAGGTCCTTCGGGGGACCGTACCTTTTATGCCTGCACCCGGAAAAAGTGGGCCAACTCTTGGCCGAGCCGCATGAAAGGGTGTGTGGCAGCCATGTGAGAGGATGATCATTGGCGCATCGAGAAATGGCTCGGGGATTCTGGTGGCCCCAAATGCAGAAGGACGCCGCGGAATACGTTCGCAAGTGTGAGCAATGTCAGAAGCATGCCCCTCTGATTCACTAGCCAGCAGGCCATTTGAAAAAACCCCAATCAAAGAACCTTTAGCCCTTCGCACAATGGGGGCTGGATATCCTCGGCCCATTTCCCTGAGCAACGGGCAATCGAAGATTCGTTTTGGTGGCTATCGATTACTTCACCAAATGGGCGGAGGCGGAAGCTCTGGCTAATATTCAGGACGTAGATGTGAAGAAATTAGTATGGAAGAATATAATCACCAGATTTGGGGTGCTAGACTCATTTATATCGGATAATGGACTACAATTTGACAAAATGAGATTTTCATGAATTCTATAGCAACCTTGGCATCGAGAATGAGATATTCCTCTCCAACGTATCCCTAAAGTAATGGCCAGGTTGAGACTGTGAACAAGGTAATTGTGAATGGCCTGAAGAGGAGACTGGAAGGTGCAAAGTGTAAGCGGGCCAAGGAACTACCCAATGTTTTGTAGGCATACCGGATAGCTCCTTGAAGGTCTACGGGGGAGACCCCATTCTCTCTCATGTACGGGGTGGAAGCCGTGATACCAGCTGAGGTTAATTTGTGTAGCGCGCGAGTTTGAGAATTCAACATGTCCCAGAATGACAGTTTGCTGGTAGAGCGTCTTGATTTACTTGAAGAATATCGGGATACAATGACTATATGACTAGTCGAATATCAGCAAAAACTTGCCCGGTGCTATAACCAAGATATAAGGGTGAGGGAATTTAGTGCTGAAGATCCGGTACTAAGGAAAGCCGTAGGAAGAATGCAAGATACGAATGTTGGGAAGCTGGCCCAAACTTGGGAAGGACCGTCAGTTATAGCCATTGCGGGCGTAGGAGCGTATTATCTAGAAGACATGGATGAGATACCATTGCCCCGACCATGGAATGTTTATAATCTTAAGAAGTTTTATCAATGATTGTCCATACACGTAAAAATGTACCTTGTACTAACTAATATGATAATGATGTAACTTGTTCGTGTAGGCTCAATCAACTCTATTTATTTAGCATGTTCGGTCGTTAAACATGAAGGAGGGTGAGGAGATTCAAGCAGTCAATTATATTCTAAGGACAGAAGCCTGCTTCTCGATTCGATCCCTATCACCGAACAGGTGGAAACCTTATTAAAAAATATTCTAAGGATAGAAGCCTGCTTCTCGATTCGATCCCTATCATCGAGCAGGTGGAAACCTTATTAAAAAATATTCTAAGGACTGAAGCCTGCTTCTCGGTTCGATTCCTATCACCGAGCGGATAATGTATTAGAACTTCAATATGTATATGTTGGCAAACCATGATAAAAAACGTTTAATCTAGATTTAGGTTGCTCGAAGAGTGTGTATGTGTAAATTTGGAATTGAGTAACTGCAAGTGAAAGTTCAAATATGTGTATAAACACTCTTGAACATTTAGACCCCCAAATTACAACTTAACCAATTCAAGCATTATGTCAAACAACTAGTGTGCGGAAAATTAACATAAGCTATAATATGGAATTGGTAAAACTATCTAAGCCAAATTAAATCACAACCCACAGCAGATAATAAAAAGGCAAAGATAAAGAGAAAGGAAGATGCAAACACAAAGACAACACGCGATGTGTTATCGAAGAGGAAACCAAAGCCCTCGGCGTAAAACCTCTCCTCCGCCCTCCAAGCGGTAAACAATCCACTAGAAAATATAGTTGAGATACATGGACAGCAATAGACCCTCCAAGCTTAATCTACCCAAAGCACCTAAGCCCTCCAAGCTTCTTGCTCCAACGAGGTTGCGCCGAACCTTTTTCTTTTCTAGCTTCCCAGTTCCGCTACTAGACCGTAGCATCAACCAATGAAGATTGGTTCCTTCCTAATCGCTTCCCCGAAATCCAAACAGCTCTCTCTCACGGTGATGATTATGGTGAGAACAAGGTTTGGTAAAATGCCTCTCAAGGATTTAACAATGGAGAGGAAGAGAGTTGAGGAATTTGAAGAGACTCTAATGTATAGATTGTGGGTGAATCAATCTTGTTTTTCTTTAGGGTTTCTCTCTCAAAATTCTCCCTGGAAGCTCTCTTACATTTGTAGGTAAAAGGGGTATTTATACTAAAGTGGGAGAGGAATGTGAAACGTCGGGTTTTACAAAACAGGGGTGGCTCGCGGCTTGACCTCGCGACTTGACTAAGTCGCGAGATCCAATCGCGAGATAACCGTATGGCTAGTTGTCCTGTTTTGTCTTATAGTGCTCCAGCTAGCATGACTGTTCACCTTCCGGCATGCTTGGCACGTGTGCTGCGTTTGGCGGCTTATAGCCGCAAGTCACCCGCGAGGCCAAGCCGCGAATATCTGTTTTCTTGCACACTCTTGAGCAAACTTCACTCTATCTCACTCACTACCCTTACAACAAACCCACCTAAATACAGGGTTACTAAATGCTGAAATACAAGCAAATTTGGCACGGAATAAAGCCAATTAGATGGTTGAATAAATTCAACCTTACAATCTCCCCTTTGGCTATTCCGTGACAAAACCCTACAAATGAGACTCTAGACTTAACATGTGAGTTGGGAATAGTTGAGCAAAACTCACTCACACCTAACTCTAGAAGTCATGAAGCACTTGAATCATATGAACATAAGACTCTGAAACACAACAATACACCATGATCATTGTAAGCGAAAAATCGTGAAATGCATATGAAACAGGCAATATGTGATCAAGCAAAGATGGAGTTAAGAAACAAACCATGGCTTGATCAACCAAGTAATCACTACAAGGTAGTGACCACAATGCTCATTCACACTTGGAATGAACACAAGGACATACAAGCTAACAAGCACAAGGCAAGATACTTGTATGCTCAACACTCAACCAATGCATAATACACAAAGTATATACATCTAGGAACAATCCTACAAGTGCACAAGAGTGACAAGACATAAATCAAAATGCAAGACATTTAGATATAAGTACTGATTTTAACATAGCATAAAAGGCTGCATTAAGCAAGGTACAAACCATAAAGCCTACAAAATATGCATAAAAACAATAACCCTAAAAGCTTACATAAGCACATGGGTACAAACATAATATTATCCTGAATAACATCAACAAAATATATAAAAGATTAAACCAAGAGTATAAGATATGAGTTAGGAACAAATATACACCAAAACCACAGTGTATCAAACCCATATAAACACTAAAAGTCCAAAACAAAAGCATGTATAAACAAAGTCTCTGATTTTGACAACTCCCCCTCAACATATTACTCCCCCTTAAGAGCTGCTTTTCTGCTTCTCATCAACAATGTCATCCACAACAGAAAGAAACATCTCTCCCTTTTTGACCGGAATGGCCAAAGGGTCACCGTCCATGCTGGGTGGTGAAGCTGTCAAGTTTTGCGGACAAAATATCAATCTGGTCCTGCATGGCTCTCATCCTCTCAGAGTGCTCAATCTGGACTCCTTTGATCCCATCAATTCGTTCCTGAATGATTTGGAAAGTATCCGGAGGTGTATCTGAAGAAGTTGATGCTCTAATCCTTTTGCCACTCCTCCCGGGTGTTGAGGTTGATGCATGCCCTCACGCCTCCGCCTCGGTCTCCATTGGGACACCCTCTCCTTCAACACCTTCATCTTCTTCTCCTAGAAGCCTAACACTTATCCTTTTGCGGGTAAGCTTGTTAATTGCAAAAGGTGTGGACATGGGACTGATGTCTTGAGGGATTGGAACACCCTTCTTTCTAAAGATCCTCATTAGCAAACTAGGAAAGATCAATTTTGGCCTAGAGGTTGTTCCTGTCTCATCCACAATGGTGTCATATATGTGGGAACTTATGTTAATGAAAGTCTTTTCTTTGAGATCCATCGGAAAAATTGCTCTTGCACGCTTGATTGTAGTCAACTTCTTTATAGGATAGAGGTTAAACATCATGTTATAGTTAGACACCTCATGTCCATTGGAAAAGTCGTGGTATTCAGACATTTCCCTTCTCTCTCTCCACCTATCCTTTATTGAACAGTTTCAATAGATACAATCCTATCTTTGTAATTGACAAACTCCTGATTTTCTAATCCTTCAAGCCCTAGCACATCATCAATGACATGTGCATCCAAAGTAAATTCTTTACCTCTAACCCAGCAACTTAAATCATTCTCCCTTATTACAACATTTGAATAAAACTCCCTAATCAGGGGTTCACACACTACAGGGAGATCACTCAGAAACTTTTCCCATCCTCTCCCTTAAAACAGCTAGGGATAAAGAAGTTTCTTAAATCCTCCAAATCTACAAATCTTTCTTGAATAATTCCTGCTTTCAAGAAAAAATTCTTGTATCTCTCAAAGTGTTGAACCGACCTAAACAGTTTAGGATCCATTTTTAATCTTTTGTCAGCCTTCTTTACAGGAGTTTTCTTCTTCGGAGGTGAGGGAGCCATCAGTGAACAATTAGAAGAGACCACAACAACATAGTACAAAACATGTGTAGAACAAAACAGAACATTGTTAGTGACAAGGACAAAAATGCCTCCACTCGGATAAACTAAAACAATTAAACCACATGCTACGAAAATCAACCACACGGATGAACAGGCTTCAAAAGTGAACACACAAGGACAATAGGGAGCAGCAGAGATAGAAAATATCCTATAGACAATGTGATGAGAAAGACATGACTCATAAATAGCATAGTAAAACACACAGATGCTCTCAATAGATTCACACAATAGAACATGCACATTCAAGTAAACTTCACATCTACAAAAGGAACATTTTGAATCAACTCATTAGCACAAGTTTAGATAAAATGAGTAACCAAAAAAATTTAGCTAAGCACATGATGAAGACCAAAAACAACAAATAAAAAAATTTCACACTCAAGCAAAGAAGAACCACAAGCCTAGCAAGAACATAGAGCAATAGCCGTAACACAAACCCATCTCAAAAACATAAACAAATGCGAAAAATCAAGGGGGAAAAACACAAAATCAAGTAGAAAGGAATTCAAGAATGAAAACCCATACCTGTTACTTGAAGATTTTGAGCTGAAAAGAAACAACAAAGGAGTTTGAAAATGGGTACACGAAGTGTTTGGGAAGGAGACAGTTTATAGAGAAGATGAACAATCACAAAAGTTCGAGGGAAAAATTGAAAAAGATTTAAAAACTGCCCCTATTTTTGCCAAACACGCATTTTTCGCGACTAACGAGAGTCGCCAACAAGTCACCAGTTCAAGCCGCCAAAACACTCAAGGACAAAAGTTTGAAAAAAATTTCTAAGTGTTTTTCGCGACCGGAAGGTCTACTCGCGAGTGAGTCGCAAGGCGAGCCGCGAAAATCTCCGAGTAACCCTCGCGACTGGACCTTCCACTCGTGAACAAATCGCCAAAAATGACCCCCAAAGACACGACTAATGCTCGCGACTTGACTTACCCGCGATCGAGCCGCGAAAACAAGGCAAAACTGGATTTTTGAAATTTTCATATTTTTAAACAAAATACTTTCCAAAAACACCTAAAACACTCAAAAATCTTTTTGTGTTTGAATTAACAAAGATTGAGCATGTGAAAACACATTTCATCAAGTACAATCACACAAATGAATATGGCATTTATTGAACATAAACTTGTGTGTTGTGTGTGGATATCAACAATGAGATAGTCCTTAGTTTAATGTGAAACTTCAATGATCAATTCAACCAAGGCATACACAATTAGCACTAGATCATGTGATCCATCTCAATTATAGAAATATGTATATATGACCTCCCACAAAACTTGATAACATAACTTGGAGCTTTACATTTGACTCCACTTTCAATCATAACATTTGATCATTTAGATCTTTTGAAACAATCACCTTTCATTGTGAGAGTGATATTTGATATTTCACTTTAATGAACAAGCCTTTGGCTTTTTGAATAAACATTCTCTTTAATATAAGGTCGCTTACCTTTTTTTCCTAGTCGAATACTAGAATGTGCGATAGGCTTTTGCAGCTCAATATCTCTTTTCATTTGGAGATTTACATTTTGTGAGCTCTTTTTAGCAAAAACAAGAATAAAGAGTGGGAAGATATATAGACACAAGTCTATGCATGTTTCAAGATCAACATAACCATTCACTAATCATTCATGACAAGTTTGAAGATCTATTTACAACAATCACATAGATTTCAAGATTTCTCCCACAAAGATATGAGTGCAAAGAAACAAGCAATGCTTGAAAATGCACAAAGCCATTAGCACAAAGGTACAAGGCAAAACAGGTTTTGAGACAAAAGCTTAACAATGTCAATCAAACTTTTTGATTTTCTAATTTTTATGTGATTTTTGGATTTTTGACACTAGAAGAAAAAGATTGATCAAAAACGAAATAAATTAAAAGTATGCACAAGTAGACAAGCAAACAACCAACAGCAAAAAAACACCAAGCAAATAAATAAACATCGTCGCAAAGCATAGGAAGTATTAATGCATGGACATGTTGTAATGCTTATGCATGAGTACCATTTTTCACCCACACGTCACTTGCGTTTGGGGTGATTTCCTTATAGGATTGGGTACGGGAGTTAGGGATTTCAAACCTTCGTGAGAAGCTTTCCAAGCAGTTGGTGAATGCACCTATCATCTTCATCACGTTCATCATTCCGGGATCGCCATTTTGATCTCTAGATTGTTCACTGCCCAATTTCTTCTATCATTTCTAGGTCCTCCCGACCTTTGAGGAGTTGCACTATTCTTAGCTCTCGACTTTTGACAATTTGGTCGAGTATGCCCTTGAAGTCTGCAATGATGACACATATAAGTTGATCTAGGACCTCTTTGTGGTCGTGGGACGAGACTTGGCACAAGATTCAGACCTGCCTACATACTGATTGCGGGGATTCAACAACCGTTGATTCACCACATTCTTCTTCTCATCCATCTTGAGCTTCTCATCAGCAAGGTCAACTTCAACTGGATCTTTAGCCTTTACAAACTTCACTTCTTTAGTGACATTTCCGGATGAGCTACTTCCTCCAAAAGTATATCCCAACCCGATTTGTCCGAAAAGCTCTTTTGAGATGAAATAACATCATCTAGCTTCTTGGTGGTGACCCTCTCTATTTTAGCATTTGCTTGCACAACCTCTTGCTCAAGAAATCTCACTTTTGTGTAAGCTTCGGACAGCTCACCATTCAGTGTTTCTATCTCACATTTGGCCTCCCTATATCGGATTAGGAGACTTTTATAATCCTCCTCTGCCTTCTTCATTTTTCTCACAGCAGCCTTGGCCACCCTTGTGTACTCACCCAACTTCTCCAGGAGTGAGTTATAATTCTCTTGAAGATTGGTCATGTGCTTTCATCTTCTTCAAAGATCTCGATTCTTCAACAATTCCCGGTGATTCTTCATCACTATGTTCTCCAAGGTCTCGTACAAGCAGATTCAACTCGTCTCAAGACTCAACATGAGCAATAGTCATAAAAGCTGAGTAGTTCCCCTCTTCATCACAGTTTTCTTCAGATTCTGAGTCAGATGAATCCGAGTCACTCAATGTCGTGGCATACACTTTGCCTTTCGATTTCAAATAATTCGGACATTCCTTCTTAAAGTGTCCATGCCAGTTACATTCGAAACAAGTGACAACTTGTGTATGTTGGGATTCTTTTCCATCTTTCCTTTTGAATTCCTTTTTCTCCCTTCCTAAACTTTGTAATTTTCCTTTATCACCAAATTTTCCATTATTTTTGAATTTCAAGAATTTTCTGAAATTTTTGACAAGGTATGCAACATCTTTGTCAACCACATCTTCTCCCGATGAGTCTTGATCTTCCACCTTCTCATTAATGGTCTTAAGAGCAAGAGATTTACTCTTCCGTTGATTGGGCAAAATGACATCTCATAAGTCCAAGAGAACCAACCAGCTCCTGGACTTTGATGTCATCAAGGTCCTTGCTCTCTTCAATCACTGTCACTTTGGCGCGAAAACTTTCCAGCAATGATCGAAGGATCTTCCTTACAATTTTAGAGTCCTCCGTTTTCTCTCCCAAATTGAACTTGCTGACAACCACCTCATTTAACTTCCCATAGAAAGAGTCAAAGGACTCATCCTCACTCATTTTGAGCTCCTCAAACCGAGTGGTCAGAATTTGCAACTTGGTGTCTTTCACTTTCTTCGTGCCTTCGTAGGTGGTTTCCAATATCTCCCATGCTTCTTTGGCAATGGTAATGTGGGAGATCCTATGAAATTCATCTGGAGACACACCACGTAAAATAGCATTGAGTGCTTTATCATTAGCATTAGATGCAGCGAGTCTTTGCCTTATCCCATGTGGATTTGGCTACCTCAGTCTGGTCCAACCAATCTCCACAAAGATCCCAAACATATTCATCAATAGAACACAGAAAAGCTCTCATGCGAACCTTCCAAAAAGCATAATTACTACCATCAAAATATGGAGGTGCATTTAGGGATTGAGACCGATCCATCTCAAAAGGGATCACACAATGGTATTGAAACCAATAAAAGTGTACCTGCTCTGATACCAATTGAAAGTTCAAATGTGTGTATAAACACCCTTGAACGTTTAGACCCCCAAATTACAACTTAACCAATTCAAGCATTATGTCAAACAACTAGTGTGCAGAAAATTAACATAAGCTATAATATGGAATTGGTAAAACTATCTAAGCCAAATTAAAATCACAACCCACAAAGAGATAATAAAAAGGCAAAGATAAAGAGGAAGGAAGATGCAAACACAAAGACAACACGCGATGTGTTATCGAAGAGGAAACCAAAGCCCTCGGCGTAAAACCTCTCCGCCACCCTCCAAGCGGTAAACAATCCACTAGAAAATATAGTTGGGATACATGGACAAGAATAGACCCTCCAAGCCTAATCTATCCAAAGGCACCTAAGCCCTCCAAGCTTCTTGCTCCAACGAGGTTGCGCCGAACCTTTTTCTTTTCTAGCTTCCCTGATTCCGCTACTAGACCGTAGTATCAACCAATGAAGATTGGTTCCTTCCCAACTCGCTTCCCGTAAATCCAAACAGCTCTCTCACAGTGATGATTATGGTGAGAACAAGGTTTGGTAAAATGCCTCTCAAGGATTTGACAATGGAGAGGAAGAGAGTTGAGAAATTTGAAGAGACTCTAATGTATAGATTGTGGGTGAATCAATTTTGTTTTTCTTTAGGGTTTCTCTCTCAAAATTCTCTCTAGAAGCTCTCTTACATTTGTGGGTAAAAGGAGTATTTATACTAGAGTGGGAGAGGAATGTGAAACGTCGGGTTTTACAAAAACAGGGTGGCTCGCGGCTTGACCTCGCGACTTGACTAAGTCGCGAGATCCATCCACGAGATAACCGTATGGCCAGTTGTCCTGTTTTGTCCTGTAATGCTCCAGCTAGCATGACTGTTTACCTTCCGGCATGCTTGGCACGTGTGCTGCGTTTGGCGGCTTGTAGCCGCGAGTCACCCGCAAGGCCAAGCCACGAGTCTCTGTTTTCTTGCACACTCTTGAGCAAACTTTACTCTATCTCACTTACTACCCTTACAACAAACCCACCTAAATACGGGGTTACTAAATGCTGAAATACAAGCAAATTTGGCACGGAATAAAGCCAATTAGATGGTTGAATAAATTCAACCTTACAGCAAGAAATTACTATTTAATTTCTACAAGGCTCGATCGATCATAATTAGACTCGATTGATTGAAACTCGTGCATATTGTTTTTCTGCAGAATTTTCCATCTCCGCCCAAGCCCATATGACGTGTAGGGTTTTATGTTTTGCTTCAAGTATAAAAGAAAAAACCCTAGCCTCGTTTTAAAGGTTGTTGATATGTTGTGTGTGTAAATTTCTTGTGAGATCTAGAGGTGTTTAGCTTCATACATACTTAGGGTTATCAAGATCAAGATTAATGTCGAGAGCTTGGTGATCTCTTTTGTTTTCGTCTCAAGAGCTTAAAGAAAACACAAGTGGAAATACTTGTGGTTGCTGTGGATCAAGGAAAGAAGTAGTCTATGGACTTGAAACTGTCATGTGGTCGTGGTCGTTAGTTTTTTACTCGATGTAGCAATAGTATGTTAGTGGTCTAAGTCGCTATTGTAAAACTTCAATTATTTCATAGTGGATCTATTTTATCTTGAGGATAACTAGGTTAAATTTTCCTCGGGTTTTTTACCAGTTTGGTTTTCCTGGGTTATCATATCGTTGTGTTATTTATTTTCCGCATTGTTTACATGATATGATTTATTTGTGTTAACCTAGATTTGAATAATTTACCTAAGTAATCACTTGGCTAAATAACTAGGTTAAACAACTTGTATTTTAAAGGGTTTAAAAACGTACAAGTGGTATCATAGCGGGTTAGCTCTAGTATTTAGATCATTTGATCTAAGAGTTGATCCTTGACCCCTCTTGTCATGGAACACGGTCACTCTCTTGCGATCCCACCTCACTTTGATGGGAACAATTATGCCTACTGAAAAGTAAGGATGAAAGCATTCCTAAAATCCATTGATGAGAGAGTTTGGAATTCCGTTGAATACAGGTGGGAGAAGCCAACTACTCTTGTGAGCAAGTGGCAAACTTCTCGAAAAAAGAAGCGATTGCTTTTAATAGTAAAGTCATGAATGCTATTTTTAATGCTGTTCTATGGAGAAATTCAAGAGAATCTCTAATGTTGAGGTTGCTCATACTGCATGGAATATTTTCCAAACTATGCATGAAGGCATAAAGGCGATTAAGATCAATAAGCTGCAACAATTAACAACTAGATTTGAAAGTATTAGAATGTCTGATGATGAAAGTTTTGATGAATTCTATACTGAGCTTAATTATATTGTTAATTCTGCTTATAATTTGGGTGAAATTTATGATCAACCTAAGATTGTTAGGAAGATACTTAAATCCTTAATCGAGGACTTTAGACCCAAAGTGACTGTCATTACTAAAAGTAAGGATGTGGACCCCATCCCTATTGATGAATTTGTAGGATCTCTCCAGTCCTATGAGTTAGACATACCTCAAATAAATCCAAATCAACGGCTCATGGGAATGGATTTGATGATGAACTCTCTTCTACAGAGATTGCCTATCTTGCCAAGAACTTTAGAAACTTTCTTAGGAACAACAACAAAAGGGTAAGAGGTAAAAACAATGCTGAACCTAGGAATTTTAGGAGGAATGAACCCACTAAATTGAACAATAATAATAAACCTAAAGAGAAAGTAGGTAAAACCTCTAATAATTCCATGGGTCAACAATGTTTTGGTTGTTAAGGGTATGGTCATATGAAATCAGAATGTCCTACATTCTTGAGATCAAAGGGTAAAGCTATTGCAGTAACCTTTAGTGATGATGAAATTTTTGATCATGAGCCTGGTAGTGATGAGGATGGAAATTTCATTGCTTTCATAGCTATTGCTATAGTTGATGAAAGTGTTGTGGTTGATGAGAACCCTTCTGATGAGGAACTCTCTGAGAATGCTGATTTGCAAGAATCCTATAATAAGCTTTGCAAAATTGCTGAAAAGGATGCTATGAATGTTGATTTAGGTTTAAAGAAAATTGCTTCTCTTGAACTTGATAAGAAAAATTTGCTCTTGAAATTGTTTGATGCTAATGAATTACTTGATAAGGTGAAGACTGAGAACATGTTGTTGCTTGATAAAGTTAAGAACTTGGAACTTGAATCATCTATTGTTAGAGAACAAATAAATAAGTTTGTTAGTTCTAAACTTGAACATATGTTAAGTATTCAGAAGTCTCCCGTAGACAAAACTGGTCTAGGTTTAGAAGATAGCATCTCTGTGCCTAAGACACATTCCACAAACTTTATTTCTTCTTCTGAGCCTCCCGTGAGTGAGATTGTCAAACCAATAGAAGTTTCACCTCCTAAGAAGATTAAGGTTGATCTTAAAAAGTCTAAGCCTAAGAATCCTACCATTCCTAAGGATAAGTTGCATGATAGATCTTTGTGGGTTTGTCATATTTGTGGAAAGACTGGGCACATTCGTCCAAACTGTTTCAAGTTGCAAGCTGCTAAGCAAGCAAATAAACCAAAAGTACTTGGGCCTCAAGCACAAGATCCTATGGTACTTACTGGTGAGTTGGTAAATGTTTTAAACCTTTATTCCAATCCTGGAGTTGCTCATCATTCTAATATGAATAATAACTCCAATGCAAGAGTTGCATCTAAAAAGTTTTGGATGCAAAAAGCTCAATCTAATTGAGTCTTTCTGATATGGTCCTTGTGTTTCATCTCTCTATTCTTTGTGACCATTCTTCTTTGTTGTTTTTGTTTTCTTTGTTTTTAGGATTTGCATTGCATAACATTCATGCATTTCATGCTAGGTTGTTTTTGTTATTTTTTTAAAAAAATATTAAAAAAAAAAACAAAAAAAGGAGAAAAGGAAGGACAAAATGTGTTTTGCGTTATTTTTCTTGGACTTGAAATCAAGGCTAGCCATATTATCTTTACATAACATGTTTATGTACCTTGTTTAGCTTGGATGAACTTATTTTGCTGCACTTTACTAGTTTTAGCTTTGTAGTGCATGTTGTGTGGGAGTTATTTATAGTTTTTGATCACGATCTTGATCTTGAAGTTACATGCTTTTGATTGTAACGACTAAACAACTCTTAAGAGAAAGGCATAAATAACCACTTCACCAATGTTTACTAGCCAATCATGACACCATAGTGCATATCATATGATTTTGTGCTCGAGAAAGTGTAGCACATGCACAAAAGAACATAAGGTGTAGCCTCGGCTTATAATAATAAAATTGGTGTGTACATTATTGGGATATAATAAATTCAAATTGAAATAAAAATGGTGTGCACATTATGAGACAAAATCAAGAAACTTACATGATTGCAAGCTTGTATTCTAGGAGATGTGAGAGTTATATGATGTAACTCTTTAGGTGATAGTCACTTTCAAACTTATGTGATGAATTTTGTAGAAATTGTGATTAATTACTATCTATTTATCACCTCACATGTATCTCATGCTTTTACTAGTTGCACACACTACACAAGTTATTCTTTGTTAAACTTCGTACATGATATTATGTGTGATCTTGTTGTGGCCATCCAAGATTAAATGTTCCGTGATTTTGATGCAAAACATGTTTTAATGCTTAAGTCTTTAAGGAAAAATTGATTGAAAATCTTGTTTTTGGAAGATCGAGGTTGAATTCAAGTGTTTTTAAAAAACTTTACATGTCATACTCATGCATTTTATTCATAAAATAAAGTGCTTTGAGGAGTTTCTGCATTAAAATACTCTGTTTTTCAAAAAAACTAATTTTTCAAGATTTTCGATCGATCGAACCTGTTGCTCGACTGATCGAAAATGCAATAAAAAATTAGGTTTGAATTTGCCTGGCTCGATTGGTTCTCGATTGATGCTGGATCAATCCAATATGATTTTTGACTGATCGAAAATCAATCGGAGAGTTTTTTAAAAGGTTTTTCTCATGTGTTCATCACACTGTTCATACTTTTTCAAAAAGCTTTCTCTCTCTTCTTCTTCGACTGATCCATTTCAAGTCAATTCTTGTTGTTTTCTTCCTAATTTTTCTCAAGGTTTTTGTCTTCAAGTGCTGGTAAAACCTTTTTTTACCCTTCTTTTTCATTTTATTCACAATTTTCATGCATTTTAGGTGAAATTTTCAAACCTATAGATTTTTGGAGTTTTTGATTTTTGAGTTGGTTTCTTTCAAATTTGATCACTGGGTTTTTGCTCTTAGATGTTGTAAACATGTTTCCCATGCATTAATTTGATTAATTTGGTGATTTGAGAACAATTTGAAATTCTAGGGATTGAAACTACATGAAATTGGGGATTTTGTTAAATTGGGCTATAATTGGTAAAATTGACTTCTGTAATTGATCAATTAATTCATTATATGATGTTTCCTAACTAGTATGATGGTTAATTGCTCAATTTGGGTTACTTTTTGAAATTGGATTTTTCAAAGTTTGGGGTTTTTGTTCTAAAACTCTATGTTCAAGTCAATTGTTGGTTCATAAAGTAAAATTGAATTGTTTTGAATGCATTAAAGCATGCATCATATGTGCATTCACTTCATGCATCATATAGATTGTTATTTGTTGAGATTTTTTGTGCTTTAACCCTCTCTAATGCAGTCTGCCCTTGTGTTTTTTTTTTTTCTTTGTTTCTTTTTTTTCATTCTTTCCAACCCTTAGCATCATGGTTAGGAAGTCTAGAGCCTATAAGAAAGCCTCCACCTCCTCTACCCCTGTTTTCCAGAGTGATAGGTTTCTTAGCCCGAAATATCAAGAAACCTTTGAGAAACTAAATGTCTATAGGAAGGTGTGGGCTGAGCGGAAAATGATTTTAGATGAGGTTGATCCCGAGATTCATAGGAGTTTTGATCATAGGGGTTAGTTGCCTCTTTTAGATGTAGATCATCCTCCTCCTACTGTTTTGATCAGAGAGCTTTATTTGAACCTCTCTGTTCACTCCACTTCATCCAACATTCAGTTTGTGAAGAGTTGGATAAGGGGAGAAGAGTATGCCATTACTCCTCGGGTAGTGGCCTTTCTTTTGGTGTACCTTTGGTTCAACAATCTGTTTATCCTTAAGATGAGACTCATCCTCTTGACGACATCATGTCACTCTTCATTGGTACTTCCATTCAAAGGGGGTACGATCCTCGTATCATCTCTCATGAGCTTACCGAGCTCAATTATCTGTTTTTTTGAATTTCATGTCATTCCATTTGGCCTATCTCTCATTTACACACTATTCCTATTGAGAGATGTGCTTTTTTGTATGCTCTTGTCACCGATGCTTCTATTTGTTTTTCCTATCTGTTTATTAGTACTTTAGTTGAGGTTTATAGGAGTAGCTCGAAAGGGCATGATTTTTTCTTTCTGGTTTTCACTCATAGGATTTTGTTAGATTTGGGTTTAGAGGATTTTTCTGCATTCGAGCCTGTTCATATCATCGCCCCCATAGGTGCCACCTTTCTTAGGCAAAGAGTGGCTCGGATGAAAACTAGCTTTAAATGCCCCAGAGTTGAGTCTTCCACAAGTTATGCATCTCGGCCTCCTCCTTCCGGTGATCCATCTACTGAGGAGTTTGTTGATCCTTCGCCTTCTTCATCCGGTGATGCTTCCATTTGGAGCATATTGGAGATTGTCATGACCGTTCGGGCGACACATGGACAGATTTTGGTAGATGTGCCTACTGAGCTTCGGGATTTACATGCGGATTTGGCTAGTGTTCGACATTCTTCCCCGCCTCCACCTTTTGATGATGAGCATTGATTGCGCTTTGGCAATTCGTTACAAAAAGGGGGAGTATTTATACATGTTGATAGGGGGAGATTTTGTGTTTTTGTTGATAGGGGGAGATTTAGATTGTATCTAGGTGCTTCATGGTGGATTCATTTTTTTTTTTTTTTTTTTGGTTCATGATGTATTTGTTTTATGGGATATATATGTTTGGGGAGACATTATGTTTTTTATCTCTATTATTGTTTCTTGTTTCACATGTGCTACATTGATTATTGATTTATATTATGAGGTTATCATGATGTTGATAGGGCGCATTTTGTGTTTTTGTTGATAGGGGAGATTTAGATTGTATCTAGGTGCTTCATGGTGTATTCATTTTTTTTTGCTCATGAAGTATTTGTTTTATGGGATGTCTATGTTAGGGGAGACATTAAGTTTTTTTTTTTTTTTTTTTTTTTTTTTTTTTTATTTTTTTATCTCTATTGTTGTTTCTTGTTTCACATGTGCTATATTGATTATTGATTTATATTATGAGGTTATTCATGATATATGTCTTTTATTTTCTGTTTTGTGAAATCAAGAATTTATTTTGTTTTTACTTGTATTTTCCACACATGCGTTTATGTGTTTGTTGAGTGTTATAGGAATATACAGGTTTATTTAGTCGTCTTTGCTATCTACACTGGCAATTGATAGATAGTAGTTAGGGTTGAATTGTTTTTGAGCATTTTGTTTTAATGGGCTGTTTTGTAACTTTGAGCATTTTTGTTTTGGTATGTGTTTTGTTACGGATTGCCAAAGGGGGAGTTTGTTAGGTTTTAAGAAATTAGGAGTTAATGTATTAGAACTTCAATATGTATATGTTGGCCAACCATGATCAAAATGTTTAGTATAGATTTAGGTTACTCAAAGTGTGTGTATGTGTAAAGTTGGAATCAAGAAACTGCAGGAAATTACTATTCAATTTCTACAAGGCTCGATCGATCGAAAATTAGACTCGATCGATCGAAGCTCATGTAGATTGTTTTTCCGCAGAATTTTCCAACTCAGCCTAAGCCCATATGACATGTATGGTTTTATGTTTTGCTTCAAGTATAAAAGAAAATACCCTATCCATGTTTTAAAGGTTGTTGATATGCTATGTGTGCGAATCTCTTGTGAGATTTAGAGGTGTTTACCTTCATACATATTTAGGGTTATCAAGATCAATATTAATGTCGAGAGCTTGGTGATCTCTTCGATTCTTTGTCTTAAGAATTTAAAGAAAACACAAGTGGGAGTACTTGTGGTTGCTGTGGATCAAGGAAAGAAGTAGTCCGTGGACTCGGAGCTATCACGTGATCGTGATAGTAAGTTTTCTACTCGAGGTAGCAATAGGATGTTAGTGGTCTAAGTCTCTATTATAAAACTTCAATTCTTTCATAGTGGATTTGTTTTACCTTGAGAATAACTAGGTTAAATCCTCCCCATGATTTTTACTTGGTTTGGTTTTCTGGGTTATCATATCATTGTGTTATTTATTTTCCGCATTGTTTACATGATATGATTTACTTGTGTTAACCTAGATTTGAATAATTTACCTATGTAATCACTTGGCTAATAAATAACTAGGTTAAACAACTTGTATTTTAAGGGGTCTAAAAATGTACAATGTGCAAAGGAGATATAGACCTATATTGAGAATTATTAAAACTAGATGGGAGCTTCAACTTCATAGGCCTCTACATGCAGCAGCATATTTTCTCAATCCTAAGTAAGTTTATTATTTGAATTGTTATATATTTTAATCTTAATCTTTATATTTTGTATGCATATTTATTTATAAGATATAAAATTGTGATAGGTTTCGTTATGATCCCAACTTTGTTGCAAGTGAAGAAGTGAGAGTTGGACTTTATGAAGTGATTGAAAGAATGTGTCCTACATCTTTGGAGAGATGTAGGATTGATCTACAATTGGAGAAATTTGATATAGCTGAGGGTTTTTTGGAAAAGAAATGTCTATACTTACAAGAACAAAGAAGCAACCAGGTAAGTGCTATTATTATTATCATTATTATTGATTATCATCATCATCTTAATGTAGCCTTTTATTTGTTGTTATCATAATTATATTGTAGCCCTTTACAATTTCTTTTGTTGGCAATATAGCATTGTGGTGGGAAAGTTATGGAGTACATTGCAAAGAGCTTCAAAACTTAGTTATACGTGTCTTAAGCCTAACTTGTAGTGCAATGGGATGTGAAAGAAATTGGAGTACTTTTGATCATGCACACATCAAAAAAAGAAATCGTCTTGAGCAACAAAGAGTGAATGCTTTGGTGTTTGTAAACTATAATATTAATTTGGAGTTGAGACAAATAAAGAGAGAAGAGAATGGTGACTCATATGATCCAATTTGTCTATCGAATATGGAATTTGATGAGGAATGGATTACCGAAAAGGAAGAACCTTGCTTGCTAGAAGATACTTCATGGATGGACATTCATGAATGTTTTGAAAGTAATGAGGAAGGATGTAGTTGAAAAAGAAAGAGAGGTATAGATTTATATTGAATTGAAATTTTCTTTCCTATATTATGAATAAAATGCTAATTTTGACAATATATATTTTTTGTTATTATTTTTATAGGTCCAAGAATTTTGAATGCCAAAAAGAAAAGTAAAGAAAAAGTTATTGAAGTTGAAGAACCAGAAGAGATAGTGGATGTTGGAGATTGTAAGGTTGAATTTATTCAACCATCTAATTGGCTTTATTCCGTGCCAAATTTGCTTGTAATTCAGCATTTAGTAACCCTGTATCTAGGTGGGTTTGTTGTAAGGGTAGTGAGTGAGATAGAGTGAAGATTGCTCAAGAGTATGCAAGAAAACAGTCGCGGCGGCTGGGACTCGCGGGTGGACTCGCGACTACAAGCCGCCGGAAAGCTACACACGTGCCAAGCATCTTTGGAAGATGAACAGTCATGCTAGCTGGAGCACTACAGGACAAAACAGGACAATCGGCCATACGGTTATCTCGCGATCGGATCTCGCGACTTAGTCAAGCCGCGAGGTCAAGCCGCGAGCCACCCCTGTTTTGTAAAACCCGACGTTTCACATTCCTCTCCCACTCCAAAGATAAATACCCCTTTTACCCACGATTGAAAGAGAGCTTCCGAGAGAAAATTTGAGAGAGCAACCCTAAAGAAAAACTAGATTGTTTCACCCACAATCTCTACCTTAGAGTCTCTTCAAATTCCTCAACTCTCTTCCTCTCCATTGTCAAATCCTTGAGAGGCATTATACCAAACCTGGTTCTCACCATCATCATCACCGTGAGACAGTTGTTTGGAGTTAAGGGAAGCGATTAGGAAGGAGCCAATCTTCATTGGTTGATGCTATGGTTTAGTAGCGGAATCCGGGAAGCTAGAAAAGAAAAAGGTTCGACGCAACCACGTTGGAGCAAGAAGCTTGAAGGGCTTAGGTGCACTTTGGGTAGATTAGGCTTGGAGGGTCTATTGCTTTGTCCTTGTATCCCAACCTGTATTTTCTAGTGGATTGATTACCGCTTGGAGGCGGCGGAGAGGTTTTTCATCGAGGACTTCGGTTTCCTCTTCGATAACACATCGCGTGTTGTCTTTGTGTTTGCATCTTCCTTCCTCTCTATCTTTGCCTTTATATTATCTGCTGTGATTTTATTTTGTTATGGCTTAGATAGTATTTAACCAATTTCACATTATAGCATATGTTAAGTTTCCGCACACTTGTTGTTTGACATATTGCTTGTGTTGGTTAAGTTATAATTTGGGGGTCTAAACGTTCAAAGGTGTTTTGTACACGTTTTTGAACTTTCAAAGATGATGAAGAAGATGTACAAGAAGATGTCAATGATGAAATGATTTTGCAAGATGATGAAGGTGATAACTTCATTGACTTGGACTATGGAGATGATTTTGATTAGGCAGTGATGAATATGATTAGGAAAAAAAAGTATTTTTGATAGGCCAAGAATGTATTGATCCCTTGTAATAAATTAATCAATTGATTTAGCCAAGTTAATTAATTAATTCAATTAACATGCAAAATGTGTGGTAGCACAAACAAATCATCAATTAACTAAATGCAGCGGAAATTAAATTGACACGGTGATTTGTTTACGAATGGGGAAAACCTACAAGACAAAAACCCCACCGAGTGATTTTAAGGTCACTACTCCCTAGAATCCACTATTATCAAAACAAGCAGTTACAAGTAAAGGAATCCTAGTACCTTATACCAACTTATAGATGAACCCTTACCCCAATCCCCAATTGGACTTGTTCTGTAGTGACAATATCTCCTTTTCAATGCACGACTCCTAGTTTGTGACTAACCAATAAATGCGCGGATCCCAGTACACAACTTAATCACCAACTTGAGAAAGATGTTGGCTGCAAAGTTCTTCAGTTCATCACACGATGAAGATCACGAAGCTCCTTAGTCACAAAACCCTACGATGTACAAACACAACAACTTCTTCAAGATAAAGATGAATTAGGGCAAATTCTATCTCCGGTCACAATTTGCATGAATAAAACTTTGCTTCACACTTGCACAACCTTTTACGGTCCTTAAAATAATCCTTATATATGTTTAGGGTTGTGAAAAAAGAAAGCCCAAACATATACCCATGGATTGGATGCAAAACAGAACTGAAAATCTGTTTTTCATAAATCTCGACAGATAAGGTATCTATCGAGCTAGCTGTCGAGTTTCGTGCTTTAGTAGCTTTTTAAACCTCGATAGATGCTAGCTATCGAGCTAGCTGTTAAGCTTTAAAATCCAACACTTTTTCACTTGTTTCTTGGACATATTTGTATGGCTTTAACACTTGAACTTGAAACCTTATTTCTTGAAGTATCAAACACATTCTAGATCTACCCAATTACAAGTAAAGTGCGTTTTGTCAAAGGATTAGCCAATTACATAAAATATTGACACATATTCTTAACATGATTCACATATATCCTAACAATCTCCTCCTTTGGCAATCCATGACAAAACAAATAAACAAATGAGAGAAGTCATAAATTACTCAACTCATACTCACTTGTTGAATACAATAAAATCTATCCTAACGCAAACTCTTGAAAAACTTAGCAAGAAGAGAGTTTATGACAAGAAGACTTTGACAACCTATATTTCTGAAACACTTTAAACAAAACTCATCAAGGCATCTTAGTGTGAAACAAAAATATAAGATTGCATACATTCAATAAGAAAAATGTGTATAAAGAGAGAAAGGAAAAACATATGAAGAGATAGGTGAAATGTGATAACTACATCATCAAGTATATATATATATATATCAAAGATAAGTACAATATTTGCTATCACCAAGTGGTCAAAAGACCAATGTACAAGAGATAATGTATCTAAAATAGAAAGAAAAGAAAACATACAAAAATCCTCACTACATCCCTCATATACATTCCCCCTATCACAAAAATCTCCTATACTAACCCTCCCCTTATAAGTATGACTACTCTTATCTCAAAACTATTCCCCCTTTTTGTCACGAGTGACAAGGGCAAGTACATCAAGTAGACATCTCATCATCACTGGGCGAGCTAGCACTATCATCCCCATCAACATCATCACTGCCGGAGGCATCATCACTCTTATCCTCGGATACCAGTGGAGATGGAGAAGAAGCAACAATGAAACCACCCATGACAACCTATCGTCATGCAATACGACTAACACAGGTGTTCACTTGACACAACTCATCACTAAGAGTGTCAAGGCGAGCATCCATGCACACAAGTTGTGCCATGATGGCCTCAAGTGTCACTCCACCCACAGACGACGAAGGTGTGGAGGTGGGTGGAGTGGTGGAAGCAGGAGGAGTCGCCATCTTTGTCCAGGGCCGCCTTGGTCTGAGTTATGCTTCGCTCCGTCGAATGGTAGCTGCATCTATGGCACTCATAATCGGAAAATGAGGAGACTTGGGGAAAGAGATAGAAAGGTGGCAAAGAAGCCGCACGATAGCTGAAGGAAAAATGAGCTTACCATGGGTCATTTGTATCCCTAAAAACATCTATAAAAGATAAAATGAAGTAAGAAGGGAAGTCGATAGAGATATCCTCTAATAGGGATAGTAAAAATTGAGCACGAGGCTCTGTAATAATGTTATAGTGAGACAAAGGATAAAGATAAATGTCATCACCATGTTAAGGAATCTCGAATCTTTTGCAAAGGCCGAGCAAGGGCTGTTTTGACGGTCACCCCAAGAGGAAGGTGTCTCATAGAAGAGAGACGAGAGTTTGTCTTTGGACACTATTCTCAGACGATCACAACTAGGGTAGACAGGATGCGCTACCCTAGGAACATGTAGTACCTTGAAGACAATCTCCGAAGTAACTACTATACGCGTACCTCAAATGCGAGAGAAGAAATGAGGTACAAAAGTATCAAATTCGTGCATATTGGAGTAAAACTCCTATATGATCACGGAAAGGCACATGACCGGGATGCCATACGGTGACTCCTAACCCCTACAGTAGATGACAGTTGGTAGGTCAATATTGGAAAAATCTGATAAGATGACTTGTCGTTCAGAATGAATGCCTCTCCTAAAAAAGTTCTCCGAGAAGTCCTTACGGGCCTTCTCATCACGGAACCGAATGTGAGATGGAGTGGGGTCAAAGGAAGAAGAAGTGGATGCCCCAGAACAAAGAGGGTTATGGGACAGAGTGGATTTGCATTTGGGTGCCATAGTGTAGACTAACGTAAGAAGGAGAGAGAGAGAGACAATCAGAAAAGCACCAATAACACAATATAGATGAATATAAAGAATTGAAGGTACGTATGCATGAAAATGCATGAATATGTGACATGCAAACTAAAATACATCATGGGCTCAACCCAATCGAAACCTAACAGCACACAATCATTACAACAAAATAAGCACACATCTAAATGCATGACACATTGTTATAATGAAAATGTGATGCAATGCATGATGTTTTAAACCCATTTAAACAAAAACCCATCCCAAAATTTTAACAAAAACTTAAAAGTTTTGAAAAAATCTCAAACAATTTCAAAAACCCCAAAAGTTAGGTCAAAAGATTAATGAGTGAGAAAGTATCATACTAGATGAAGAAGATGATCTTGAGACCAAAGATTGAGTGAGGAAGAGGTTTGGAGGGATTTAGAGGTGTTTTGGGAGGTGAAGAGACAGAAAGGATCGAGAGAGATCAAGAAATGTGAAGCTGAAATCGCGCTGACCCTTTAAATAGAAGTTCATAATTCTCGACGGATCGAGAGCTATCGAGAATTAAAAACGCACTTTTTAGTCGACGAGGCTCTATCGAGGATCTTACGAGAGGTGTCCACAATAAATATTCTCGATGGATCGAGGTAGCTATCAAGAAGCTATCGAGCATCTAGAAGGTTTCTTGGTGGATCGAAGTAGCTATTGAGAATGCGATAAAAAGCGGTTGAAGGGTCTCAATAGATAGCATAGTCTGTCGAGAGAGGTCGAGAAGCTATCAAGATTGCTTAAAAATAGTTTTTCAAGAAGAGAAAACACAAATGTGAATGCAATCAATCATGCTACAGAACCAAAGATCCAAACAACATTTTAAGCTCTCAAAAACATCTCTCAACAGGAAAAAAGTTAAGCACATAGATCCAAAACACAGACACACACTAAACAAATCTAACCAATTTTATATTTCAAAAACAAGTTAAGACAGTTTAGTGAGCATACATTAACACATGTATTCCTTGTGATGGCCAAATCACATTGCACCTACACATGTATCAAAAGTAGCAAAGAATTTTGCGTGTTATGTGTGAGAAATATCGCAAGATTGCAAAAGTGTCTACATGTTATGACGATTTGAGATATGAGAAAATCACTTTAACTCACTTTAACTCACACACAATCATAACTGTTTGATGGGAACTATCACCTTCGAGGTACATCTTATAACTCCCACATCTCTTAGAAGACACGCTTGCAATCATATATAAAGAATTGGATTCATTTTGTTTTTTATTTTTCTTTGCATATTTTCTTTTAAGCAAACCATGCATAGGCATATATGAGAGAGAAAAGAAATACCCAATGATGTTAAGCATTTAACATTCCACTTTTGCTATGCCGAAGCATACAAATGTCATTTCATGATTGGCGGGCAACAGTGGTGAGATGGTTATTTATGCCTTTCTCTTAGGATTTTCTAGTCCTTCTCGTCAAAAAGAGTGATACGAGTGTTAAGTATAAGAGATTACTTAATCTTATTCATCACAAACATGAGCCACAAAGCTCACTTGCTTAGTTGTGCATAGAGATGCTCATCTAAGCTACAAAAGAAACAAAGTTTAGAAAACTTTGTTTCAATGGCCATCTAGGGTACACAAGTACTAATGTACACAAACACACACTGTTTTTGTATGTTTTTTTTTTTTCATTTTTTTATTTTATTTTATATGAAAAACAAAATAAAGCAAAACTGAAAAGTAAACAAACAAATAAAGCAATGCATAAAACTAGATGCAAATACATGAGGAAGGAGGAGATCAATCCATGGAGATAACACCAATGCTTTGGCAAAGGATTTAAACTGTTTGCTATCAAGAGGTTTGGTGAACAAGTTAACCTTCTGATCATCGGTGTGAATGAATTCAAGAGTGAGTGTACCATCTTCGACAAGCTCCTGAATGAAGTGATGTCGAATCTCTATGTGTTTGGTTCGAGAATGTTGAACCGAGTTCTTAGAGATGTTGATGGCATTGGTATTGTCACGATAGATAGTGAGATGTTCTTGACAAATACCGTAATCATGGAGAAGTTTTTGCATCCATAGAAGTTGGGTGCAATAGCTACCGACAAACGATGTACTTAGCCTTTACAGTGGATAATGAGATGGATTCTACTTTTTGCTCGTCCAAGAGACAAGATTATTATCCATATAGAAACAACCCCCCAATGTACTATTTCTATCATCAGCATTCCCAGCCCAGTCAACGTTAGAATACCTAGCTAAGACATCATTTGTGTCCTTTCTGTACCACATACCAAAGTTGGCAGTGGTTTTGACATACTTTACAATTCTTTTCAAAGTAATCATATGAGACTCTTTGGGCTTAGCCTGATATCTAGCACACATTCCCACACTATAAATAATATCAGTTCTACTAGCGATAAGGTAAGGAAAACTACCTATCATGCTTCTATAAAGAGATGAATCTACACTTTTCCTAATAAGTCGATAGTGAGTTTAACATTTGGGCACATAGGGGTTCTAACAAAACTAGCAGATTCCAAACCAAACTTTTTCACAAGATTTCTTGCATATTTAGATTGAGATAGAAATATACTTAAATCTTGTTGACAAATCTGCAAGCCGGGGAAGTGAGTCAGCTCTCCAATCATACTCATCTTGTACTCGCTTTACATGAGGTTTGAGAAACTATGAGCAAGTTCATCCTTAGTCAACCCAAAGATGATATCATCAACATAGACTTAAGCAACTATCAACTCGCCGTCTTCCCATTTAATAAAGAGAGTTTGATCAACTTTTCCTCTTGTGAACCCATATGACATCAAGTATTGTGTGAGTTGATCATACCAAGCTCTAGGGGCTTGCTTTAAACCATAAAGTGCCTTCTTGAGGTACAATACATGATCCGGAAAGTGTGGATCAATGAATCCTTTTGGTTGAGCCACATAGACATCTTCTTTAAGAAACCCGTTCAAGAAAGCAGTCTTTACATCCATTTGGTATAGTTTGAACTTCAAGTGACATGCTAGGGCTAGGAGAATTCTGATGGATTCCATGCGGGCTACTGGAGCAAATGTCTTATCAAAGTCTACTCATTCCATCTGAGAATATCCTTGAGCTATAAGACGAGCCTTGTTGCGGATCACATTACCCTCCTTATCGGTCTTATTACGGAATATCCACTTCGTGCCAATGATGTGCTCACCCCTTGGTCCAGTACTAGAGTCCGGACATCATTCCTCTAAACTAAAGTAGTTCATCATGCATAGTTTCAACACGACTTTCATCCTCAAGAGCTTTCTCAACTTTAGTGTGTACATTTTTAGACTTCTTAAAACACAACTGAATTAACCTAGTAAATTAGCCAATTGATTACTTAGTCCAAGTTTTAGATCTAGGTTAACACAATCATATAATCATATAATGCAAAGCAGCGGAAATATAAATAATACAATAATATGATGACCCAGGAAACCACACCGGTAAAAACCTGGATAGGATTTAACCTAGCAATCCTCAAAGTAAACCTGAATCCACTATGAAAGAATCGAAATTTTACAATAGCGACTTAGATCACTAACATCCTATTGCTACCAACCAGTAGAAACTTACTGACACGACCACGTGCAAGCTCCGAGACCACAAACTCCTTCTTTTTTGGATTCTCCAACAAGTACAAGCACACCCGCTTGTGTTTCTTTAAGCTCCTTAGTGTAGCAACTCAATGATCATCAAGCTCTCGATCAAATCTCCTTCTTGATAATCCTAAGCATGTGTGAAGGCAACCACCTCTAGATCTCACAAGAGATTCACACATATAGCAAAATAGAGCAACAAAGTCCTTAGAGAGATTTTGGTTACAAAACCCTAGATACAAAAAAAGGCACAAGAGGCACTCTAATCTCTCTAAAAAAATATATAAAAATGTTTTAGGGTTTCCCTTATACATAGGAGTGTTTTACTTGAATCCTAATACGTTAAAGTAGAGTTTGGGTTGAACTGGAATTCTGTAGAAAAATAAATCTGCACGTGGTTCGATCGATTGAGTCTAATTTTCGATCAATCGAGCCTTGCAGATTTAGTCCAATAAATTCTGCAATCACTCGATTCCAATTTTACAAATAAACATACTTTGAGCAAGCGTAAACCTAGACTCAATGTTTTGATCATGGTTTGCCAACATAATACAAATTAAAGTTCTAATACATTAGTTCTTAAAATCTTAGAACCTAACAATCTCCCCCTTTAGCAATCCATGACAAAACACATCACAAACATGAAATGCTCAAAGTTACAAATAGCCCAAATACAATTCAACCTAACTACTATCTATCGCTTGCAAGTGTAGACAAAGAAAGAAGACCGAATCAACCTTGTATATTCTGAAACACTCAACAAATGCATAAACGCATGTGTGGAAAATATAAGTAAAATAAAAAAAAAAATATATATATATATATATATATATATATATATTTTTCTCCCCCTATCAAAAATAATTTCAACTCCCTTAAACAAAATAAACAGGATTCCCACATATCAACTAAATCTCCCCCTTGTTGTCACGTATTGACAAAGACAACTCAATGTTGCCTAAATTAAAAAAACATACGCAACAAAAGTGAAGAGAAAATAGAGAATTAAGGGAACACAAGACAATTCAACTCTATAGAAAATAGAGACTACTCCCTCTAAGAAGAGCAACAACTCTCCTATAAACAACAAAGGTTAAAAAAACTTTTCTCCCCCTATAAAAATAGGAAAAACAAAACAAGTTTTGGGGAAAATTTAGGAGGTGGGGATAAATAAAAACACACAAACCTAACTTAAAAAAATTAAGTTGAGGATACACATGATCTCTTTCAATAAGTGCAAACATAACACTATGTGACCCATAAACAGTTGCATGAGTAGAGAAAATATTTGCACATTGATTATCCATCATCTCTCTTAAGAAAAATATTTTCTGCAGTTCACACATGAAATTAGCATATACTAAAAAGTACATAACTAAAAAATTAATCAATCAATTTTTAAATCAAGTTAAGTACCCAATTTAGCAAAGTGTATGCATGTTATGTGTGAAAACAATGAGAGATATGCAAAATTGCAAGATGGATACTGAAAACAATGCAATGCATGTGAATCCTAAACATAAATGATGCATGGAAAAATAGATTGGTCAAATACTTAAAAATTGAAAATTTTTCAGTTTCGATCGATCGAGCATTGATCGAATACCAATCGAGCTAGGCAGATTCAAATCAAAATTTTTATCACAATTTCGATCGGTCGAGAGATAGATTTGATCGATCGAAAATCTGGAAAAATCAGATTTTTGAATAACAAAGCATTTTAATGCAGAAACTCCTCAAAGCACATAGTTTTATGAATGAAATGCATGAGTATGAGATTAAAATTTTTTCAAAAACACTTGAATTCAACCCAGATCTTCCAAAAACAAGTTTTTCAATCAATTTGACCTCAAGTCTCAAACTTTAAACACATTTTACATTAAAATCAAGGAACTTTAATCTTGGGTGGCCACAACAACATCACACATAATATAATGTACCAAGTTTAGCAAAGAGTAACTTGTGTAGTGTGTGTAACTAGCAAAAGCTTGAAAAACATGTGAGGTGATATGTAAATATAAATCAATCACAATTTCTACAAAATTCATCACATAGAATTTGAAAGAGACTATCACCAAAAGAGTTACATCATATAACTCCCACATCTCCTAGAAAACAAGCTTGCAATCATGTAAGTTTCTTGATTTACCTCATATTGTACGCACCAATTTTTATTTGATAAAAACTTATTAAAATAGCCGGGATAATGTACACACCAATTTTGTTTGTTTGATTTAACATTAAGTCTAATAATGTACACACCAATTTTAACGGTTAAACCGAGGCTACACCTTATGTTCTTTTTGTGCAAGTGCTACACTTTTTCGAGCACAAAATCTTACGATATGCACTAAGGTGTTCATGATTGGCTAGTAAACAGTGGTGAGATGATTATTTATGCCTTTCTTAAAAGGTTCAAGTACGACAGTCAAAGACATGTGACTTCAAGATTAAAATAAAGTGATAAAAAATTATAAACATCTTTCACACAACATGCACTACAAAGCTCAAACTAGTAAAGTGCAATAAAAGAAGCTCATCCAAGCTAAACAAGGTACATAAACATGTTATGTAAAGATAATATGGTCAATCCTTGATTATAAATACAAGATGTGAAATACAAAACACAATAATCTTTTTGGAAAAAAAATTATGACCAAAAACAAAAAGCACACATTATGCTAAATGAACAATGCAAATGCAATGCATGATAGTGCTTAACTAAGCTATAGAGGGCACACAAACAAGAAATATCAATTTCTTAATTAGCCCATGAGTACATGTACAAACTAGTACATACTCATACAAAATCAAAAATAGCTTAGCACATATATAACACATTCTATTCAAGTTTCTCTACAATGTCAAACATGTTCTAAATCAAGAGAGAGATATCATAATTCATGTAATCCTCAAGAAAGATAAAACAACCAAAAATAGAAACAAAACATGTCCACAAATAATTGAAAGAATTAAATCAGGAACAAGTCAACAACACTCACCTTAGAGAATCTGTTCTCACCCATCTAGCACGAGTCTTGACTTTGTAGGTGAAAATTCATGTGAAGCGAGTGTATTTGAGGGATTACACCAATCTTCCGAGAAAGACTGAAATCCTGTAAATTCCTTTCACAAGCCAACAGGCTCAAATTTTTCAAAAGAATATGAAACAATTTATATGGACTTATGGCAGGAGAAATATCATCACATATCCTAGACTGAAACACGTAGAATGCTTAAATTTCAATTTATGACAATTAGGACGAATGTGATCGGAGACATCACAAAAGTGACAAACAGAACAAATTTAGGAACATCAATATTCCTAACAACAAATCTAGTCTCGATTTTGGTTTTTGCCTCAACAAAGAACAATTTGGTCTAATATGATCAACAATACCACAAAGGTGACTAGTAGGCACAAAAACAGATTTATTATGCTCTCTAACAATATGTTTAGATTTAGGTTTAGAAACTTCAGCGTCTACATCAGAACTTTTACATTTGTCTAACCTAACAAAATAAGCTTTTTCTTTATTATTCCTCTTAAAAGGAGGGATATAAACTTTCTCGATTTTAGGCTTAAGAGAAACAGAAATGTAAACAATTCAGTTATCAACGGCAAGCTTGGTACAAGTCAAATTTTCAATTTTAGCTTTAGATTCAACTAACTCTTGTTCCAAACTTTTCATCTTCTCATCTTGAGAGGAAATTTGATTTCTCAAAAATTCATTCTTTTTATTAGATTCATCTAATTTAACAATCAATTCCTCTTTTTCAAGATTAGCCAATTTTAACTCTTCCTTGAATTTCTTAGCAATTTTCATAGATTTCAATAATTCCTTACGAAGAGTTTCACAGGCATCAATAAAATCAACGAAGCATGAGCAAAACATGATCAGAAATACACTTCAAATTATCCATGACAACAGAGGTCAAAGATCGGCTTTTAGATCAAAAGATCTAAAACAAAAGAGCTACCCGCTCGATACCACTTGTATAGTTTTTAGATCCCTTAAAACACAATTGAATTAACCTAGTAAATTAGCCAAGTGATTACTTAGTCCAAGTTTTAGATCTAGGTTAACACAATCATATAATCATATCATGCAAAGTAGTGGAAATATAAATAACACAATGATATGATGACCAAGGAAACCACACCGGTAAAAACCTGGGGAGGATTTAACCTAGCAATCCTCAAGGTAAACCTAAATCCACTATGAAAGAATCGAAGTTTTACAATAGCGACTTAGACCACTAACATCCTATTGCTACCCACCAATAGAAACTTACTAACATGACCACGTGTAAGCTCCGAGACCACAGACTCCTTCTTTCTTAGATTCTCCAGCAAGTACAAGCACACTCGTTTGTGTTTCTTTAAGCTCCTTAGTGTAGCAACTGAATGATCATCAAGCTCTCAATCAAATCTCCTTCTTGATAATCCTAAGCATGTGTGAAGGAAATCACCTCTAGATCTCACAAGAGATTCACACACATAGCAAAATAAAGCAACAAAGTCCTTAGAGAGCTTTTGCTTACAAAACCCTAGATAAAAAAAGAGGCACAAGAGGCACTCTAATCTCTCTAAAAAACATATAAAAACGTTTTAATGTTTCCCTTATATATAGGAGTGTTTTACTTCAACCCTAATACGTTTAAGTAGAGTTTAGGTTGAACTGGAATTCTGCAGAAAAATAAATCTGCATGTGGTTCGATCGATCGAGCCTTGCAGATTTAGTCCAATAAATTCTGCAATCACTCGATTCCAATTTTACAAATAAACATACTTTGAGCAAGCCTAAACCTAGACTCAATGTTTTGATTATAGTTTGCCAACATAATACAAATTGAAGTTCTAATACATTAGTTCCTAAAATCTTAGAACCTAACATAGTAGGTTCAACCTGCAACAAGTAACAAGAATAAGACATAGAGTTAGCAACGCATTTATCAACTGTACGCTTCCTTAGTGTAAGTTCATTCATGTTTCCCACAATAACTTTAGGAGGATGATTCAATTTGATCCTGGAGGAAGGTCCTTTCTCTTCATGGGTTTTAGAATCAAGTGAAGTAGATATGTTTGCTAAATCTTCTACAACACTTGGAGTATCGAGAGTACTATGAGATGCGGGCTCTTGTTCAACAATTTCTTGAACTTCCCTAGGCTCGGGAGGAAGAATCTCTTTGGGGATTTCCTCACTAAATTTCTCAAAACCAGAATCTAAAGATTCATCAATAATCACATTTACTGTTTCCATTACCTTCATAGTTCTTTTGTTGTATACCCGATAAGCCTTGCTTGTAAAGGAGTATCCTAGAAATATTCCTTCATTGCTTCGGGAGTCAAATTTTTCCACATTTTCTCTATCCTTGAGAATGAAACAAGTACTTCCAAAGATTCTGAAATACTTCACATTTGGCTTTCTTCCATTCCACAACTCATATGGAGTCTTCTTGGTGCCGGGTCTAAAGTACACCATATTTACCGTATGACATGCAGTGTTAACAGCTTTTCCCCATAAGTTTTTAGCCACATCCTTGTTGTGCAGCATGGATCTAGCCATCTCTTGAATAACCATGTTCTTCCTTTCTACTACACCATTCTATTGAGGAGTAATCGGAGTAGAGAATTCTTAAGATATACCTGATCTCGTGCAAAAGGACCCCATATATGAGTTTTTGAATTCCTTACCATGATCACTTCGAATTCGATCAATCTTTAGGCTCTTCTCATTCTGCAATCTTGTGCATAAGGCTTCAATGTGCTCAAGAGCATTAAGACTTGGATTGTAGGAGTATGACCTAAGTGTACCTAGTGAAGTTGTCTACCACAACCATAATGTATCTCTTTCCACCAAGAGACTCAATTTTAGTTGGACCCATAAGATCCAGATGTAGTAGTTCCAATTGTCTAGATGTAGCAGATGTTTGAGTGCCCGGATGTTTAGCTTTCGTCTGTTTCCTATACTAACATGGTCCACACACCACATTGCTAACTCAATTGAGCTTTGGTATCCCAAAAACTGACTCATGCTTAGATACAATTGAAAGATGTTTGTAACTAGCATGTTCCATCCTTTGGTGCCACAGATCTTCATTTGGTAAACGAATGCTATTGCACACAATATCGGCATCGGGAACCAAACCGTAACAATTGTCTAGAGTGCGAACACCACTTATGAGTTTATTTCCAGACTCATCCATGACAAGGAATTTTACCTTTGAGAATAGTACCATAAAGTCTTGATCACAAATCTGACTTATGCTCAACAGGTTCACTCTCAAACCTTTTACATATAGAACATTTGCAATGTTTGGCAATCCAGGTAGAGAGATGATTCCCTTTCCTTTAATCTGTGATTTGCTCCCATCACCAAAAGTGACATTACCACCTTTCTTAGACTCGAAAACCTTGAAGAGAGATCGATCTCCAGTCATGTGTCTTGAGCAACCGCTGTCAAGGTACCATAAGCACGTGTCCATAACCTTGAATGCGGATTTCATCATGAAGCACACTTCATGCTTGGATGACAGATTAGTGGGAATGATGTTTTCTCTTATCTGCCTTTTATGAACTAAATCTTTAACTTTCACTCTTCTCAAATGAACTCCTTTGCATATTTTCATTCTGAGACAGTTTAGTTTCTTCTTTGTCAAGTCGAGATCTTTTCCAATAGTCATCATAATAGAATTCAAATAACTTTTAGACTTGCATTTTTTGATACACTCAAACAAGTAGAGAATAGAAAAACAAGATGTATTTGAAAACAAAGATCTCTTCAAGCTGGTTGCAGCCATGACAACAAGGGTCAATAGATCACCTAACAAAGATTAACACCTAATTAGAGTGTGCCTACTCTGATACCACTTAATAGGCCAAGAATATATTGATCCCTTCTAATAAATTAACCAATTGATTTAGCCAAGTTACTTAATTAATTCAATTAATATGCAAAATGCATGGTAGTACAAACAAATCACCAATGAACTAAATGCAGTGGAAATTAAATTGACACGGTGATTTGTTTACGAATGGGGAAAACCTACATGGCAAAAACCTCATCCGGTGATTTTAAGGTCACCACTCCCGAGAATCCAGTATTATCAAAACAAACGGTTACAAGTAAAGGAATCCCAATACCTTATACCAACTTATAGTTGAACCCTTACCCCCAATACCTAATTGGACTTGTTCTGTAGTGACAATCTCTCATTTTCAAAGCACGACTCCCAGTTCATGACTAACCAAAAGATGTGCGGATCCTAGTATGCGACTTAATCACCAACTTGAGAAAGATGTTAGTTGCAAGTTCTTCAATTCATCACACGATGAAGATCATGAAGCTCCTTGGTCACAAAACCCTATGGTGTACAAACACAGTAGCTTCTTCAAGATAAAGATGAATTAGGGCAAATTTTGTCTCTAGTCACAATTTGCATGAACAAAACTTTGCTTCACACATGCGCAACCTTTTATAGCTCTTAAAATAATCCTTATATATGTTTAGGGTTGTGAGAAAAGAAAGTCCAAACATATACCCATGGATTGGATGCAAAACAGAATTAATAATCTCTTTTTCATAAATCTCAATAGATAGGGTATCTATCGAGCTAGCTGTCGAGATTCGTGCTTAGTAGCTTTTTAAACCTCAATAGATACTAACTATCGAGTTAGCTGTCGAGCTTTAAAATCCAGCACTTCTCCACTTGTTTCTTGGATAGATTTGTATGGCTTTAACACTTAAACTTGAAACCTTGTTTCTTGAAGTATTAAACATATCCTAGATCTACCCAATTACAAGTAAAATACGTTTTGTTAAAGGATTAGCCAATTACATAAAATATTGACATATGTTCTTAACATGATTCACATATGTCCTAACAATTTTGACTAATATAATGTGTACTGACTTTGAACTCTAATGAATTTGAATATGGATATTTTTATCTTTTGGATATGGATGTTAAAAATATATTTCCATTTGGTTTATTTGGTTAGCTTAGTCAAATACTATAACATAAGTGATAATTAAAGTAGTCATTATTTGCATATGTTTCAATTTTATAATAAATATATATGTATATATATAATGTTTTATAAATTTTATATAGTGTTTGTGTATCTTATTATACACGATACGTAAAAATGAAAAAACGATTCATGATATGATTCACGATTTGACAACTATGTCTTAGCACAATTTCTGCTAATTTCGGATGTGCATTTGCCACTATCAATTTAACGATT
Organism: Quercus dentata; assembly: GCA_028216015.1. NCBI lineage: Eukaryota > Viridiplantae > Streptophyta > Magnoliopsida > Fagales > Fagaceae > Quercus > Quercus dentata. The sequence continues at coordinate 83,097,927 of CP116448.1, read as the reverse complement.
TATCTGTTCTTTTATATATATATATATATATATATATATTTGATTTATTTGTCCTCTAATTCAATTGTTTTTTGTGTCACTCCAAAGATTGTATAGTGAATTTTTTTTTAAATTTTTTTTTAGAAGATGATTAGATAGTGATTCTAAGTGTTTGTTTGTAAACAACTTGCTTTACGAAAATTACTATAAATAATAATTAAATCAAATATGTTTATTATTATTATTTTTTATTTATGAAAGTATTATAGAAAAAGAAGTACAGTAGAATCCCAATAAAAGAAAACATAAAGTACGACCCGTAAATAGTATCTAGCAACCGTGTGAAAAAATAAGCTACATTTACCGGAATGGAAATTCTTTGTTGTAGGGCCCACATGGGACCTGCAATCAGTGAAAAATTTAAGCAAAGACTGCCTTTTAATTGGTATTTAAATGCACATTAAGATTGGGTACTTTTAGTCATACATCAAAATACCAAAAAAAAAAAAAAAAAAAAAAAAAAAAACAATATTAGTGTCCGTATAATATTTTTGATGATTTCATGACATCTTATCCTATGCTCGATCATAGCCCATGAGGAAATGTTTTAAAGGAGATTTCAGTCATTACACCCTTATCACCATTATGTTCAAGAAAATGTTCAATTTACAAGCTAAGAAAATAGACCGAGACAGCAGATGGCAAATTTTGTTAAAGCTATTAATTGGTGTGGTTTTAGAGACATTGGATTTATTGGCCCAAAATTTACTTGGTTGTATGAAAGGAGTGATAGATCTCAAATTAGAGAACGCTTGGATAGAGCTCTTGCTACAACTAATTGGGTGAATTTATTCCCATGGCATGTCTGCACCATTTAACTTCCTCAGCCTCAGATCATTCTCCTTTGGAGCTGCGTTTTGTAAGAAAAAAAAATGCCAAAAAAGTAAAAAAAAAAAAAAAAAAAAAAAAAAAAAAAAAAACCATTTAGATTCGAATCTATGTGGCTTAAGGGCTCACGGTGTGAGGAGGTGGCCTGGATGCTTGGTTTGAAGGTTTAGCTTCTCCAACTAACTTCCCATTGGTTGCTTGTCTGAATGCTTGCAAGTCTCGGATGGATGCTTGGAACAAGGTGGAGTTTGGGCATGTAGGTAGGACGATTGCTAAATTACAAAAACATTTGGAGTGGCTTGAGTTGCAACCGAGTTCTCCAAGCACTATCCAAGATATGAGAAGAACCAGAATTGAACTTAACTGTTGGCATGAGAAGGAGGACACTATGTGGCGTCAATGGTCCAAAATTAATTGCTTTCAATTTGGAGATAGGAACACCAGTTTTTTTCATGCCAAAGCATCATCAAGGTTGAAGAAAAACCACATGGAGGGGTTGTTGGATGCATAAGGTGTATAGCAGGAGGATGAAAAGGTAATGGGTGAGATAGTGTTGGACTATTATATAGATCTGTTCACTTCGATGAATCGATAGTTTTTGATGAGATACTAGAAGCAGTGCAGCCAAGGGTCACTTATAGTATGAATCAGAAGCTTACAATGGAGTTTACTACAGATGAAGTTAATGTGGCGTTGAAGCGGATGTACCCTTTGAAGGCACCTGGACCAAACGGTATGTCTCCTCTATTTTATCAACATTTTTGGCCAAAAATTGGAGAAGTAGTTACACGTACTATCCTTGATTTTCTTAATTTTGGTCTAACCCCACTTAATTTTAATGAAACCCATATTGTTCTTATTCCAAAGGTTAAGGAACCAAAGAAGGTGACTGATTATAGGCCTATAAGTTTGTGTAATGTGGTGTTTAAAATTGCATCAAAAGCTATTGCAAATAGAATGAAGAAATTTCTTACACCCATTATTAGTGATACCCAAAGTGCTTTTGTGCATGGAAGGTTCATTACTAATAATGTATTGGTCGCTTTTGAAGCAATGCACCACATCAACCAAAAGAAGGGAGGGAAGATGGGTAATATGGCGTTGAAATTGGACATGAGCAAGGCTTATGATAGGGTGGAATGGATTTGGTTGGAGAAAATAATGAATAGGTTGGAGTTTGATGAGAAATGGAGGAAGTTGGTTGTGCAAAGTGTGTCACAATAGTTACTTATTCAAAGTGAGGATAAATGGGAAACCAAAAGGGCATATTATCCCAACTAGGGGTATACGTCAAGGTAATCCTTTATCACCATATCTTTTCCTTTTATGTTCTAAAGGTCTTTCTTCTCTAATTAAGAAGGTTGTGGAGGATGGTGTGATGGAAGGGATAGTAATTTGCCGGGGAAGGGGGGGGCTATACTTTCTCATTTATTTTTTACTGATGATAGTCTCATTTTTTGCAAGGCTTCAATTGAAGAGTGTAACTCCCCGCAAAGAATTCTCATCGTATATGAAGAAGCTTTTGGACAGCAACTGAATTGTACAAAAACTTCTTTATTTTTTAGTAGCAACACACCAGATGGCATTCAACAAGAGATAAAGAGTAAGTTTGGGGCACAAGTGATTAGACAACATGAGAAGTATTTAGGTCTTCCACTTTAGTAGGCAAAAATAAGAGGAACTCTTTTAATGCCATAAAGGAGAAGCTTAGTAAGAAACTAGTGGGATGGAAAGAGAAACTGCTACTAAAGCTGGAAAGGAGGTACTAATAAAAGATGTAGCTCAAGCCATTCCAACATACACAATAGGGCGTTTCAAAATCCCAGATTCTCTTTGTGATGACATGACTAGTATGATTTGGAATTTTTGGTGAGGTCAAAAAAGGGATGAAAGGAAGATGGCATAGCTTAGTTGGGATAAGCTGTGTGATTCAAAGGAAGAGGGTGGTTTGTGCTTTCGCCAACTAAAGCAGTTCAATTTGGCTCTTCTTGCCAAACAAGGGTGGAGACTCCAAACTCAACATGAGTCACTAGTATATCGTGTGTATAAGGTGAAGTATTTTCCATGCACTGACTTCATTCATGCCTCACTCGGCACACATCCATCATACACATGGAGAGGCTTAATGGCTGCTCAACATTTGGTGAAAAAAGGGATTCGGTGGAATGTGGGTAATGGTGATTCAATCCGGGTGTGGGGTGATAAGTGGCTTCCATCTCCTTCCACGTTCAGAATCACTTCTCCGAGGCAATTTTTACACGCTGAAACAAGGGTCAGTGAGCTTTATCTCCCACAATGTGGCAGCTTGGAAAACTGTCATTGATGCCATTTTTCTACCTCATGAAGCAGAGTTTGATTAAAAGCATTCCACTGAATTCACGCCTACCTAATGGTTTATTTACTGTTCAGAATGCGTACAAGTTGGCAATGGAGGAGTCTCGATCAAGCAGCAGAGGTACTAGTTCGGATTCTAGCAAAACTCGTAGATTCTAGAAGATGTTATGGAGATTGCAAGTACCCCATAAGGTGCGTCACTTCGCTTGGAGAGCTTGCAGGGGCATTTTACCAACTAAGGAGAATCTTTTGTAGAGGGGAGTTTAGTTGGATGTGCGCTGTGATGAATGCATGGAGGACGTAGAATCTGTGGGCCATTTACTTTGGTCTTGTAGTCGGGCGAAGGAAGTTTGGCAATGCACAAAGCTAAGGTTTCATTTTGATTAGTCTGAAGTTACCTCATTCCACGACTTGTTATGGCAAATAATGATGTCGGACTCCCATGAGGAGAAGGACACTGAATTGGTGGTGACTATGGCATGGGCAATATGGTTTAATCGTAACGAGGTTCGGCATTGCGGAAGAAAGAAGAGTGCCGAGGCTTTATTCCAGTGGTCTCACCAATATTTATAGGAGTATCAAGAAGCAATCCAGGCGGATCCCATTCCAGTGGTGCCTCAGGTTATTGGGTGGTCTCCTCCTCCAATAGCAAGATATAAAGTTAATGTCGACGGCGCGGTCTTCTCGGCTCAAAAATTTTCTGGTGTGGAAGTGATGATCAGAGATTCCAATGGGAAAGTTATTGCTGCTCTAAGCAGGAAATTCAACGCTCCTTTGCGTGCTCTAGAAGTGGAGGCTAAGGCGTTTGAAGTGGGGCTTGAGTAGATGTGGGTGTCCAAGACTTCATCCTTGAAGGTGATTCTTTGGTGGTTTACAATGCATTCTGTGGTTTCTCAACACCACCATCCATGATAGCATCTGTAGTATGGGGTATTCTATTGTCTTGTGGGCATTTAGATAGAATCGATTTAATTTTTAATTTTTAATTTTTAATTTTTCTTGAGTAAACTGGCAATTTTTTATTTTACACAGTTTAGTTTAGCTCTCCTAGCCTAGAAAGAAAATTGTAATGATGGGTTTTCTAACTACCATAATTTCACTCACTAGCACTTTAGAACAAGGAGATATAACTTGGAAGATCATTTTAGAATGAGTACAGGTAGCTATTATAATTTCATTCACTAGCACTATTTTTATGGGTCCTATTTTATGTTTCTTTTTTAGAAAATTTAGCAAAATGTTAGATAGGAAGGAAAATTTAAAAATAACTAAAATCCTTTGTAGTGGTCTCTCTCTCTCTCTCTCTTTTTCTATTTTGGTTGAATTTTGTAAAGTGGTGTCTAGAAGTGGGTAATTTAATGTTTAATGTTTTACTATTATTTATTTATTTTAGTTAAAATGACTAGTTATGAAATTGTATATTTATCTTTATAATTTTATAATTATTAATTAATTAATAACACACGAGGGTTACGTGGTTCAACCTAACGACCTACATCTACAGAGGAAACCCTAAAGAGCTACATCAATAATATATTATAGTGTAGTACAACTCCTATGTTACAATGAATCATAACATGTATATATATAGTAGACTAAATCCTAGACTAATAAACTTCTAATACAAGTAAAAGACTTGGTTTACACACAAAGTAGAATTAGGCTTGAGCCTATGCTAAGGGCTAATATATCTCTAACAATAACTATTAATTAATTATTTATGACATCACTAGTTCGACCACCAATCGAACCTTGATCAGATCATAAAACTAATAACCACTCCATATTTTGATTCTTTGACCGTATTGGTTTTTAAAACTATGTAGTTAACCTTTGTTAGCAATTGTTTTGATATTTCGTGAAAATTTTCTAACCTTTTATTAAAAAAAAAAAACTAGAGTTCTTATTTATTTATTTCTAAACAAAAATGGGTATGGGAGTGATTTGATTCGACGTCTTCTACTTGAGTCTAACCATAGTAACATCTTACCTGTTGGGCTCGGTCCTGTGAAAATATAAACTAAAAGTATTAAGTTATTTTCTAAACACTTCTTATTGCAAAATTCGAACTGAGGACCTCCCTTATGGCAAAAACCTAGAGTTCTTGTTTATCAAATACTTCTTGTTTAAATTGGATTTGAAACAAAGTATGATCCCTCAAAATATTGTTTTGATATATTGTCGGCAGCTCCATCCTTTTTTCCTCATCTGGCGTCTGTCACTTTTTTTTTTTTAAGCATTAATCAAGCATTATCCAAAATGATTAGGCCTAATCCGAAATAATTGGTGTAAAGCATCTGTAGGTTGTTTGTTTTGATAAGGCATTGGTCACTTTCACAGTACTAGTCTTGCATCACGTGCATTGGTCCCACCTTTCACACAAAAATATACTCATGCATGACGTGCATGAGTATTTCCCATTCACACAGCACACAGCCAAAAAAAAAAAAAAAACCTCTCTCCAGTCTCCCCTCTTATTAAACCCCCCCCCCCCCCCCCCAAAAAAAAAAAAAAAAAAAAAAATCTACTGTACCACGATCTCTTCACTTCAGACTTCATACTAGACTTAAACTTCGTTCCTTTTCCTCTCTTTACTCCTTTAGCTCTTCATCTTTATTTTCCTGATTACTGTTTATACTTTTGTTTTTCTTTTTTAGGAAGGTGGTGGTTTTTTTGTGGTAGTAATCTTTTAGACACAGAGAAATGGAGAGGAAGAAAGACTGAGAGAGAAGAGAGAGGAGAGGAAGAGAGAGAAAAATGTGTTGAAACTAATAAATAAATGAATATATGAGATAAATAAGAAATGAGTTATTGGGTGTACTATAAAGTGACATTGTATAATAGATAAAGTGACTTTTTAGATGGTAAAATAGAACATTTTAAACAATCTTGAATGCTAATGCTCTGTGGAAGAAGAAATAGTCAATGGAAATTGGTAAGGTGTTCCACACATCCTCTATTAGATCGGTGGCTTGATTTTAGTGAAGATTTTTTGGACAATAATTATCCAACTGTATAACTTTGGTGGAAAATCTTTAACTTTTTTTTCAAATTTTCGGTAGTGCATAGTATTTATTCAAAAATGTAAATTTTAATTAGTTTTGCTTTAAAGTATAACAAAATTTTTTAAAGCTAGCTTATTTATAATTTGAAAAAAAAAAAACAAAAAAAAACAAAAATTAGATTATATAAAAATTTTTAGAGAATTTTAATGTATGGTGTCCACTCATGATAGTTGTTCTTTATCATCAGACTAAGACACTCATTTTGTTTTTAGTTGTAAGGTTGAAATTTATCAACCATCTTGTTGGCTTTATTTCATGCCAATTTGCTTGTATTTTAGCAATTAGTAACCCCGTATTTAGGTGGGAATCATGTAAGGGTAGTGAGTGAGAGAGTGTGAAGAAATGCTCAAAATTGTGCAAGGATACAGAGACTTGCGGCTGGACTCACGGGTGACTCACACTTGGCAAGCCGCCAAAGTCGGCACACGTGTGGAGCATGCAAGAGAGCTCAAGAGTCATGCCAACTGTTGCACTATAGGACAAAAGTACTAGGCTAGCCAGGCCGTTAGCTTGCAACTCAACCCGGTTGTGAGGCCAAGTCGCTGCACCACCCTATTTGGGAAAAACTGACTTTTCACATTCCTTCTCACCCTACTATATATAGACCCTTATACTCACGATATTTAGAGAGATTCCAGAGAGAATTTTGAGAGAGAAACCCTAGAGAAAAACAAGATTGATTCATCCACAATCTTTACATAAAGACTCTTCAAATTCCTCTACTCTCTTCCTCTCTATTGTTACATCCTTGAGAGGTATATTACCAAAATCTTTTCTTACCATACCCATATCTGTGAGAAGGCCATTTGGTGTTTTGGGAAGCAGTTAGGAAGGGACCAATTTCATAGTGGTTGATGCTATGGTTTATAGCGGAATCCGGTAAGCTAAAGAAAAAATAGGTTCGGCGTAACCTCATTAGAGTAGGAGCTTTGAGGGCTTAGGTACACTAGGTAGATTAAGCTTGGAGGTCTTCTGCTGTTCATGTATCCCAACTACGTTCTTTAGTGGATTATTTACCGCTTGGAGGGCAGCGGAGAGGTTTTACGCCGACGGTTTCGGTTTCCTCTTCAATAACACATCATGTGTTGTCCTTGTGTTTGCATCTCTCTTCCCTTAATCTTTCCCATTTAATTTATGTTGTGAATGTGATTTTATTTGGTTTAGATTGTTTATCAATTCTGTATTATGCTTATGTTCATATTCCGCACATTAATTGTTTGATAATAAGCTTGAATTGATAATTTGGAAATTGAGAGTCTAAACGTTCAAGGTGTTTTATACACTAATTGAACTTTCAGTTGGTATCAAAGCAGGTACACTTGTTGTGGTTTAAATACCTAAGTGTGATCCTTGACCTCTTGTGTTTATTTGCCATGGATAGTGCTTTGTATGCCTCTTTGTATGATTTGGTTGGTGATAAATGTAACATGCCATATGTTTGTGAAAATGCCTCTATAAGTGATAATTTTCATGATTGTGATGCCATGTTACATGAATCTTTGGATGTTATTGACATTCCTAACATCAAACTCTTGAAGGAAAAGGCTATGTTGAATTGTGGTCTAAATGTTTGTGATAATGACTCTATGAGTATGTTTGAAGGTTATCCTAACAATGAACTCCTAGAGTTATTAAAAACAAAGAAACATGCTAGAATGTTTGTTCACATGCTGAAATATTTTGAAAATGAGAATCACATATTACACAATAGTCTATGTGAGTCTAATTCTTTGATTAAAAAGTATAAAAGAAGAAATAGAATGTTGTGTGATAAGGTTGATAATCTGGAAAAGAGAATTCAATCTAACAAGAGCATGGAAAATGAAGATAAGTTTTTGTTTGAAGATCAAGTGTGCTTGTCCCATGCTTGCTTATTTGTGCATACTTCTTTGAAGGTTTTCAATTCATGTTTATGGTATCTTGATAGCAGCTGTTCTTCGTCACATGACAGGGGATAAATCACTGTTTAAGTCTCTCAAAGAGAAGGTTGGTGACTATGTGACATTTGGTGATGGAAGTCATGCTCAAGTTCTTGGCAAAGGAACTGTTGAGATATCGAGATTACCTATTGAAGGATGTCTTATACATCAAAGGACTGAAGGCAAATCTCTTAAGCATTACTCAAATATGTGATGAAGACTTCCTTGTTCAATTCTCAAAGAAGGGGTGCATAATCATTGATAAAGAAGGGATTCAAGTCTTGAAGGGAAATAGGACTACCGACAATTGCTACAGAGTAGTTCCTATGGCACCAATTTCTTACGTAAGTGCTCGTGTTGACATGTTGGAACTTTGGCATCACAGATTTGGGCATGCAAGTTTCAAACAAGTAGCTAAAGTATCTAAACTTGAAGCTATTGAGGGACTTCCAAAGTTTGGAAAGATAGAGAAGACATTTTGTGGTGCATGCCAAATTGGGAAGCAAACAAAGGCAAGTCACCACAAGGTGAATGTGATCGCCTCTACACGTTGTTTAGAGCTTCTCCATGTCGATTTAATGGGGCCCACAAGAACTGAAAGTCTAGGAGGAAAAATGTACATTATGGTCATTGTTGATGATTTCTCAAGATACACTTGGGTTGAATTTCTTAGAGAAAAATCAGAAGCGTGTGAGAAATTGAAATTTTTTTGCAAGAGACTACAAAATGAGAAAGGGCTTCCTATTGTCAAGATAAGGAGTGATCATGGCAAGAAGTTTGAAAATGCAAGATTTGAGTCGTTTTGTGAGAAGAATGGAATCAAAAAGGAATTTTCAGCTTCCAAAACTCCTCAACAAAATGAGGTGGTTGAGAAGAAAAATTGGGTGATTCAAGAAATAGCAAGAGTTATGCTACTCAACAAGCAAGTTCCTCAAAAGTTTTAGGGAGAAGCAAAGAACACCTCATGTTACATTGGTAATAGAATATTCTTCTGAATAGGAACAAAGAAGATGGCATATGAAATTTGGAATGAAAAGAAGCCAAAAGTGAAGTACTTCCGAGTATTCGGAGCAAGTGTTACATTCTCAATGATCGTGAGAACCTTAGGAAGTTTGATGCGAAAAGTGATGAAGGCATCTTCCTTGGGTATTCTACTAATAGTCGGGCATATAGAGTATTCAACAAGAGAACAAAGACGGTAATGGAGTCCATCAATGTGGAAGTTGATGATGTTATAACAAAGGTAGAGATGGTTGATGATAGAGAAGGGCCAAGCTCCAAAGACTTCACAACCGAGGGCGAAGCCCAAGATTTTGAAGTTGAAGGACCTACACCGAAAAAGGAATCAACTCTTGTGAACTCAAGATTGGAAGCAAGATCAATGTCTAGAACATCAAGTCCTCTCACTCATCCGGAAGTTCATCCTCTTATCTCCCGGAATGATGAAATGTCCACCTCAAAGAAGCCATCATCAAGAGTGATCAAAAACCATCCGTAGCAACATCATTAGATATTTAGATGAAGGCCTTCGCCTTAGAAAGAGAAACTACTCTGCATACATGACCATTGCGCCTGTGCACTCTTCGGATGATTTGAGTGTGTTGGTGGAAGAGGTTGGTGAGAACACTAAATTGTAATCAATGGGGATAGTAGAAGAATCCAATGATAAGGACGATGAAGGTACAGTGGGACTACAAGAGACCTACAATTCCCTCCTTGAGAAGATCGGTGAATATGCAAAAGTGGCTAAGGCGGCCAATAAAAAGATGAAAAAGGCAAAATAAGACTATAAAAGTCTTTTAGTGCAATACAAGGAGACCAAATGTGAAATGGAGACGCTGAATGGAGAGCCGACCGATGCCTACTCAAAGATAAAATTCCTTGAGCTTGAGGTGGTTCAAGCCAATGCTAAAGTAGAGCGAGTCTTCTCCAAGAAGCTTGGTGAAGTGCTTGCTCATCAAAAACCATTCTCCGACAGAAGTGGATTGGGATACACTGGAGAGAGCAATTCGGCAGTTAATATATCCAAGGAAATGAAGTTTGTGAAAGCTAAGAAACCAGTGGTAGAAACTTGAGTTGTTGAAAAAGTGAAGCCAGAAAAGAAGCCGAATGTGATAGACCAACGGTTTTTAACTAAGCCTTCAAACCAATCAGTGGCCAAACCTAAGGGTAAAGGGAAATCTCTCCCAAAGTCATGAAGAGGTTCTAGAACTCAATACTTCCGCCATCATTGTGGAATTCCAGGACACATCGGACCAAATTGTCATAAGCTTCAAGCATTGAAGAATTCAAATGCTCAAAGGTTGAGAGGACCAAGACATGGCAAAAGGAATTGGACTACTAAGCAATCAAAAGGTCAAGAAGGCGATCCTGGAATAAGGGATGTGCTGAAGATGATTGATGTCTTCACTACCTGTTTGGCAAACTTCACTAGAAGGTTTGAAAGTCACAACGATCGTACCTAATCTTCTAGGGATATCACCCCAAATGCAAGTGTCATGTGGGTGAAGAAGGGTACACATGCATAAGTATTACAACATGTCCATGCATTAATACTTCCTATGCTTTGTAACTTTGATTGGTTGAGTGTTTTCCGTTATCATTTCAGCATGTATTGAAAATTGTGCTTGTTTGCTTTTTACTTTGAATGTTTTACATTGTTATTTTTTATCAATCATTTCTAGTTTTTGTGCCAAAAAATCCAAAAACGCATAAAAAATAGAAAATCAAAAAGTTTGATCGACATTATTGAGTTTTGTCTCAAAACATGTTTTGCCTTGTACCTTTGTACTAATGGCCTTGTACATTTACGAGCATAGCTTGTTCACTGTGCACTTATATCATTGTGGAAGAAATCTTGACGTCTATGTGATTGTTGTAAATAAATCTTCAAACTTGTCATAATTTATTAGTGAATGGTTTTGTTGATCTTGAGACATGCATAGACTTGTGCCTATATATCTTCCCACTCATTTATTTTATTGTCTTTGCTTAAAAGAGCTCACCAAATGTAAATCTCCAAATGAAAAGAGATATTGAGCTGCAAAAGTCTATCGCACATACTAGTATTTGACTAGAAAAAAAGGAAAGCGACGTTTATAAAAATTATATGATGCCCAAAGAGTCAAAGGCTAACTTATCAAATTGAAATATCAAAAATTTCAGGCATCGATCTCACAATGAAATGTATTGATTCAAAAAGATCAAATGATATGATGTATATGGAGCCAAATAAAAAGCTTCAAAGTTATGTTATCAAGTTTTGTGGGAGGTCATATATGCATATATCTATTATTGAGATGAGTTACATTATCTAATGCTAATTGTGTATGTCTTGGTTGAATTGATCATTGAAACTTCACTTTAGACTAAGGAATATCTCATTGTTGATATCCATACACATCACACATGTCTATGTTCAACGAATGTCATATTCATTTGTGTGATTGTACTTGATTAAATGTGTTTTCACATGCTCAATTTTTGTTGATCAAACACAAAAAGATTTTTGAGTGTTTTAGTTTTTTTTGGAAAGTATTTGTTTTTGCAAAAATTGTCAAAATCTTCAAAAATAGTGTTGCCCTGCTCTCGCAACTCAATTGTGGGTTGGTCTAGTCGCATGCCCCACTCGCAAGCCCACATAGAGATTTTTTGCGACTCATTGGCGAGTCAATGTCCCAGATCACGAAAAATACTTAGAATATTTTTTCAAAATTTGGGTTTTTATGTTTCTCTCGACTTAGTATGGTGACTTGTTCGCGGATGAAAGGTCCAATCGCGAGGGGTACACAGAGATTTTCGCGGCTTAACTCGCGACTCTCTCGCTAGTAGACTTTTCATTTGCGAAAAACACTTAGAAAAATTTTCAAATTTTTGGTTTCTAGGTTTCTCGCGGCTTGTTTTGGCGACTTTCACGCGACTTGGCTAAGTCATGAAAATCGGGTGTTTTGTATATTAAGGGTTATTTTCAAAGTCGTTTTCAAACTCTTTTCTTTTTTCCTCATGCATTATTATCACTATTCATATCTTCGTCTTTTGCCCTCTTTTCTCATTAACCCCTTTGTCTATTCATGTCAAAAGGGGGGAGAAATTCTATTTCTTGTTCACATTTGTAGGGGGGAAATTCTATTTCTTGTGCACATTTGTAGGGGGAGAAATTCATTATACTTTGTCCTTTTATTACTTGCTATACCTTGAGAGTCTAATGTGTTTTATGCAAATGTTTCAGGTTACAGGTATAAATGTTCCAAGTTCATCACAGCTCCTATGATTCATGATAGGGGGAGTGATATGATAGGGGAAGAAAAAGAGAAAGAGTTTTGTGTTATATTAACTATGTTTTTGCTTTGTTCATAGTTCATAGTTCATGTTTATGCTTAGCTATTTAAAATGTCTTGTAGTTTGTGTCCATGTTGCTTTTGTAAGCTTTTAGGGTTTGTTTCCATGTGCTTTTTGTAGGCTTTTATGGTTTGTACCATGCTTATGCAGCCTTAATGTTTTGTTGTTTAATACATCTAGCTAAATGTTATACTTTTTCTTTAAGTATTCTCACTCTTGTGCGCTTGTAAGATTTTGTTCCTAGATACATATACTTTATGTATTGTGCATTGGTTAAGTGTTAGGCATGCAAGTGATTTGCATTGAGCTTATTGGCTTGTATATTTGGATGTTCATTCCAAGTGTAAATGAGCATTATGGTCACTATTTTATAGTGATTTCCTGTTTGGTCAAGCCATGATTTATTTCTCATTCCAATTTTGCTTGATCGCATTGTGCTTGTCTCATATGCAATTACAAGTTTTTCTGCATACAATGATGATATTGAGTTGTTATGTTTCAGGAGATTCTTGTTCATATGATTCAAGAGCTTATCAGATTCTAGAGTTAAGTGTGAGTGAGTTTTGTTCAACTGTTCCCAACTCACATATTAAGTTTAGAGTTTGTTTTAGGGTTTTGTCACGAAATAGCCAAAAGGGAAGATTGTATGGTTGAATTTTATCAACCATCTTGTTGGCTTTATTCCATGCCAAATTTGCTTGTATTTTAGAAATTAGTAACCCTGTATTTATGCGGGAATCATGTAAGGGTACTAAGTGAGCGAGTGTGAAGAAATGCTCAAGATTGTGCAAAGATGCAGAGACTTGCGGGTGACTCGCGACCGGCAAGTCGCTAAAGTTGGCACACGTGTGGAGCATGCAGGGGAGCTAAAGAGTCATGCCAGCTGTTGCACTACAGGACAAAAGTTCCAGTCTGGCTAGGCCGTTAGCTCGCGGCTTGAACTCGCGACTCAGCCCGGAAGCGAGGCCAAGTCGCCAGACTACCCTGTTTGGGAAAAACTGACTTTTCACATTCCTTCTCACCCTACTATATATAGACCCTTATGCCTACAATATTTAGAGAGCTTCCAGAGAGAATTTTGAGAGAAAAACCCTAGAGAAAAACAAGATTGATTCATCCACAATCTTCACATAGAGACTTTTTAAATTCCTCTACTCTCTTCCTCTCCATTGTTACATCCTTGAGAGGTATATTACCAAAACATTTTCTCACCATACCCATATTTGTGAGAAGACCATTTGGTGTTTTGGGAAGCGATTAGGAAGTGACCAATTTCATATTGGTTGATGCTATGGTTTATAGAGGAATCCGGTAAGCTAAAGAAGAAATAGGTTTGGCGTAAACTCGTTGGAGTAGGAGTTTGGAGGGCTTAGGTACACTGGGTAGATTAGGCTTGGAGGATCTTCTGCTGTTTATGTATCCCAACTATATTCTTTAGTGGATTATTTACCGCTTGGAGGGCAGCGGAGAGGTTTTACATCGAGAGTTTCAGTTTCCTCTTCGATAACACATTGTGTGTTGTACTTGTGTTTGCATCTCTCTTCCCTTAATCTTTGCCATTTAATTTCTGCTGTGAATGTGACTTTATTTGGTTTAGATTGTTTATCAATTCTGTATTATGCTTATGTTCATATTCCGCACATTAATTGTTTGATAATAAGCTTGAATTGATAATTTGGAAATTGGGAGTCTAAACGTTCAAGATGTTTTATACACTAATTGAACTTTCATTAGTGTAAGAGGAGATTGAAACCGAAATATTTTATTCGAACATAAGAAAATTTATCAGTTGAGCTGACTGGATCCTAGGAAAAAAAAAGCAAAAAATTGTATCCAAAATCAATATAGCTAAACTACATAAATTTATGTATTCCATATGTGATTTTTTTTGGGCATAAACTTACTATTATTTTGTTAAAAAAAGCATAAAATAAATATGTCTCAAAACTTTCACTATCTCAACAAATTGATAATAGAGTCCTGGGTATTTTGTTTGGATTGAGGGGCTATTTTAGATTGCTATTGGGTTATTGATTTGTTCAAGCAATTGATTGTTGCAATAGCCACTAGCTCTATTTGGTTGTATAATTATCGGTTTATTTTGGTTTTTCCAGGTTGAAGGCAAACATTTTTGTCAATATCATATATATATATATATATATATATATTTATTTATTTATTTATTTTGAGATAATATAGACAGAAGACACATGAGATGAGGAAGGAGAGAATGAGAAAACAAGACTTACAACACTAACTCTTATAAAAGGGCTTACCTTTGTAAGTAATGGCAAGGCTTACAAACCAAAGACTCACTAACTAACTAATATAGTACTTTAGATCATTTATCCTTTTTTTTGAGATAATATAGACAAAAGACACAATAGCTTTGGGTCACGGTGGCTTCTGTGGTGGTTGTGGAGAAGCAAGAGGTCGCTGCATTGGGTTGGGAATGGGTTCACTAACAAACATAGAATCACTATTCAATCATCTTCTAATTTTTTTATAAAAACAATTACTATACAATCTCTGGTGCGATATGCAAAGAATAGTCAAATTAGATGACAAATAAATAGTCAAACTTTTTTTTTTTAAAGAGAGTTTCAACCTATGGTGTTTTCTTCTGATGATAGCTCTTTATCACTAAATCAAGACATCAATCGGTTTTTTGTGTATGCAAAAATTGAGTTTCAAATCTTTTATTCAACCATCGGAGACTTTATCAGTTGCACATCCAAAATTAGGGAAATAGGGCCTTTTAGACGTATCACATCATGTCTCATTTTAGTTTACACAAAAATCACTAATTTTCTTTATTCCATTCACATGTTACTTTCCACCGCTCTTACACATGTCACACCATGTCTCATGGAAACTAAAAATACACAAACAAGTCTTCATTTCTCTCTTTCCCATAAGGGTTTTACTAATGTATGCCCTCAAGGTAGGGACGGACCCAAGATTTCAAGTTAGGGGAGGATGGAGTATAAGTAAAAAATATCATGAAATTTCAAATAAGCATCTATTTAGTATTAACAAGCTATCAACAAAGATAAATACACAAAATCATTGTTTTATAATACATTATAATGCAATCATCTACTAACAAAAATAAAGACACAAAACACCATTATTTATTACTACATAAGAGCCATGCAAAAATTTCTATCCATTTTAGCATAATAACCTACTTTTTCATTTTATATACTCATTTTTCAAAATTCCTCACATTAAATTATTTATTTTACACTGCATTTCATTCCTCAATCTAAATTATTTTCTTAAACATTCATTTGGATAGCTACAGTAATTGTGTAAATTTTCCTAATCAACCCCAAAATACACTCACAAAGACACATCGGTTTAGTAGGGTAAATTACATATTTAGTCCATATTCTATACACCATATTTCAATTTGGTCCCTAACATCAATTGTGTCAATTTGATCCCTAACCTTTTAGTACTATTTCAATTTAGTTCTAGCCATTATTTTTGGAAGAAAATTGATGACATGACTAATGATAAAAATAAAAAATTAGCTTTCGTTAATGTGACAATACACTAAAATTTTATATAGTAATGTGTAAATTTGCAAAAATACATTTGTGCTACAGTAATTGTGTAAATTTACACGGTTACTATAGCATGATTGTATTTTTGCATAATAATACATAGACTGATATAGGTGTATTTTAGGGTTGATTGAACAAATTTGAGGCCTTATACTATTTTAAAAATGATGCAAATGCTATTACAATAAAATCAATGTAAAATTGTTGGGGAGGAGGGCCCAAAACTTTTGATAGAGGGGACCCAAATATAAAATTGTAATACACACACACACACACACACACACACATATCTATATATTCCCCTTAAAACTAGGTGGAGCTCGGGACCCCTTAGGCCCCACCTAATTCCATCCCAACCTTAGGGCATATATTAGTAAACTATTTTAAAAAAAAAAATTATGGAAAAATGTAAAAGTAATTAACTTTTTTGATAGCCTTTTCAATTTCCTATAAAATTTTTCCTAAAATAGATGATTAATGTATACCATAAAGGCATACATTAATGAGACCTTTCCAATAATGCTCCAAACACCATTCTTTAGATGTTAACAATATTTAGCCGCCATAATCAGGTGTCTTATCTTGCGGCTTTCCTCTTATCCGTTTCCTTGTGTGCTGCATTTTTTTTTTTAATTGGATATGATTTTTGTTTTAATAATCTTGGTGTGATTGATTTTTTGTTGATTAATGTTTGCCCTTTTTTTTTCTTGTTTTAGTTGGCATAATTTTTTAATAAGGAAATATGAGTCAATTTATATAATTTACCTTTTTTATTCCCTCACTTTTCTCTTTAACTAAATAAAATGGTTTTTTATCCTCCCAACAAAACACACATGAAAGAAAATTAAATAATTTTTTATCTCCTATTTATCCATCCTCCAACCAAATTGATTGAAACCTAAGGGTGGGTGATTCAGCAAATTACTAAGAGAGTAGTAATGCTATGGAAAAACTTTTCCACAGTAGATTTTACAATTATTAAGTTGTTCTCTCGTGAATGATAGAAAAAATAATTATTGGGCTCGTGAATGGTTGTTATGTCCATCACTTTCACGTACTAACTGCAATTTAAAAAAATATTGGTGTCTATAGAGCAATGAAGACTTGTTTGTGTATTTTTAGTTAATTTCCATGGGACATCGCGTGACTTGTTTAAGAGTGGAGGAAAATGACATGTGAATGGAAGAAAGAAAATTAGGGTTTTTTTTGGTAAACTAAAACGAGGGTCACTTTCACATTACTAGTCTTGTCACACAAGTATGGCCAAAAAATTAAATAATTAAATAAATAAATAAAAAGAACTCTCTCCAGATTTTACAATTATTAAGTTGTTCTCTCGTGAGTGATGGAAAAAATAATTATTGGGCTCGTGAATGGTTGTTATGTCCATCACTTTCATGTACTAACTGGAATTTAAAAAAATATTGGTGTCTAGGTCATTACTGGGAATAGAGCAATGAAGATTTGTTTATGTATTTTTAGGGTATGTTTGAATAGAACTTATTTTGTTGAAATTGAAAACTGAAAACACTATAGTAAAATAATTTTTAAATGTGTGAATAGTATTGTGGGACCCATTTTTAATGAAAAAGTTAATAAAAAATGGAGTTTGTGGGATCCATAAACAGTGCACAAATACACTGTTCACAGAAGACCGGATCAACTGTTACGGTTGAAAAAAAAAAAAAAAAAAAATGAAAAAAGATTGAAAACGCAGACACAGCACTTAATAGCTATCCAAACTAGCATTAAGTGCTAGTTTGACTAAGATAGCACTTAAGTGCTTAGTGCTTAGCACTTATGTGCTATCCAAACTAGCACCCAAACTAGCACTAAGCACTTAAGTCTTGTCACATTACTAGTCTTGTCACACAAATATGGCCAAAAAAAAAAAAAAAAAAAACTCTCTCCAGTCTCCTCTAAACCAACCCCTCCCCCCCCTCTCTTAATTTCCACTACACCACGATCTCTTCGCTTCAGACTTCATACTAGACTTAATCTCCGTTCCTTTTCCTCTCTTTTCTCCTTCAGCTCTTCAACTTTATTTTCCTGATTACTGTTTATACTTCTGTTTTTCTTTTTTAGTTGGTGGAACTCTGGCTACTCTATAGAGCTGTGGCTATCTTGAAAGGTCATTTTTCTTCCCGCCATTTCCCCCTCTTGTCTCTTGAAGAAAATAGTGCAAATTTAAGAATATAGGGCTTCTACAAGTATCCATCCATATATTTTGGTATTAGGAGCGAACTGGAACAAAATGGCATCTGAAACAGATCTGGAAACGCTATTATATATTGAATCATATGTCCTTTTGACAACGCTCCTGATAGCCTTTCTTACAGTCTTCGGATCATGGAGGCGTCGAAGCCACAGTTTGAAGCTCAAATATTCGATATGGGCAACTTATCTTTTGTCTACGTACCTGATAAACTACACCATGGGCCTGATGAAGTCAGCAACATTCCGTAATGAATTGTTTTCTGTTTGGGCGACGTTTTTGATTATTTTTCTTGGAAGCGCTGATTGCATCTCTGCCTACAGCCTTGAAGACAGTGAGAATCGGAAGAGATATAACTTGGAACTTTTTGTCATGTATTTTTGGCTGGGCTGGCTGATAGGTATGCATACTTACGAACCCAAATTTATGATTCCACTCTATCTCCTCTATTTCTTGTCTTTGAGAAGGACAGGAGGCAGAGCCGAAGCTTTGGAGTTAGCAAGCAAATCATATGGTTTGGTGAGAAACACCAAATTGGTTGCAGACTTCATGGAAGATGAGAGCAACAAAGAAGGCGATGAACCAGATCCTACTTGCATGAAAGGCTACAAGTATTTGGTGAAAGGCGAAAAGAAGGCAAAGGTGAAAGTTCAAGCACCACACTACCATATGCAGTTTGAGACGGCAGATGATCATAAAGTCATTACTATTGACATGATCTGGCAATGTGAAGGAGACTCTTAAGCTCCACCGGAGATCCAGACGGGCGACTCAAAGATATCTGCCTTTCTTATGCATTGTATAGGCTTCTCTGTCGTAGATTTGCAAAATATTCCTTCCCTGAAAGCTCCCACCGTAAGACATGGAGTTTTGTTCGACATGGGCTTCTTTCCAAAGAAGGTGATCATGAGAGAGCATTCAGAGTAATTGAGCTGGAGCTCGGATTTCTTTATGATCTCTTTTACACGAAATATCCCGTCTTATTTGCCAAGGGACTTCCATTATTAAGAAATTTTGAGTTCATTATTGTCATAATTGGTTGTTGGGTTGTGGTTCCCACTCTAACCCACTACCATGAAAGAAAGGGAGATTATCACCTCATGACAACAAGTGGACGTAACCTTGATGCTCTTCTCACAGCAGTAGTTTTAGTCGCTATACTTTTCATGGAAATTGTGCAATTTTTTGTTGTCAACTTCTCCGATTGGGCTAAGGTACAGTGGCTTTGTTATTATGTTAAAAAACCCTCGTGGCATAATAAATGCATAGAGATGATCATACGAGTTATATGTCATAGGAAATTGTTAAAACCTTGGGATAGAAAACTTGGCCAATATTCTCTTCTTGAATCTTTTAGTCATAACCCTTCCATATTGCTCTACAATCGTTGGACTTCTCCTTATATAGATAAGCCAAGAAATGGTCTAAAACGAAGTGCTCACGTCACATTGCCGATGGGAGTGAAGAAAGCAATTATTCATTCTCTAAAGACCAATGAGCGGCGATTGACAAATGGGGTAGCTTCTCTGCAGAGAAACGGGGTTGAGAATGAACTCTCTTGGGCATGTAGACTTGAGACACACACGCATGTTATCATGGTCTGGCATATAGCCACCAGTCTTTGTGAGCTCAATTTATCATCACAAGCAATTGTCACAGGGGAACAGGTCAACCAACAAAGGGAAAGCGAAGACTTCATTGTGGCAACTAAGTTGTCCAAATACTGTGCCTATTTGGTGGCTTTTGCTCCAAGACTTTTACCTGAACATCCGTATATTACAGAATTTATTTTTGATCGTGTAGTTCTTGAAGCCAGGAAAAAGCTCGAGGGATGCGAGAAAAGTATCTGCCAAAAGATGTTTACTTTATGCAAAGATGATCGCAAGGAAAGAATTTCCAAAGAGATGTTGACTTCTGACCGGAAGGATGATGAAGGAATCGAAGAAATTATTGAAAAGGGTGCTGTTCTTGCGAAGCATTTGATAGAAAAATAGAAGACAATGGGCAGAGATGGAAAATTCTGGCTGAGTTATGGGCAGAGATGATGTTGTTTGTGGCTCCCTCTGATGATGAAACTGCCCATGCAGAGCACTTAGCCATAGGAGGAGAGTTTGTGACTCACTTGTGGGCATTACTTTCTCATGCAGGCATACTCAAGCGAGAGGCTCAGGATGTCTGACTAGTCATGCGTTGGTCCTAGACTCCCAATGTTTTCTCCTTCCTCGTTTGGTATTGTGTGATTTTTCATGCATTTCTATTTGTGTAATGTGTTTTGTATTTGGTTTGCTACTTTGCTTAGTGTTTGCTGTTGTGTTATTTCCTTTGATTTGTTGTCTTGAACCTTGTCATTGCTTCGGCAACGTGTTTTAATTTCAATAGTTGATCTGTTTACTGATTTCAGTAGTGGAGATATTTACTATTTTTGTGATTCAGTAGGTGGGCTGCGGATAACAATGGCGGCACCACGTTCAGTCCAAGGTGTTCCCAGGAACACTCGACCTGAAAAAATTATATATAATAATTTTAAAAAATTATTTGTTTACCCTTGAAAAAATTAGGAACACCCTCAAATAAAAAATAAATAAATAATTATTTGTTCTACTTTCAAGAAAAAAAAAAACCCAAAAAAATTTTGTAATAGAGCAAGCCCACTTGGGAAAAAAAAAAAAAAAAAACCCAACATCAATCCTAAATAACAGATTACAAACCCAACCTAAAGAAAAAAAAAAAAAAGGTAAAGCAAATCCAACATGGTAGCAAACCTAAGGATTCTCCAAAAAAAAAAAAAAAAAAACCCAATATAAGCGATTACAACCTAACCTAAGAGCATCTCCAATGGCTTTTTAAAGCCAATTTTAGAGAGAAAACATCCAAAAACCCACTCCAACAACTTCTCCATCTCCTTTTTTTTTTGTTTAGAATTGCTACAATGCTTCTCTACAAGTAGAGAACATTGTAGTGTTTCCTGTTCATCACACTTCTCTTGGGCAAAGCAAGCTTTAAATTCTGCCACTACCGTCTCCAACATCATAGCTTTAAATTCTGGCTTTGTTCTCTGCTAGTAATGTATGTGTGACAAGGTGAGAGTATGAGAGAAAGAGAATGAGAAAGAGAGAGCTAGAGATGAAGAAAGAAAAATAAAAGCAGAGAGGACACGTTGTGTGGAGGAAGAGTTCTAAAAAAATAAAAACAAGATGAGAGGAGTGGGGATGGGGATACGTGTGTGGAGGAGGGAAAAAAAAAAAAAAAAAAAAAAAAAAAAAAAAAAAACCATGTAAGGATGCAAGGAAAGAAAGGAAAAAGAATAAAATATCATAATTGATAAATGTTACTACAATATTTTCACAATAAATTTTAAGTAACAAATTGTTATTAGTTAATATTGATGAGTAAAAAAAAACCAATAAAATTTTAATTGGGGGAAGCAACTAATAAACAATAATTAATAATTTAATTAATCAATACATTATAAAAGACAAACAAATTAAATTATGTTAGGCTAAACAACAATTAATAATTTTATAATTAATGAAATAACTATATATAACAAATTATAGTTTATAAAAGAAAAACAAATTAATGAAACAACTAAACAATAATAATTAATAATTTTATTAATATTTCAAATGAACTTATAATTTATTGTTTATTCTTTTACTAGAATTATGGGGACAAATATTTGATAAGAAAACCACGTAAAAGACAATTGTAAACTTTATATATTTACGTGCTTTTTTATTGTTATTATTGTTAATATCAAAATTTTCTTTTTATTAGATTATGTAATTTATACTTATTGAGAAGCACCCTAAAAAAATTATGGAGTCATCAACACACCATCCACATCTATCCGACGTAGTAATGTGATTACTCTTACGTTTAATGTGGCTGTTTCTGTCCTTGATTGGATCGATGGAGTGATGTGATTGGTAGGATTTTGCTCTTAATCTTTTACCGTATTGATCAATAATTGCTTCTCCATGGTAAATTGTACTTTGGAATTCTTCAAACTTGTGATTGGGTCGATCAATAGGTTGACAGTAAACCCAAGCTTGATCGACCCGTGATTTTATATCAATTTTTAGTTGTGATTTCAAGCAAAATACACAACAAATTAATGAAGGAGCAGATGATGTTTCCTATATTTCTTCATTCACTTAGCTAAAAATAAAAGTACGTATTATCTCATATACATTATCTAAGTTAAAATGAATTTATTTTTGAATATAATATATATACCCACATACTGTATTATATAGGAGCATTAAATCTAATCATTTTTTTTTTTTTTTTGGTCAAACATTAAATCTAATCATTGAAATTATATAGAAAAATACTAAAAAAAAAAAAAAAAAAAAAAAAAAAAGAGGACAGATCCGTGCCGAAGCCTGTTATGTACGTAGACAAAATATAAGATACCCATATGGAATATTTGAGCATCAAACTGTGGCTTTGACGCCTCCATGATTCGAACACTATAAGAAAGACTATTAGGAGCGTTGTCCAAAGGACAGATCCTAGAGCTCCAAGATTAATGTCGACCGCACAAGGATCATTAGTAATGCTATTATTAAGAACCAATGTAGTATTTTCCATTTGGTTTCCACAGTGCAGTACTCCTAATACCACAATACATGAATGGATATACTTTTAGAAGCACTACATTCTTGAATTAGCAAGCTGAAGAGCTAGAGTAATATATAGACTATCTGTTGTTCAAGTGGGGAAAATAGTGAGAAGAAAGAGGACCATTCAACTACCATTCAGCAACATCAATATTAGAGCATCCAGAGTTCATCCAACTGAAAAAGAAAAAGAAGAGTAGATGAAGTCAGAATGAAGAGATCATGGAATAGAAGAAGAAAACACGGGGAGAAATAGAATAAAATAAAATAAGGTGGACACAAATGACACAATCATTATCAAAATGGCTGCTTGCCCAACAGCACTAACCATGTGATCGGTGAACAATGAAAGTTGTTATATCGATCATAATCAATTTCTAGATATGGAAAAAGTGCATCAAATATATATGGTTAGCTACAATTATGGATAAATATGACGTTGTTAGGATCTCATATATGCCGTTATGATCTGCCTATAAATGGATTTCTGTAAGCTTCTAAAATATCTTTGATTGTAATCATGACTAACACCCTAGTTGGTCCTGTACATGTGACCAGTTATCAAGAAAAGAATTATTTTTATTTTCGAATAAAGAAAAGAATTATATTAGTTAAATGAAAACTACAATCCTGAACTTGTATTTTAAATAGAATTAAAAAAATTGTCTTTTGTGTGAGAAGAGAATAAGTAGACTTATTACCAAAATAATAAAAACTAAAAACTCAAAGTCCCCCTCCCTGGACGTTTAGAGATTGTGTGTTTGGAGGAGAGGAGAAAAAACTTGTAGGCCTTATTAAAATCTTTCATCTTTTTCAAAAAACATCATTTTCTCTCTATTTTTATCTCTTTCATTTTTCATCTTCCCTAAAATCACTCCAACCAAATATAACCTTGAGTGAAGAATATAAAAAGATATTTTTGTTGTTTTGTTTTTGACAATTAAAATTAAAATCCAAGAGAAAGTTCTCTTTTTGTGTGTTTGCGCATGGGAGTTGGAAGACTAAGGAGAGAGAGAGAGATTGTTTATTTAATTTTATTTTGAATAGAAGTCAAGTTCAAGTTTATCACTAAACAAGATTGCGTGTTCAAGTTTGGTTTACTTTCTAATCAAATAAACTCAAACTTGTTTACGAGTTACTTGATTAATTTATATTGTTTTTCCCATATATTGTAAAACCATAACTAAAATTTGTTATCCTACATAAATCTATAACTTTTATTACAATTGGATTGTTTATATGTTAAATAAACTGCCAATAATAATATGGTATCATATGAACTTATTTGTAAATTATACTATCTAATTTCATGTCTATATAAGGAGATTTTTAGATTAGTATAAATGTAAAAGTATAAGATTATATATAGTTAAATAAACTTGAGCTTAAACTTGACTTGTTTGCTAAACAAATGAACATAAACAAACTTTTATTTGAGCTAAGCTCAAGCTACTTACAACTTGGTTCAATTAGATCCTTAGCTAGCGATACTAAAAGAGTGATAATAGGATATTACAAATTTTACTATATAATCTTGACAAATTGATTTATCACCAATCATGAAAAAAAAAAAGTAATTATGAAATTCATTTATTATGTTATTAAATCCACCAATCATATTTATTACTATGTGATTTTGAAAAGATTATGTATTAAAATTGAGAAAACCTTCAATCAGGTCCTGGCGTAAAGAAGGCATTTTACGTCACCAATGATTTGCCGCCACGTCATATTTCCATTGATCTTACAATACACTCTTGCACACACAAGTATAACTCAATTAAACACAAAATTCTCAAACACCTATCAAACCCGAGAAGCTCCAACGCCTCTCATCTCCTCCTCTTCTCGTACCACCAGACCTCCACCCCGCCATTGGAGCCGCCACACACATCAGTCAAGAGCTAGCGTCACCGCAACGGATTCTCATCAAGATATCACAAAGTTAATGGAATTTTGGGTCCGGCTTCCTTCTCATTCTCTCCTCTTTTTTTTTTTTTGAGACATGGGTTTGTGATTTTAAGCTCAAAAGAGAGTCTTTGAGGCTTTTCCGATAAACCCATTTGATTTTAAGCACAAGGAAGAAAGAGAAAGTCTTTCTTTGTTGTGTTCGCAAAAGTCTTTGAAGCTTTTGAAACAAGCCCATTAGATTTTTATCAATCTTAAGTCGATTCACACCTCAAAGTTTCAATATTTTTTTCTCTTTCTTTATTGTTTCCATAGAATTTTTAAGACATGGGTTTTGTGATTTTAAGCACAAAAAAAGTTCTTGAAGCTTTTGTGCAAACCCACCTCCGTGTCATTATCATTAATGCGTATTCAAACTCAATGTTTCAGTGTTCTTGCTCTTCAATTTAACACCCAATGTTTCACTGTCCTTCATCAAACACATCCCTACAAAACTATCACCACTAAAGAACCATCTCCAAAGAAGAACTCTTTTAGGAGCTCAAACATTTGACGAGGAGTGGAAAAATGAATTAGGTTTCAAAGCTCAAACCTTGACCAATGGGAAGGAACCGATGCGACGGTGCCAGCTCTTGACCGATGTGTGCGGTAGCTCCAGCAGTGGGGTGGAGGTCTGGTGGTACGAGGAGATGAGAGGCGTTGGAACTTGGAGCTTCTCTGGTCTGATAGGTGTTTGAGAATTTTGTGTTTAATTGAGTTATACTTGTGTGTGCATGAGTGTATTGTTAGATCAATGGAAATATGACGTGGCAGCACATTATTGGTGACGTAAAATGCCTTCTTTACGCCAGGACCGGATTGAAGGTTCTCTCATTAAAATTTGTGTGAACACTGAAAGTTGCTACTATAGTCAGTCACTAGACATCAAAAAGAGAGTATGGAATACATATGGTGAACTACAAAAATGGTTAAAGATGATGTTATTGGGATCTCATATATGCCTTTATGACCGTAGCTTCTAAATGGACCTTTATAAGTCTTTAAAATATTGTTTATACCATCAGCAATGCCCTAGATGATCCTATACATGTTTCCCGTTATCAAGAAAAAGGATTGCAATAGCTATGAAAACAACCACCCTAGACTTGGGTTTTAAAGGGAACCAAAAAATATCAGTGTTTTATTCTCCTCATTGTTTGTGAACAGAATCATCCTTCAGTCAAAATATGAAAAATTAAACTATCACCATGTATGAACAAATTATATCTTTTTTCGTCATTTCCTAAAGATATGTTAAGAACAGAACCTGCATGGATTATGCAACATTGCAAGGATTGCATCGTCTATCGCGTTGTGCTAGTTCTCTTGTTTGATTGTTTTACTTAGTTGCCTAGGTAGGAATGTTTACCCATTGTTTGGGAGTTGAAATAAGTAAATCATAAGGAAATAGAATGAAATAAAATACAATTGGAGTGTTAGAAATACTGAATGCAATGACATTGTATTTCTTAGTTAAAGAATATATACGAGTGCCTTTATATATATGAGGCATATGTGTGCAGTACAAATAAGAGTGTAGTATAAGAATGTGTGTTATACAAGTAATCTAGTTGGGCCTAAAGTCCACAACATTATACACGTTAACAGCCCCTTCAAACTCAAAGTGAATGTAAGACCAACTTGAGGTTGTCAACCAAAGTATGAAGGCGTCCCTTAGAATGTGACTTGGTGAAGATATCGACAAGTTGATCTTTAGAGGAGACCGAGATCAGCTTTGAGAGCACCATGGCCAAGATGATAATGGATAAAATGACAATCGATCTCGATGTGTTTAGTTCGTTCATGAAAGACATCATTGTGAGCAATATGAATGGCACTCTGGTTGTCACAATAAAGAGGAGTAGCAAAGGATGTAGACACACCTAAGTCTTTGAGAAACCATCGTAGCGAAAAGAGCTCGGATGTGGAATCAAGCAAGGGCATGATATTCTACTTGATCTCGAACAAGTCACATGAGTTTGTTTCTTACTTCGCCAAGAAATCGAGAAGAACCAAGAAGAAAGCAATAACCAGTGGTGGACCTATGATCGTGGGATCTCCTACCTAATCAAATCGAAAAATGCACAGAGAATAAGAGGAGACTGAGTAGAGTAGAAAAAATCATGGAATAGAGTGTCCTTTAGGTATCGAAGAATGCGCAGAAATGCAGACAGATAATGAGTCGATTGTGGAGCAAACAGATATTGGCTCACTTGGTGAACACCATAGGAAATGTCTGGATAAGTGACAAAGTGAGATAAACTAGGTTGCCAACTAAGCGTCTGTAAAGAGAGAGATTAGACAATGGTTTCCCTCCCGAGGGCGTCAGATGCGCATTAAGCTCAACCGGAGTGTTAACAGTCTTGCTATCGGTGAGTCCAGCTCGAGACAAGAATTCAGAAGCATACTTGGCTTGAGAATGAGTGATTTCAAGACCCAAGAAGTAGCCGAGATGTCTAAGATCTTTCATCTCAAATTGCTAACTGAGAAAATTCTTGAGTTCTTGAATGCCACCGAGGTCATCACCAGTTATGATCATATCATCCACATATAGGAGAAGTAAAATAGTGTCTTTGTTAGTGTGATGAATAAATAAGGCAAAATCATAATGACTGGCTATGTAACCCAAGCGAGAGATGGTAGAGCTGAATTTGACAAACCAAGCTCGTAGAGCTTGTTTAAGGCCATAAAGTGCACGTCGAAGGTAACACACCTTGTTTGAATTAACAGAGAGACCAGGAGGAGGTTGTATATAAACTTCTTCACTTAAATCTCCATTAAGGAATGCATTTTTGACATCCATCCGAAAAATGTCCCATTTATCGGCAAAAAAGAAACAGCTAAGAGGGCACGAATGGAATAAGATATGAGCAACAAGAGTAAAGATCTCTTCATAATCAATCCCATACTCCTGTGTAAACCCTTTTACAACAAGACGAGCTTTTTAGCACTCAATGGACCCATCGAGTGAGTCTTAATCTTGTAAATCTACTTACAACCAACCACGCAGATTTCCCGGGGAGTGTCACCAAATCCCAAGTATGGTTTTTAGATAATGCATCAAATCCCTCTTTCATTGCAATCTGCCATAAAGGGTCAATGGAAGCCTCACGATAGGTGTGAGGCTCATGTAGTGTAGTAAGGGCGTTGTAATAATGATAGTCAAGTAAATGTGAAGGAATAAATCTTACTTGAGTTAAGTGACAATGTGGAATGTCTTGTGCAAGATCTTCGGGCAGAGCAGAAGTAGGGGACCCAAGCTCGGGGTTGGGGTTGGGTAGTGAAAGTTCAAAAACGTGTATAAACACCCTTGAACGTTTAGACCCCCAATTTACAAAATAACCAATTCAAGCTTTATGTCAAACAACTAGTGTGCGTAAAATGAACATAAGCTATAAACAGAAATTGGAAAACAATCTAAGCCAATTATAAATCACATCCACAACAGAAAAATAAAAGGCAAAGATAAAGGGAAGAGAGATGCAAACACAAGGACAACACACGATGTGTTATCGAAGAGGAAACCGAAGCCCTCGGCGTAAAACCTCTCCGCCGCCCTCCAAGCGGTCAATAATCCACTAGAAAATGTAGTTGGGATACATGAACAGCAATAGACCCTCCAAGTCTAATCTACCCGATGTACCTAAGCCCTCCAAGCTTCTTGCTCCAACGAGGTTGCGCCCGAACCTTTTTCTTTTCTAGCTTACCGGTTTCCGCTACTAAACCATAGCATCCGCCATCTTTGGCATCTTCCAATGCTTCCCAAAACTCCAAGAACACTCAACACTCTGAATGGGTGTGGGTAGTGTTTGGATAGAAATCTCCTCTCAATAGGTATGACAATGAGAGAGGGAATGAGAAGAGACTACAAAGATTTCTCTCTAAGAATGAGTAGCTCTCTCTAATTGGGTGGGTGTTTTGAAGAAACCTCTCTTAGGGTTTTTCTTTCTGAATGGCCACCCATATCTTGTGGGAATGAGGGGTATTTATACTTTGGTGTGAGAATGGAATACGAAGAGTCGCTTTTTCCAAAAACAGAGGCTGGCTGGCGACTTGACCTCGCGACTTGGACTGAGTCGCGAGTTTAAGTCGCGAGCTAACTTAATGGTCAGTCTGGATTTTTGTCGTGTAGTGCTCCGGTGTGGCGTGATCTGTTCAGCTCCCGCATGCTCTGCACGTGAGCAACTTTTGGCGGCTTGCAAGCCGCGAGCCACCCGCGAGTCCTAGCCACGAGTCTCTGCTTCACCGCACCGCCTTGAGCATTTCTTCACACTCTCTCACACACTACCCTTACAAGATTCCCACCTAAATACAAGGTTTCTAAGTGCTATATTACAAGCAAATTTGTCATGGAATAAAGCCAACACATGGTTGATTAAATTCAACCTTACAATCTCCCCTTTGGCTATTCCATGACAAAACACCCTAAAACAGACTCTAGACTTAAACGTGAGTTTGGGAACAATGGCAAAACTCACTCACACCTAAATCTAGAAGTCATGAGGCACTTGAATCATATGAACATGAATCTCCTGAAACACAACAATACACCATTGTCATTGTAAGCGAGAAAATTATAAATGCATATGAAACAGGCAAAATGTGATCAAGCAAAGATGGAGTTAAGATATAAACCAAGGCTTGATCAACCAAGTGAACACCACCAGGTAGTGATCACAGTGCTCATTCACACTTGGAATGAACACAAGGACATACAAGTTAACAAGCACAAGGTAAGACACTTGTATGCTCAACACTCAACCAATGCATACCACACAAGACATATGCATCTAGGAACAATCCTACAAGGGCACAAGAGTGACAAGACATAAACCAAAATGCATAACATTTAGATTAAAGTACTGATTTCAACAAAAGTATAAAGGCTGCATAAAGTAAGGTACATACCATAAAGCCTACAAACTATGCATAAAACAATAACCCTAAAAGCTTACAAAAGCAAATGGGTACAAACACATTATATTGAATAAAAACTTAAACAATATAAACTAAAAGTGCATAAAATTTCTCCCCTTCAAGGTGATGAGAAGTTGTGATGCACTTGGAACATATATACTTGTAACCTGAAACACTTGCACAAAACACATTAGATCCTCAAGGTAAAGCAAGTAATAAAAGGACAAGTATAATGTAACAAGCAAATTGCGATCAAGTAAACATGATGTAAAACATATGAGCAACTTGATCAAACACCAAAACAGTCATATAGAAATGACTACAATGAACACATAGCAAAGCAATTGATCATCCGAACATGCATTCAATGAAGCACAATAGCATAAGAAAGTATGCATGTCCAAAGCACAAACATGATGTGAAAGTTCAAAAACGTGTACAAAACACTTTTGAACGTTTAGACCCCCAAAAATTAACTTAACCAACACAAGCAATATGTTAAACAACAAGTGTGCGGAAACTTAACATATGCTATAATGTGAAATAGAATAAACACTATCTAAGCCATAACATAATAAAATCATAGCAGAGATAATATAAAGGCAAAGATAGAGAGGAAGGAATATGCAAACACAAAGACAACACGCGATGTGTTATCGAAGAGGAAACCGAAGTCCTCGGCGAAAAACCTCTCCGCCACCCTCCAAGCGGTAATCAATCCACTAGAAAATACAATTGGGATACAAGGACAGCAATAGACCCTCCAAGCCTAATCTACCCAGTGCACCTAAGCCCTCCAAGCTTCTTGCTCCAACGAGGTTGCGCCGAACCTTTTTCTTTTCTAGCTTCCCGGGATTCCGCTACTAAACCATAGCATCAACCAATAAAGATTGGCTCCTTCCTAATCTGCTTCCCGAAACTCCAAACAAGCTGTCTCACGGTGATGATGATGGTGAGAACCAGGTTTGGTATAAAGCCTCTCAAGGATTTGACAATGGAGAGGAAGAGAGTTAAGGAATATGAAGAGACTCTAAGGTAGGGATTGTGGGTGAAACAATCTTGTTTTTCTTTAGGGTTTCTCTCTCAAAATTCTCTCTAGAAGCTCTCTCAATCGTGGGTAAAAGGGGTATTTATATTGGAGTGGGAGAGGAATGTGAAACGTCGGGTTTTACAAAACAGGGTGGCTCGCGGCTTGACCTCGCGGCTTGACTAAGTCGCGAGTTCCAATCAGCGAGATAACCGTATGGCCGCTTGTCCTGTTTTGTCCTGTAGTGCTCCAGCTAGCATGATTGTTCATCTTCCAAAGCATGCTTGGCACGTGTGCAGCGGCTTCCTCGGCGGCTTGAAACCGCGAGTCCACCCGCGAGTCCCAGCCGCGACTCTCTGCTTTCTTGCACACTCTTGAGCAATCTTTACTCTATCTCACTCACTACCCTTACAACAAACCCACCTAAATACAGGGTTACTAAATGCTGAATTACAAGAAAATTTGGCACGGAATAAAGCCAATTAGATGGTTGAATAAATTCAACCTTACAATCTCCCCCTTTGGCTATTCCGTGACAAAACCCTAAAACAGACTCTAGACTTAACATGTGAGTTGGGAACAGTTGAACAAAACTCACTCACACCTAACTCTAGAAGTCATGAAGCACTTGAATCATATGAACAAAATACTCAAAACACAACAATACACTATGATCATTGTAAGCAGAAAATTATAAATGCATATGAAACAGGTAGAATGTGATCAAGCAAAGATAGAGTAAGATACAAACCATGGCTTGATCTACCAAGTGACCACCACAAGGTAGTGATCACAGTGTTCATTCACACTTGGAATGAACACAAGGACATACAAGTTAACAAGTACAAGGCAAGACACTTGTATGCTCAACACTCAACTAATGCATAGCACACAAGACATATGCATCTAGGAACAATCCTATTAGGGCACAAGAGTGACAAGACATAAACCAAAATGCAGAACATTTAGATCACACTACTGATTTCAACAAGCAAAAAGGCTGCATAAGCAAGGTACATACCATAAAGCCTACAAACATGCATAAAAGCATAACCCTAACGACTTACAAAAGCAAATGGGTACATAACACGTAACATCCTGAATAACAGTTTTACAAAACACAATATATCAACTTAAAAAGAAAATTGAAACTGAAAAAGATAAAGACACTCCCCCTTAGATAATGACACTCCCCCTTAGGGTAATATCCTCCCCCTCGATTATGCCTTATGCCTATCACTCCCCCTTTTTGTCATGGAATAGGCTAGTCATCCTCTTCTAGCTTTCTCTGAATTTGATCCAATTGAGTTTGAAGAGAAGTAAACTTAATATCCCATCGGTTGCTTTGATGATGTAGAGAAGCGGTGAGTCCGGACATCTTTGTATTCAACTCGTGGACGAGAGGAGACAATGCGATCGAGTTTCTCATCGAGGAGAGATTGCTTTGAACCGAGGTCACCGTGAGATGCGTAAGTTTCTGGTTTGGCTCTCTTCCGACTATGTCCAACACTTGCATTGTATGTACGCATGTTGATTGGACTCGGTTTGGGGATAGGAGACTCATCAGGCCGTTGGATAAATGCCCTTGAGCTTCAAGATCCGTGAAATGAGACTGTAGAAAGGAATGCATATCCGAGACTCATTTCAAGAACCGTTTTGCAGCAGAACATGAAAGATATGAGCACAAATGTCGATTTCTTCATCGAGATTAGATCATGAAGAAACAAAGCACGTCCGAGGTTCATATACCCAGTACTTGATAAAGGTACAAATTGTGAAACATCACAATTGTAAGCACTCTCAGATTTGGAGAAAGAGAGGAAACACTGATGGATTTGCCATTGGGTGAGAACTCCAAGTCTTAACCAAGACTTTGTTTGA
The DNA here is from genome assembly GCA_028216015.1 of Quercus dentata. NCBI lineage: Eukaryota > Viridiplantae > Streptophyta > Magnoliopsida > Fagales > Fagaceae > Quercus > Quercus dentata. Next base: position 83,065,220 of record CP116448.1, on the reverse strand, counting down.
GAAGCTCCTCATCGTGACATAGATCATCATAGACCGGAGAATGTCGAAAAATGGGTCTCGTTAATGTGAAGAATTTCTCGCCAGGTATGAAGGAGAGACAGAAAAAGCTCTTTTGCCGAACCCAAAGACTTCAGTTCATCTCCTTCCACAATTGCGTTAGCATAAAATTCTTTAATCAACTCTTCATACACGACATCCGGATCGAGAGAAGGTAATTCCAATCCTTGTGAGCAAACCATTTTGGAATGTCAAGAGTTATGAAGTGAGGACAGATCCACAACTCTTTCTAGTAATGGAGTGGCATGTAGAAAAAAATTCTCATAGGAATGATAGGCTGCAAAAGATCTGAATTTATTGGGATCGAATCGCTGTGATGAAGAGCGAGTCACCTTTGGGAGAGGTGTGTCTTCATCAACATCAATTACGGGTTCCTTCCCTTTGGAAGAACCTCCTTTCACACAAAGACCTTCTTGAAGGGAGACATGACTAATCTGCATTATAAACAAGGAAATGACAAAACACAAACCAACAGACTATATTAGCAATGGGTTAGTGTAAATTTGGGAACAATGAAGAAACCCTAACAGCCGGATGAAAATGGGAAAGGCAAAAACAATGAGGGACACAAATGGCCCAAATTGAACTACACAGAAGAAGGAAGCCAAATATAACCACATAATCATCCGAAAGAGGACCCACATTCAACAACACAACAACATGATACCACACAGGATTATAGTGAAACACGATATCAACAATGGATCGTACAAAAATAGCTAATCCTAGTTAAGTACAAGATGAAGAACACAACCATCAACATAAACTAGCTCAAGATCGAAAACGCAAGCAACAACCAAGCGAAGCATGAACAAAGAATAACAGTTGAGCTAAAAACCCATTACAAAATCACAATCAAATGTGAATAAACCGTAGGAAAACCATAACAACAAGTAAAATAGAGTGCGGATGAAAAACCATACCTTTAGTCGACGATTTTGAGCTGAAAAGAGACAAGTATTGGAGATCGAAAATGGAGGCACGGTGACAATGTGTAAGAGCAGATGAGAAAGACAATGAACAGGTCACAAAAAGATCGAGGGAAAAATAAAAATTTTAAAAACTCCCTGTTTATCCAAAACACGCGATTTTCGCGATCAAACGAGTCGCCGTAAAGTCGCCAGATCAAGCCGCCAAAACACTCAAAGACAAAAAGTTGAAAAATTTTTCTAAGTGTTTTTCGCGATCGCAAGGTCTACCAGCGAGTGAGTCGCGAGTGAGAGCCGCGAAAATCTCTCGTGAACCTCGCGACTGGACCTTCCACTCATGAACAAGTCGCCAAAAATGACCAAATAAGATGCGACGGCGAGGCTCGCGACTTGACATACCCGCGACTAAGCCGCCAAAACAGGGCAAAACAAAGATTTTTGAAATTTTCAGATTTTTCAAACAAAATATTTTCCAAAAACACCTAAAACACTCAAAAATCTTTTTGTGCTTTAATTAACAAAGATTGAGCATGTGAAAACATATTTCATCAAGTACAATCACACAAATGAATATGGCATTTATTGAACATAAACTTGTGTGTTGTGTGTGGATACCAACTATGAGATAGTCCTTCGTCTAACGTGAAGCTTCAATGATCAATTCAACCAAGGCATACACAATTAGCACTAGATCATGTGACCAATCTCAATTATAGAAATATGTATATATGACCTCCCACACAACTTGATAATATAACTTGGAGCTTTTCATTTGACTCCACTTTCAATCATAACATTTCATCTTTTTGATCTTTTGAGGCAATCATCTCTCATTGTGAGAGTGATATTTGACATTTTACTTTAATGAACAAGCCTTTGGCTTTTTGGAATAAACATTCACTTTCACATAAGGTCGCTTACCCTTTTTCCTAGTCGAATACTAGAATGTGCGACAGTGCTTTTGCAGCTCAATATCTCTTTTCATTTGGAGATTTACATTTGGTGAGCTCTTTTTATAAAAACAAAAATAAAAGAGTGGGAAGAGATATAGACACAAGTCTATGCATGTCTCAAGATCAACATAACTATTCACTAATCATTCATGACAAGTTTGAAGATCTATTTACAACAATCACATAGATTTCAAGATTTTTCCCACGAGAGATATAGGTGCATGAAAACAAGCAATGCTCGAAAATGCACAAAGCCATTAGCACAAAGGTACAAGGCAAAATAAGTTTTGAGACAAAACTCAACAAAGTCAATCAAGCTTTTTGATTTTCTAATTTTTATGTGATTTTGGATTTTTGACACAAGACACAAAAAGATTGATAAACATAAAAAGAAGCCACAGTATTCACAAATGGACAAACAAACAAGAAACATGTTGCACAAAAAGCTAATCAAAAAGGTGTGTGCCCCAACACACATAAATATGTGAAGCACACAACACACAAGAGAGTCAAGGAATTGTACCAACACCAATGGTCTTACGGAGTGATTCAAACCGTGGACCATCGAGAGGCTTGGTGAAGATATCCGCCTTTTGATTGTCGGTGTGTATGAACTCAAGACACACAACTCTTTCCTCTACCAAATCCCGAATGAAATGGTAACGTATCTCTATGTGTTTGGATTTTGAATGCTTTGAACAGATTCTTGGAAAGATTGATGGCACCGGTGTTGTCACGAAAACACACATCGTTTCTTGAGGAATTCCATAGTCATGAAGTAATTTCTTCATCCAAAGAAGTCGAGTGCAGCAACTTCCAGCAGATGATGTATTCTCGCTCTGCAGTAGATAGAGACACTGAATTCTCGCTTCTTGCTCATCCACGAAACAAGATTGTTACCAAGATAAAAACAGCCGCTGAAGTGCTTTTCCGATCGTCTACACTACCAGGCCAGTCGAGATCCCGAATACCCAAAGAAGACAAGCATTTGAGTCTTTTGAATACCACAGACCATAGTTTACAGTACCATTCACATATCGAATGATTCGCTTAGCGGCAGTCAGATGAGATTCCTTCGGATTAGCTTGGTACCTAGCACAAACTCCCACACCGAAAGCAATGTCCGGTCTCATTTGTAAGGTAGAGCAAACTTCCTATGATGCTTCTATACAATGTAGGACTTACTTCAACTCCCGACGAATCCATATTCAGTTTAGTGGAAGAGCTCATAGGAGTGGAGGCATGTTTTTTGGAGTCTAGTCCAAACTTCTTGACAATGTTTCTGGCATACTTCTCTTGAGATACAAATATACCCTCCTTCATTTGTTTGACTTGAAGACCCAAAAAGAATGTGAGCTCCCCACCATGCTCATTTCAAACTCCTTCTTCATCTCCTCGAGAAAATTCAAGAGCACGATCTTCGATAGTTGCCCCAAACACTATGTCATCAACATAGACTTGTGCCACAAGGAGATAGTCTTCATCATTTTTGACAAACGAGTTCGATCGGCGTACCCTCTCTTGAAACCTCTAACTAGAAGATAATGTGTAAGACGATCGTCTGGCTCTAGGCGCTTGTTTTAAACCATAAAGTGCTTTCTTCAATCTTAATACATGATCTAGAAAATGAGGATCCTCAAATCCTTTTGGTTGCTCAACAAAAACTTCTTCATTTAGATATCCATTCAGAAAAGCGCACTTAACATCCATTTGATAAAGTTTGAAATTCAAGGTGCACGCAATGGACATGAGGATTCGAATGGATTCAAGTCTAGCCACCGGAGCAAATGATTCATCAAAATCCACTCCCTCTACTTGTGTGTATCCTTGAGCCACTAACCGAGACTTGTTTCGAATTATCTCTCCATCTTCATCAGTTTTGTTTTTAAAAATCCACTTTGTGCCTATAACATGAACGTTCTCGGGCCGTGGAGCAAGTTCCCACACATCATTCCTCACAAACCGATTCAGCTCTTCATGCATTGACTCAACCCAATTCTCATCTTGAAGAGCCTCTTCAACCCTTTTTGGTTCAAACTGTGCAAGATAACAAAGATATGTGACATGATTGGCTAGCGAATATTTCCTTTCCCGAGGCGAAGACCGTCATCAAGAGATCCTATGATATTGCTTTCCTGATGATTCTTGATAACTCTTGAAGATGGTCTTTTTGAAGTGGAAACTTCATCACTATGAGATATAGGAGGATGAACTTACGGAGGAGTAAGAGGACTTGAAGTTCTAGACATCAATCTCGTTTCCATTCTTGGGTTGATGGGAGTCGATTCTACTTCCTCAGTATAGTTTCTTCACCTTCTATATCCAAAGCTTCTACCTCAACATCAGGCTCTTTGGTGCTTGGCCCTTCTACATCATCAATCATTTCCACCTTAGGTAAGGCATCATCAATCTTGACATTTATGGACTCCATGACAGTCTTTGTTCTCTTGTTAAACACTCTATACGCTCGACTTGTAGTAGAGTAGCCAAGAAAAATACCTTCATCACTTCTTGCATCAAACTTCCCAAGATTCTCTCGATCATTTAAGATAAAGCATTTGCTTCCAAATACCCTAAATACTTCACTTTAGGCTTCTTCCCATTCCATATCTCATATGCGTCTTCTTCTTGTACCAACTCGAAAGAAAATCCTATTGCCAATGTGACACGAGGTGTTGACACTTCTCCCCAAAAAATTTTTGAGGTATTTCCTTGTTAAGCAACATGACTCTTGCCATCTCCTGAATCACACGATTTTTCTCTCTACCACTCCATTTTGTTGTGGAGTTTTGGGAGCTGAAAACTCTCTTTAATTCCATTCTTCTCACGTAAGGACTCGAATCTTGCATTCTCAAATTCCCTCCCATGATCACTTCTAATTTTTACTATCGGAATCCCTTTTTCATTTTGAAGTTTCTTGCACGTAATCTCCAACCTCTCACAAGCTTCGATTTTTCTCTAAGGAATTCAACCCAAGTGTATCTTGAGTAGTCGTCCACAATGACCATGATGTATCTCTTTCCCCCTAGGCTTTCGGTTCTGGTTGGCCCCATTAGATCAACATGAAGTAACTCTAAGCACCGAGAGGTAGCTATCACATTCACCTTGTGATGACTTGCCTTAGTTTGCTTCCCAATTTGACATGCTCCACAAACGGTCTTTTTCACTTTTCCAAACTTAGGAAGTCCCTCGACTGCTTCAAGTTTGGAGACTTTTGCTACTTGTTTGAAGTTGGCATGTCCAAATCGTGATGCCACAGCTCCAACATATCCACACGAGCACTTCTACACGATATGGGCGCGCCGTGGGAACTATTCCATAACAATTATCCGTAGTCCGACTTCCTTCCAAAACCTGAATCCCCTCTTCATTGATGATCGACACCCCTTCTTAGAGAATTGTACCAGAAAATCATCATCACAAATTTGAGTGATGCTCAGCAAATTCGCCTTGACCCTTTTATGTACAAAACATCTTTTCAAGAGAGGCAAACCAGGTATCTCAATGGTTCCTTTGCCTAGGACTTGGGCATGACTTCCATCACCAAAGGTCACATAATCACCAACCTTTTCTTTGAGTGTCTTAAACAGTGTCTTATCCCCTATCATATGGCGAGAACACCCACCGTCAAGATACCACAACACGCATTAAACACCTTCAATGAGGTATGCACAAATAGGTTCACATGTGACAGACATTCTTGACCTTCAAACACACACTCATCATCAGTTTTCATTTTCGATTCTCAATCATCTCACACAACATTCTATTCTTTCTTTTATATTTCTTAATCAATGATTTAGATTCGTATAGGCTCTTGTGTAAGACATTATTCTGACTTTCAAGATATTTCAACATGTGAACAAAAACTCTAGCATGTTTCTTAGTTTTTAACATCTCTAAAAGACCATCAGTAAGACACCTTTCTGACATATGCACAGAGTCATTTTCACAAACACTTAAGCTACAATTCAGCATGGTATATCCCAAAACAACAAACACAACACAAGGGTCTAGGATCACACTTAGGTAATAAAACCTCAACAAGTGTACTTGCTCGATACCAATTGAAAGTTAAAAACGTGTACAAAACACTTTTGAACGTTTAGACCCCAAAAATTAACTTAACCAACACAAGCAATATGTTAAACAACAAGTGTGCGGAAACTTAACATATGCTATAATGTGAAATAGAATAAACACTATCTAAGCCATAACATAATAAAATCACAGCAGATAATATAAAGGCAAAGATAGAGAGGAAGGAAGATGCAAACACAAAGACAACACGCGATGTGTTATCGAAGAGGAAACCGAAGTCCTCGGCGAAAAACCTCTCCGCCGCCCTCAAGCGGTAATCAATCCACTAGAAAATACGGTTGGGATACAAGGACAAAGAATAGACCCTCCAAGCCTAATCTACCCAAAGTGCACCTAAGCCCTCCAAGCTTCTTGCTCCAACGAGGTTGCGCCGAACCTTTTTCTTTTCTAGCTTCCCGGATTCCGCTACTAAACCATAGCATCAACCAATAAAGATTGGCTCCTTCCTAAATCGCTTCCCGAACTCCAAACAACTGTCTCATAGTGATGATGATGGTGAGAACCAGGTTTGGTATAAAGCCTTTCAAGGATTTGACAATGGAGAGGAAGAGAGTTGAGGAATATGAAGAGACTCTAAGGTAGGGATTGTGGGTGAAACAATCTTGTTTTTCTTTAGGGTTTCTCTCTCAAAATTCTCTCTGAAGCTCTCTCTCAATCGTGGGTAAAAGGGGTATTTATATTGGAGTGGGAGAGGAATGTGAAACGTCGGGTTTTACAAAACAGGGTGGCTCGCGGCTTGACCTCGCGGCTTGGCTAAGTCGCGAGTTCCAATCGAGATAACCGTATGGCCATTGTCCCTGTTTTGTCCTGTAATGCTCCAGCTAGCATGACTGTTCATCTTCCAAAGATGCTTGGCACGTGTGTGCGGCTTCCGCGGCTTGAAGCCGCGAGTCCACCCGCGAGTCCCAGCCGCGACTCTCTATTTTCTTGCACACTCTTGAGCAATCTTCACTCTATCTCACTCACTACCCTTACAACAAACCCACCTAAATACGGGGTTACTAAATGTTTGAATTACAAGCAAATTTGGCACGGAATAAAGCCAATTATATGGTTGAATAAATTCAACCTTACATGATGCAATGAGAACAACAAAGCATAACTCAAAGCACCATAAAGCCAACAAGAAAATAAAAAGAACAAGGTTTTCTAGTTAACACAATGTCTTCTCCCCCTTGGTATATGCATCTCCCCTATGGAATATCTCTTCCCCTACAAATGTGCATGAGAAATAGAATTTCTCCCCTAAGGATGTGCACAAGAGTCATATAGAAATGACAAAATACTCCGAAACATTCTCTAGAGTATACTCTCCCCCTTTTTGTCGGGAATAGACAAAGGGTCAAGAAAAAAAACGAGGGCAAGAGATGAAGGTATGAACAATGCTAATGATGCATGATGGGTGCAAGATGAATGAGAAAATGAAGCTCAAACCTAAGACAAAGTAACATGCTACAAAGCATAAGGTAAGCATGACATACTAGGATGAAGAAATAAGGTAAAGACCAAGGCATGACAAGGGTAACAAAAGTGTGTGCAAGAGGTGGCTAAGTGCAATGCATGACCAATGCATGAAAAATGCACATGTGGGGCAAAGTGTGCAAAATACACAACTAATGAACCAAACATGTTTCTAATGAGGAAACATGAGAAACCCCAAAGTTTGGTACTCATCGGAGTCCAAACAAGCGAGAAAATGTCTAAGAGGCATTTTATCAAACACCTAGCATGCACACTATGAACAATAATGTGAAACAATGCATGAACATCAAGAAATCCATCCTTAATACATGTTCTTTCTGCCACAAGGGGCCAACATCCAATGCATATCAACAAAAGAAACCAATCCCATAAAGAAATTTGACAAAATTAAGTTTTCCCAACCCCAATGATAAAAATCCCAACCAAGAGCACAAAACTCTCCAAAACATAATCCAAGGATCAAAAATAATAAAAAGAATTTATAATTACTTTAGAAATGTTAATGGAATGAAAAACCATTCAAATTGGTTGGATTTTGATGTAAAAATATTGAAAGAGGGGTTTTAGAGAGGATGGGAGAGGTTTAAAACAAGTTTCCCACAAAAGCCCTTTAAAAAGTCAAGCTGTTTACGGGCATTTCGCGACTGGCGAGTCGCGAGGTTCATCGCGAGCAAGCCGCGAGCCGCGAGTTTCAGCCGCGAAAATTTTCGCGAGTCGCGAGTGAGCCGCGAGCAAGCCGCGAGTGAGTCGCCAAAAGCTTCGGATGAGCTCGCGATCGGGGTTTCGCGATGCAAGTCGCCAAAATGAGTAGCCAAAAATTCGACACTGTTTTTTCAAACAAAACATGTTTAAACAATGAAAAACAAAGTAAACACTAAACATGAACTCAAAGAGTGATAAAAATCACTTCCAAAAACATATAAAATGATCAAAAATCTTTTTGGATTGAACCATATATGATTGAGCACACACACATCACATTTAGACAAGTACAATCTAACAAATGAATAAGACATTCATTGAACATTAGGCATGTGTGTTGTGTGTGTGTATCAAATGTGGAATAGTCCTTAGTCTAGAGTGAAGTTTCAATGATCAATTCGATCAATTCGATCAAGTCATACACAACTAGTGCTAAGTCAAGTGGTCTATCTCAATTATAGAAATGAACATATATGACCTCCCACAAGAAAATGATTACATATGATGAAACTTTTCATTTAGCTTCTTTACAATTCATAACATTTGATCATTTTGAATCAAAACATCTCATTTTGAGATCGATGCCTGAAATTTGTGATATTTCAATTTGACGAACAAGCCTTTGGCTTTTTGGGCATCATACAATTTCATTTAAGTTGCTTTCTCTTTTTCCTAGTCGAATACTAGTATTTGCGACGGCTTTTGCAGCTCATTATCTCTTTTCATTTTGAGATTTACATTTATTGAGCTCTTTAAGCAATAAAAATAAAAGAGTGGGAAGAGATATAAGCACAAGTCTACGCATGTATCAAAACCAACATGACTATTGACTAATCATTCATGACAAGCTTGAAGATCGATTTACAACAATCACACAAAGATGTCAAGATTTTTCCCACAAAGATATAAGTGCAAAAATAACAAGCTAAGCTCGAAAATGCACAAAGCCATTTGTACAAAGGTATAAGGCCAAACTCACATGTGATATGTGCTCAAACAAATACGATCAAATTTTTGAATTTTTCACTTTTTATGTGGTTTTGGATTTTTACTCACACAAAATAGAAACATAAAAGTAAGATAAAAAACGAAACAATGCATACAAATAAATGCAAGATGCACAAAATGCATGAAGATATGACATTTAATGCATGAAGGGTCCTACAAAGATCGAAAGAATTAGATCAAGGACCAAAAGAGCAAAAGCTCAACCATAGGAACCCTTCCTCATCCAAACGGAACGATTGTTTGGAATGAGTGTCTCAAGAGAAGCGAAACGAGAGTTGGAAGAATGAGAACCGGAGATGCACATAGTCAAGGAGTTAAGAGCATTAAACATTTTCTTTAACAACATGCTATTTTCACTCAAATCCAGTTTACTCTTTTTAGCACAACTTCCAAAAAGCTCAAGTTTCTCTTTTCTTTTGATTCTCTTAAGAGCTTGAAACTTAGAGCAATGAGGTCTTAGATGACCAAAGGCACCACAATGATGACAAAAAATGTGTTTAGGTCCACTAGGCTTTTTGGGAATGGATCTAGCAATATGGTTTTGTTCCCTCTTCAACTTATGACATTGAGGTTTTATATGACCAATCACACCACAATGGTGGCAAGTTGGAACAAACTTAGATCCATCCAAAACCTTAGGTTGAGACCTAAACGAAGGTTTTGACTTAACAACCTTTCTCTCCACCTTTTGATTTCTTTTATGTGGAGGAATGTACGCCGATTTGTCCTTTAAGGTAGAACACACACTAGGCACAAAATCGGGTACCACAACATGATTGCAACAAATATTATCATCCATTTTATCAATGGGTTCAGCAATCAAACACTTGGCATGCATCTTAAGAGATTCATTTTCACATTTAAGATCATCAACAAGTTTGTTAGACAAAACAAGTTTAGCATCCAAGTCCATATTCAAACATTCAAACTCTTTCAGACTTTTCAAGAGAAATTTCAGCAAGTTTTTATATTTCTCAACCAATTTGTTGGATTCATTGAGCTTAGCAATCAAATCATCCTTTTCACAAAATAACTTGCTCAAATTCTTTTGAAACTTCTTAGCATTTTTCTTCAAGAGTTTGTCAACAACACCCATGGATTCAAATAACATGTCATCACACTTATGAGGATTAACACTCATAGAGGCATTTTCACAAACATGTGGCATGTTACATTCATCACCAACCAAATCATGCAAAGAGGCATACAAAGCACAATCCATGGCAAATAAACACAAGGGGTCAAGGATCACACTTAGGTATTTAAACCACAACAAGTGTACCTACTCGATACCAATTGAAAGTTCAAAAACGTGCATAAACACCCTTGAACGTTTAGACCCCAATTTACAAAATAACCAATTCAAGCTTTATGTCAAACAACTAGTGTGCGGAAAATGAACATAAGCTATAAACAGAATTGGAAAACAATCTAAGCCAATTATAAATCACATTCACAAAGAGAAAATAAAAGGCAAAGATAAAGGGAAGAGAGATGCAAACACAAGGACAACACACGATGTGTTATCGAAGAGGAAACCAAGCCCTCGGCGTAAAACCTCTCTGCCGCCCTCCAAGCGGTCAATAATCCACTAGAAAATGTAGTTGGGATACATGAACAGCAATAGACCCTCCAAGCCTAATCTACCCGATGTACCTAAGCCCTCCAAGCTTCTTGCTCCAACGAGGTTGCGCCGAACCTTTTTCTTTTCTAGCTTACCGGATTCCGCTACTAAACCATAGCATCCGCCATCTTTGGCATCTTCCAATGCTTTCCAAAACTCCAAGAACACTCAACACTCTGAATGGGTGTGGGTAGTGTTTGGATAGAAATCTCCTCTCAATAGGTATGATAATGAGAGAGGGAATGAAAAGAGACTACAAAGATTTCTCTCTAAGAATGAGTAGCTCTCTCTAATTGGGTGGGTGTTTTGAAGAAACCTCTCTTAGGGTTTTTCTTTCTGAATGGCCACCCATATCTTGTGGGAATGAGGGGTATTTATACTGGTGTGAGAATGGAATACGAAGAGTCGGTTTTTCAAAAAACAGGCTGGTCATGCGACTTGACCTCGCGACTTGACTGGGTCGCGAGTTTAAGTCATGAGCTAACTTAATGGCCAGTCTGGATTTTTGTCGTGTAGTGCTCCAGGTGGCATGACTGTTCAGCTCCCCCGCATGCTCTGCACGTGAGCAACTTTTGGCGGCTTGCAAGCCGCGAGCCACCCGCGAGTCCTAGCCGCGAGTCTCTGCTTCACCGCACTGTCTTGAGCATTTCTTCACACTCTCTCACACACTACCCTTACAAGATTCCCACCTAAATACAAGGTTTCTAAGTGCTATATTACAAGCAAATTTGTCATGGAATAAAGCCAACACATGGTTGATTAAATTCAACCTTACAGGTAGCTTGTCTTTGACCTGTTCATCTTCCACTTATTCATTAAAGGGTAAACTAGGAAAGGAATCAATGATATCCGATGGTTGGACAGAGAAGTCTACAGGAGAATCAAAAGCAACTATAAGAGGATCGGGAGCAGCTACAGAAGGAATATGTGCCTCATCCGGAAAGAGATTTAAGACAGATGAGGAAGATAAGGAGGCATGGAAGTGAGAAAGCTCGACAAAGAGGCGATGTTCCCAAAAGACAACATTGCGGGAGATATGAAGATGATGAGAAACAGGATCATAACACCGATACCCCTTTTGAGTTTTGCCATAGCTAAGAAAACAACAAAGCCTTGACTGAGGCTCAAGTTTGTTATGCTCATGTAGCTGAAGAAGAACGAAACAAGCAGAACCGAAAGAGCGAAGGTGGTGATAATCTGGAGGTAACCCAAAAAGACGCTCATATGGAGTTTGATTTTGGATGACAGGACTTAGAATGCGATTAATAGTATGAACAGCATGAAGAGCGGTTTTGCCCCAAAAAAGCGCGGGAACTTTGGTAGAGAGAAGGAGAGCACGAACAGTGTCAAGAATATGACAAAGTTTTCGTTTGACTCTATCATTTTGATGAGAGGTACCTGGACAAGTTAGTTGATGAACAGTGCCATAAGAATGCAAAACATCTTGGAAAGCATATTGAGTATACTCAAGAATATTATTAGATTGAAAAATTTTGATACGTTTGGAAAATTGAGTTTCAACCATTTTTGCAAAATTAGAATATACTTGCAACAATTCAGAACAATGTTTCATATTAAAAATCCAGTTATAGCGAGAGTAATCATCAACAAAGACAACAAAATATCGAGATCTACTACTACTAGAGACAGAGGAAGACTCCCAAATATCGGAATGAATAAGGTCAAAGATATCGGTGGATATTGATTCACTAGTATTGAAAGGAAAAGTTGGTTGTTTTCCTAACTGACATGAAACACAATCAAAATTTTTTGTAGACGCTGAACCTAACAAACTTCTAGAAGCCAATTGTTGTACCCAAGAAGAAGATGCATGACCAAGTCAAGCATGCCAAAATGCAAGGGAAGGAATAGAAGGAACTGTAGCGATTGCGACAATGAAAATAGGAGCAACAAGTGGAAGACGAAGGTTGTCCATGGGAAACATACGCCCAACTCTGGGACTGGTCCCAAACTCCCGTCCCATCCTTAAATCCGCACAATACACCCAGAATAATCAAAGATAATGCGATAACCCAACTCAGCTAATTGTCCAACAAAAATAAATTATAAGAAAGATCAAGAAAATTAAAGACTCTTGGAACCGAGAGATTAGAGGTCGCAACGAACCTATATTATGACCGAAATTGTGGAATCATTTGCTATACGATATTAAGAGGGTGTGGTGCGGGTTTAAAGTCGAAAAATAAGGACGAGTGAGGTGTCATGTGATTGCAACAAGCGAGAATCCATAAGTTAAGAGGTAGGAGACATACCGGATAAAGTCGAAAGAGAAGAGGAATAAGATGCATTACCAACCATACCAATGACATTGGTGATGATATTTATAAGGTCATCTCTGGAAATGGTGAAAGTGGATCCGGAAAGACGAGACTTTGTAGAGACGGGAGCCATAGGTTGAACACTCTCAATGTTAGCAACTATATTAGTAGAAATGGAAACAAATGATTTGTTGCGTTGATAGCAAGTCTCAATATTATGGCCAAAATGTTTACGAAAAATTGCAAAAACGTTTGTTGGATTGTCGGCGACGATTGTTGCAAAAGGAAGAAGACTTGTCCTTATTCTTCATTTTGAAGCAAAATATGCAAAAATGGACTACAAAAATGAAATCTACGCAAAAAACTGGATAAGGAGAACCTAGACTGCAAAAAGTCAATTCTGAGAAAAAGTCAACAATCAACGGTCAAAGTCTACGGCCAACGGTCAACGGTCAACTCCTAGTGATGATGTCGGCAAGATGACGTGATCTCTTTGACGTCGCCTAGGGCTGACATAGATGCTGACGTGGTAGTGATGATGTCGATGGGTGACCCGCGATGTGTGGGGCGCGTGAGCGCGTGGTTCAATCCTCACCGAAACTTCGATCGGCGCGTGAGGGCTCGTGGAGCATCCGATGATGTTGATTTTTCTCTAGTGATGTAGATCGGAGAAAGACAATTTCGATGACGACGGGGGTGAGATGATCAGAGCAACACTAAAGGTGCGTGGAAAAGTCGCCGAATCTTTGACCGGCACATGGCGGCGCGTGAAAGGTCAGATGATGATGATTCCGGCAGTTTTGTGTAGATCGGTTGAAAATCTACACAATGATATTTCTTTTGTCTTAATCGGATGTCTGATGTGGAAGATCTAACGGAGGCGGTGATCTTGGTGGCGGTGATCAAGCTTCCAACAGTGAAAATTCAACCTTGGCACCTCTGACGGCGGTGGAGCGGTTAGGAGAGGGCACGAAAAAGGTTTACTGACTAAAGAAGTCGAGGCAAAGAAAATACCAATAAAGACAGGACTGCAAGACATAAGAAAATTAGAGCAATGACTCTGATACCATGTTAGAAATACTGATTGCAATAGTATTGTTTTTCTTAGTTAAAGAATATACACGAGTGCCTTTATATATATAAAAGACATATATGTGTAGTACAAGTAAGAGTGTAGTACAAGAATGTGTGTTATACAAGTAATTTAGTTGGGCTTAAAGCCCACAACATTATACACGTTAATATGGAGAATAGGAAAAAAGAAAAAGAAAAAAGAAATAGAATAAAATTAAAAATTTAAAAGTAACTTTGTTTTGAAATTTTAAAATTATTGTTTCGAATACTGTTTTGAACCTTGTTTCAATTTGTCGATTAAGAGAAAATATTTTGATACTCATATATTTTAGTGTATTGTTCCGGTTTCCATTATATATATAAACGTGATGAAACATGCCCAAATTTAATATTTTCTGTTAAATATATATTAATGAATTCGTATATGTCCATTTCCATAACTTTTTACAACTATATAATAGTAAATTAGTACCACATAAATTATGTGACATAATGTGTGATAAAGAGTGTTGGGTTCTAAGGAATTAGGAACTAATATATTAGAATTTCAATTTGTAATGTTGACAAACCATAATCAAAACATTTAGTCTTTTTTTTAGACTTGCTCAAAGTGTGTTTAAGTATAAAGTTGAAATCAAGTGTACTGCAGATTTATCGTGTAAATCTACCTGGCTCGATTGATCGAGAATTAGACTCGATCGATCAAAGCTCATGCAGATTGTTTTTCTGCAGAATTTTTCCAACTCAACCTAAGCCCATTTGACCTGTAGGGTTTTATGTTTTGCCTTAAATATAAAAGAAAAAACTCTAACCATTTTTAAGGTTGCTCTTTATGCTTTGTGTGTGTAAATCTCTTGTGAGATCTAGAGATATTTGCTTTCATACACACTTAGGTTTTCCAATCTCAAAATTGATGTCGAGAGCTTTGTGATCAATTCATTCTTTGATTCAAGAGCTTAAAGATACACAAGCAGGAGTGCTTGTACTTGCTGTAAATCCAAAAAAGAAGTAGTTCGTAGACTCGGAGTTGTCACATGCTCGTGGTAGTAAGTTTCCTACTCAAGGTAGCAATATAATGTTAGTGGTCTAAGTCTCTATTATGTAAACTTCAATTCTTTCATAGTGGATTTGTTTTACCTTGAGAATAGCTAAGTTAAATCCTCCCTAGGTTTTTTACCAAACAAACTTCCATGTCTTCAGCTAGGATCTTTCTATACAGTGCATATGAAAGGCAAATATCCTTGTGTCGTCCATCTGGATCTCTAGCGGAGCTTAAGAGTCTCCCATTGCATTGCCAGATCATATCAATGGTAACGAGTAACGACTTCAGATCTGTAGTCTCCAACCGCATTTGGTAGCGTGGCGCAACTTTTACCTTTGCCTTCTTTTTCTCTTTCACCAAGTACTTTTAGCCTTTCATGCAAGTAGGATTCGCTTCATCTTCATTGCTCTCATCTTCCATGAAGTCTGCAATCAGTTTGGTGTTTCTCAGAAAACCATATGATCTGCTAGCCATGGTCAAAGCTTTACTTCTTGCTACTGTTCTAAACAAAGAAAAACAAAGAGGACAGAAAGCAGTAGCAATAAACTATTAGCAGGACGAGACATAAGTAGCTGCAAGGCCACCCAAAAATATAGAACCAAAAGTTGCAAGTTTTATATCTTCCGATTCTCACTGTCTTCAAGGCTGTAGGTGGAGATACAATTAGCGCTACCATGGAAAATAACCAAAAACATCTCCCAGACTGCAAAAAATTCATAACCGCATCCTGACGACTTCATCAGGCCCATGGTTTAATTTATCAGGTACGTAAACAAAAGATAAGATGCCATATCGAATATTTGAGCTTCAAACTGCGGCTACGACGCCTCCATGAACCGAAGACTGTTAGAAATTAAGGCTGTTAGGAGCGTTATCATAAGGACATATACTACAATACCCCATATTGTTCGACAAGATTCTTCACCCACACAATAACTGACATTCTCAAGCACCATTTTGTTATGGCCTCCCAGTACACTCCTAATACACAAAATATATGAATGGATACTTGTAGAAGCCCTACATTCTTAAATTAGCAAGCTGAAGTGCGAGGGAGATAGGCATCTGTACGTTGCTTATCAAAAAAAAAGAAGATAGACATCGGTTCTTCAAAGACGTGCCAGAAAAGTGTAAATGAATATTTATTTTACCAGTGGTAAGAAAAATGCTAAAAGATTACAAATTTTACTATTTAAAAAAAAAATTAAAAAATTAATGTGACAGTGAATAGGATTAGTATCACTTTAATTTTTATATGATTCATAACACACCATTTTACAAAATTTATACAGTAAATTTTATAATATCTCAAGTATCTAAATATTATTTCTTACATAAAATTTCGAGAACTGTACATTGTATACCTACCATCAACCAACACACCCCCCCAACCCCAAAACAAAACCCAAAGAGAAAGAGGAATACTATCATATCACCTTTATAGTACTTAATTTTCTTGGTTGAAGAGTAAATGAATATTTGTCACGAATAATTTTGGCACGGTGGTTACTTCCAGGTAAAGTACTCGAAGGGGTGGAGGTAAAGGAAGATGTTCGATATGCCACACTTGTAATTCATAGATATTCTAACCACACTATTAAAAATACGTAAATGAATATTTATTTACTCAATTTAAGAAAATCCTAAAATTATTGAAAATTTTACCATAAAAAACTTAAAAATTAATATGACAATGAATGTAATTAGTATCAGTTGAACCCATATTGAATGAATGTTTGAATTAATTTTTATTTAATTGATGATACACCAATATATAAAATTTATGTAGTAAAATTTGTAGGCGAAAAGCACATTTTAATCCCTACATTTTCAAGCGATTCCCATTTTAGTTTCTACATTTTATTTTTACCGTTTTTAGTCCCTATCCTGAAAAACACTTCCTGTTTTGGTTCCTACTGTTACTCATTTAACAAAAATATCCTACATGGCAAATAGTTTAACAGTAAATGCTGACGTGTCTATTAAAATAATATTTAAAAAAAATATTTGCATTTTTAAAAATGCAACGTCAGCAATTTAATTTTTAAAAAAAGCCACATCAAATAAAAATAATATAAAAATTTCTAACCTAATTATTTTTTTTTAAAAAAAAAGAAAAGAAATTAGTTAAATTAATTTTTTTTTCCTTTTTTTTGGAAGAACATGAAGAACTCAGAACTATGTGTTCTTCATTTTTGGAAGAACATCATCATGTTCTTTGTGTTCTTCCCAAAAAAGATTGACTCATATTCTTAGCAAATTAATCCTTATTTTCTTCCCTTTTCTTTTTTTTTTTTTTTTTTTCATGTATTTTCTTGGCATCCAAACCCAAAAAATTCTCATTCACAAACCCAAAAAATTTTCACACACTCAAAAGAAAACCTTCAAACCCCAACACTACCTTATCAAATCGGTTCCCCTCACTTCTAAATCTCAAACCTTCCTCTCTCTTCCAAAACTCTCACAACTCTTTCAAACTCCATGGCCAGCCTCCTCTACTCATTGCCATTACTGCCACCACCACAACCAAATGGTGGTTCTCTTCTTTTCTTTCTCTGAACGACGTACGCTCTCTCTCACAATTCTCTCAAACTTAACTCACATATCATTGTCTCTCTATCCCGGATCAATAAGTCTCTCTCTTTCATCTCTCTATCTCTCAGCTCAGTGGTGTAGATCGTGGTGGAAATATGTATTCCGATGGTGGGTTTGTGGGTTGTGACTTTTGTTGATCCGGGTTTATGGTGTATGTTGATTTTTGGGTTTGTGGGTTTGTGGTGTATGTTGTTTGAATCCAAATCGACTACTCATTTGGAGAAGATTTCGAATCAAAAGTGGAATCAGGTGTACACTTTCTTTAAAGATCTTATTCAGGCTTAGCTGGGTTTGGTTGTGCATGGAGGCCGAAAATCTAGGTTTGAATTTTGTATTTTTTGTGTTTGGCTTCAAAGCATAAGAAAATCTTGTTGAATGTTTGTGTTTTGTAAATTTTTATGGGCATATCTTTTTATTTTGTAAATCTGAGTGATTTTATGGTTTTGGTTGCTAAGAAAATGCAAGAAAAGAAAAGTAAATTTTTAATTTTTAATTTTTAATTTTTTGGGCAAGCTTAGTTGGGGAAGAAAAATGAAGAACACATAGTTTGAGTTCTTCATGTTCTTCCAAAAAGAAGGAAAAAAAATATTAATTTAACTAATTTCTTTTCTTTTTTTTTAAAATAATTAGGTTAGAAATTTTTATATTATTTTTATCTGATGTGGCTTTTTTTAAAAATTAAATTGATGACATGGCATTTTTAAAAATGCAAATATTTTTTATATTATTTTAATGGAAACGTCAGCATTTACTGTTGGACCGTTTGCCATGTATGATATTTCTGTTAAATGAGTAATGGTAGGGCCCAAAACGGGAAGTGTTTTTCAGGATAGGGACTAAAAGAGGTAAAAATAAAATGTATGGACTAAAATGAGAATCGCCTGAAAATATAGGGACTAAAATGTGTTTTTCGCCAAATTTGTAATATTCCAAACATCTAAATATAAATATATGTTATTACCAAAATCTCAAGTTACTATACACCACCGCCTTTTAAAAGATAAAAACGGTAACACATATATTGTTTCATACACGTGAAAAAGCAATTGAAATTGTGACTTACTTTAAAATCATGACATGAAGTCACCATTGTAGTTCCTTTTTCGTGTGTAATTGTGCGTGTCACAAAGTATGTGTAATAAATAATACTCTTAGTTAAAACTCTTTTTGCTTCTCTTCCACTCATTCTCTCATTCGTTATTACTTTACTCTCTCTCTCTCTCTCTCTCTCCAGATAAATCTTATCTTATCACCTTTATAATACTTACTTTAAATCTTATCTTATCACCTTTATAATACTTACTTTTCTTGGTTGAAGAGTTAATGAATATTTATTGTGCTCAATTTTAGAAAATGTTAAAATCATTACAAATTTTACTATAAAAACTTAAAAATTAATATGATAATGAATGTAACTAGTATCACTTCAATTTTTATTAAATAAATGTTTGAATTAATTTTTATTTGATTGGTGAGATAGCAATATATAAGATTTATGTAGTAAAGTTTGTAATATTCCAAACATCTAAATATGAATATATTTTCTTACCAAAATCTCAAGTTGCTTTATGTCATACACTTGCCAACAGATTCTTCTTCTTCTTTTTTTGAGATAAAAGATGTTACACACAAATTAACTAAAACCATGACTTGAAATTACAATTTTTACTTTGAAATCATAACTTGAAGTCATAGTTTCAATTTCTTTTTCAAGTGTATGTAAAAAAGTGTGTGTAATAAATAGATTCTTCTTTTTTTAAAACTCTCATTTCTTCTCTTCCACTAATTCTCTCATTCGTTATTACTTTACTCTCTCTCTCTCTGTCTCTCTCTCTTCAAGATAAATCTCATCTTATCACCTTTATATACTTACTTTAAATCTTATCTTATCATCTTTATAATACTTACTTTTCTTGGTTGAAGAGTGAATGAATATTTATTGTTCTCAATTTGAGAAAATGTTAAAGTCATTACAAATTTTACTATAAAAAACTTTAAAATTAATATGATAATGAATGTAACTAGTATCACGTCAACTTTTATTAAATGAATGTTTGAATTAATTTTTATTTGATTGATGAGACAACTATATATAAAAGATATATGTAGTAAATTTTGTAATATTCCAAACATCTAAATATGAATATATTTTCTTACCAAAATCTCAAGTTGCTTTACGTCGTACGCTTGCCTACAAATTCTTCTTTTTTTCTTTTTTTTTTTTTTTTTTAAGATAAAAGATATTACACATATGTTGTTACACACACATCAACTAAAATCATGACTTAAAATCATAATTTTTCTTTGAAATCATAACTTGAAGTCATAGTTTCAATTTCTTTTTCATGTGTATGTAACAAAGTGTGTGTAATAAACAGATTCTTCTTTTTTTTAACTCTTAGTTCTTCTCTCTCTCTCTCTCTCTCTCTCTCTCTCTCTCTCTCTCTCTCTCTCTCTCTCTCTCTCTCTCTCTCCAGGATAAATCTTATCTTTTCACCTTTATAATACTTACTTTTCTTGGTTGAACTGTGAATGAATATTTATTGTGCTCAATTTTAGAAAATGTTAAAGTCATTACAAATTTTACCATAAAAACTTAATAATTAATATGATAATGAATGTAACTAATACCACTTCAACTTTTATTAAATGAATGTTTGAGTTAATTTTTATTTGATTGATGAGACAGAAATATATAAGATATATGTAGTAAATTTTGTAATATTCCAAACATCAAAATATGAATATATTTTCTTACCAAAATCTCAAGTTGCTTTACGTCGTACGCTTGCCAACAAATTCTTCTTCTTCTTTTAAAAGATAAAAGATGTTACACATGTTGTTACACACACATCAACTAAAACTGTGACTTGGAATCATAATTTTTACTTTGAAAACATAACTTGAATTCATATTTTTAAATTTTTTTCAAATGTATGTAATAAAGTGTGTGTAATAAATAGATTCTTCTTTTTAAAACTCTCATTTCTTCTCTTCCACTCATTCTCTCATTCTTTATAACTTTACTCTCTCTCTCTCTCTCTCTCTCTCTCTCTCTCTATGAATATTTATTATGTTAGATATAAGAAAAATGTTAAAACTATTACAAATTTAACTAAAAAATTAAAAATTAAAAATTAAAAATTAATATAATAATGAATGTGGTTTATATTACTTTAGCACATATTAAATGACAGTGAGAATTAATTTTTATTTGATTGATGTTATATTAATTTATAAAACTTATATAGTAAAATTTGAAATATTCCAAACATCTAAGTATAGATATATTTTCTTAGGGCTTTAATAGCAATTCACCAAAAATTTTCTCTCTATCTTGGGAGAAGAACTTACTTTAATTACTTTTCTTTTTATCCACTTTTAGCTAACTTGCTACGTATCCATGCTTTAAATCTAAGTTGTATATGGTACACTTGCCAACAACTTTTTCTTTTTAACTCTCTTTTCTTCTCTTTCAGTCATTCTCTCATTCTTTATGACTTTCTCTTCGTTATATTTTTTCTCTCTCTAACAAAAATTGAGAGAGAAATAGATTTGGAGAAATATTTGTATTATTCCCACTAATTAGAAAAACTAATTACAATCATGTTTATTACCCAAATAACTGAACACCAAGAGTAAGTAGTTACAATATTAAACAAACTAACTAACCAAATTAACAACTAAGACTAATTACAGTGCAACAACTGTGCAAGTAGCCTCACATGACAAGCATGTGACTTCATTTAAGTAAAAACAATTAAGCTTTACGACATGTGAAGTAACAAATACAACAGTAATAGTGTAGTGGGCCTTTTTTGTAATATTGGGTGGACTGCCTCCCCCGTACTAGGCCTAAGTTTTCTGGATAAAGGAATTGAGACCGGTCCAATTGCAACCCGCCTTGGTCCAACTTGTGCACAAACTACACCCCGTTTGCCAGATTTTGATCACATGCCCATGGCAAACAAAGTCACTACGGGGAAGTTATGGTAGACAGATATAATAAAAATGACACAAGAAATACTAGACAAAATGAATAAAATGGAGTGACAAGAAGCACCCCGTACATAAAAATAATAATAATAATAATAATAAAATAAATAAATAAATGGGGAAATAATAATAATAATGGGCTTATTGGATCAAAAGAGAAAAAGATCAGTCTGTCATGCCAAGTAATGCTACTCTAAGGTGAAAACCAAGAAGGAAAACCACTTCCTCAATGTGAATAATCTCTCCAAAAAGAAATTAATTACCTTGAGGGAATGGGCCTGAATGGTTTATGTCCAATGAGGATTCTTTGTCTTTGATAGAGAGCAGGGCTTTAGAGGGAGAGAGGAGACCAACCTATTGGTACATGCCTACCATTCTAAGTTCTCTGTTTTTTTCATTTGTTTTTTCCCTCTTCCTTTCTTAGTGCTTTCTCCTATGTTGTGATTTTCTCCCAAATATTACTATTACCGTGATCGTGATCCCTTTGTCAGTCACAGACAAGGGCCCTTTTTATAGTGCCTACCGTGGACTGGTTTTTACTATTTTAGCCTTTAACTACCTTTGTTTGGTATGGGTGTCCTTGCGACCACTCTTGGTTCGTCACCATTCAACCATCACCACTTACCCGTGTTGGTTGTGCCACTTCCCATTACCGGACAAAAAAGCTATTTTGTTTGCTTCAACTAATGGCGTTCACTCCTCGATGATAAATTTTTATCACCAAACCAAGATAGCAATTGGTTTTTGGTGTAGGTAGGAATTGAAACCCTTTCTTTTTTATCTTGTTTTATCTTGCTTTTGTATTTTTTTTTTTTTTTTTTTTTTTATGTGTGTGTGTGGGAAGGGAGAGACATAAAAGTGGATCAAAATTACATATTTAGCCCTATTTTTAATGAATGTGGGTTACAGAATTCTAACCGAGCTAACCTCAAGTAGGTAAAATGTCAAATTTCAAATAGATAATTTAAATTTGGGTCAAATTACAAGCGAGTAAGATGTAATTTGCCCTATAGAGAATTATAACTACTTATTCATCAATACAAAATAAATTTGTGAAAACTATTTCAATTGAGGATTTTTAAACTTAAAATTTGGTGAGTACAAATATTATTGACTTCTCTCTATTCCCTTCCCTTCTTGAAAAATTATTAAGTCTGTGATCCGAGGATATAATAATTTCACCGTGAGTAATACTACGAACACAATACTTTCACAATAACATTTTGGTAGAAAATTATTATCACTTTTTATTTGGATCTGTCATAATAAAAACAAATTGTGAATTTTAGTTAGCTCAATCACTCTAATTTCTTCTTAAAACAAACAAATAAACAAACAAAAAAACATAAAATTTCTGCATTACAACAAAAATGTTTATAATCGAAATTCTATATTGTCTCTAATATAAAAATAAATAAATAAATAAATAATAAAAGAGGGCTTGACAAGTGGTTGGATGACCTAGGAATCTTTATAGCTCCCCAACAACTCCTAGTGGAGCCCACGAGAAATAAACAAAACCCACTTGCAAAATATACCAATACAATACAAACCTTGCCGGCCCATTGACACTGACTTCTCTGTACCTCAAAAAAAAAAAAAAAAAAAAAAAAAAAAAAAAAAAAAAAAAAAAGACTTCTCTGTACCTCATAGATAACTCCGTCAAACAAACAAAAACTAAGGGCGGGCGTGCTTGGTATGGTGATTTTAATCGACTGTGCCCTATAAGTAACGCTATCCAAAATCCAATTCTCCACGGTTTTAACTCCGTCATTACCGCCGTCAACAACCGCTAAAACCCACCAATACGTTACAATCATTGACGTCGTTAAACAAACAAATAAATAAATTACCTCGAAATCATCGAATTCCAACTTGCCGTGTACACTAGTGCCCGACACCTCATACTGGACACGTGTCATCACCTAATTCAACCTCTTGGTCACGGGTCCCTCAATTTCCGTGTCCAACTCTTCAACTTTATTCCTATAAAGCAAGCCCAACTCCTTCATTGTTTCATCGTTCAGATTCAATACATTTTCATTTTTGTGAAGCAAAAAATCAAAACTCTCTCAAGGTATCTTTCTTTTTCTTTCTTTTATTTATTATTCCAGTCCTCTTTCATGATTTCTCTTCTTGATTTGAAGCATAGCATAGTAAATATCAATAGTATTTGGGAAATTCAAACCTAAATAATCATCAAAGGAATTATAGATCTCTGTGATTTATACGGAAATTCGTGGAATCTGATTATTTATATTAGTGGACTTTAGCTTAAGCCATAATAAAGCAGGTGAAAAGCATAGACAGATTATAGATCTATCATATCTGGAAAAGTCATATTGAAATTGGTGCTATTTTTTTGCTCAAATCCAATTGATTTGGCCAGATCTGTACTAAAAAAAATTGATTATAGTGGAGGATTTATATCAAATTTATTTTTTCAATACAATGAAAGATTTATTATTTCGTTAGATCTGTATGGAAAATGAAAAGAAAAAAAAAAATCTATATTTGTTTCTATTAATTGGTTTTGATTTATCTGATCTGATCTGTTGAATCTGGAAAATTTTATATGGAAATTGATGAAATCTTAAACGGCGTTTGTTTTTGATAGATGCAAATCTTCGTGAAAACCCTGACCGGCAAGACCATCACTCTCGAGGTCGAGAGCTCAGACACCATCGACAACGTCAAGGCCAAGATCCAAGACAAGGAAGGAATCCCCCCAGACCAGCAAAGGCTGATCTTCGCCGGAAAGCAACTGGAGGACGGCCGCACCCTCGCCGACTACAACATCCAGAAGGAAAGCACCCTCCATCTCGTCCTCCGTCTCCGCGGTGGCATGCAGATCTTCGTCAAGACCTTGACGGGAAAGACCATCACCCTCGAGGTCGAGAGCTCCGACACCATCGACAACGTCAAGGCCAAGATCCAGGACAAGGAAGGCATCCCACCGGACCAGCAGAGGCTCATCTTCGCCGGAAAGCAGCTCGAGGACGGCCGCACCCTCGCCGACTACAACATCCAGAAGGAGTCCACCCTCCACCTCGTCCTCCGCCTCCGCGGTGGCATGCAGATCTTCGTCAAGACCCTCACCGGCAAAACCATCACCTTGGAGGTCGAGAGCTCCGACACCATCGACAACGTGAAGGCTAAAATCCAGGACAAGGAGGGCATCCCACCGGACCAGCAGAGGTTGATCTTCGCCGGTAAGCAGCTCGAGGACGGGCGCACCCTCGCCGACTATAACATCCAGAAGGAGTCGACACTTCACCTTGTCCTCCGTCTCCGTGGTGGTATGCAGATCTTCGTTAAGACCCTCACCGGAAAGACCATCACTTTGGAGGTGGAGAGTTCGGATACCATCGACAACGTGAAGGCGAAGATCCAGGATAAGGAGGGGATCCCACCAGACCAGCAGAGGTTGATCTTTGCCGGAAAGCAGCTTGAGGATGGCCGCACTCTTGCTGACTACAACATCCAGAAGGAGTCCACCCTTCACCTTGTCCTCCGTCTCCGTGGTGGTGCTTTCTGAGGAGTGAAAAAGCCCTGCTTTTTGTGATTGAAAATTGTTGTTTTATGATTTATGGTTCTGTTTAATTGTTTCTGCTTTAATGGTGGAAACATCTAAAACTCTTTTATATTTATATTATTATGTCTATGGCCCTGATGTGGCCTTTAAATAAATTTGATGATGTTGCTATGTTTGTTAAGTATATATTTGTGCTATGAATTGTGTGCTTTTGATGATACCTCCATGTTTAGGTGCTTTGTTTTTCAAACCCAGGCATAATTTTGGTAAAGAAGAAACTCAATTGATTTTTCTAAGAACTCCTAGAACAATAGTTGAGACTAGGTTTTGATTGTTTGAAGTTGGCTTATGGAAGTGAAATTCATAGTCGTGGTTCATACGTTTGTCTTGTATGTGTTTAGCCATGTATGAGTATTTTTGGGGTTAAGCTAATTAAAATGATTTTGATAGAGAAGGTTGAGCTAATTAGAGTGATTAGGGGTGGTAACGATGTTTTGTTAACAAATTTTTTTTAAAAGTATGTGTCAGGATGTGTCGATGTGAAAAAATTATGTAAAATGTTGTTTAAAAATGGAAATCATGTGTTTAGGATTATATGATTGTGCTCGTTAGAGTGATTGAAATTGATTGACGGGGTGCGTGGTCCTGTCATTATTCTCTTTATTATCCTAGATTATTAGGATATTATATATAATTTTTTATCAACTAATTATAATGAACTTTCATTGAACACCGACAAAATGATGCCAAAGCATGTATATAAACACCACAATGTATTGAGATGATGCCCCATCGTACATCAAAATTATACTAGCTGACATAACACAAAAAATATGGAGATGGATCCCATCATATACATGCACAGTGCACGTCTCCTTCTACATCACACTTTGTTAGCTTCAGTTGCCCGTTTTACTTCCGAGGCTTCTGTTGTAGTTGTTGATAATCTATGCTGAATGTAATTAATTGCTAAGTTGAATTACAATTACTTGAGAGTGCATACACTCTAAACCCAGTGTGCCTTTCCAGCTAGTCACAAACTAAGCTAGAGTATAGAGCCTGCCATACAATCAATACCTATCCGCTCTTTCTCTTGGACCAGACCAATAACTATGATTTATCTTCTCAAGGCCCATCACCAACAACGGCTCTCTTTCATCCTTTACCTTCATTTTCCTGTCTCTATACATTTATTTTGGGGGATACTGTCTCTACATAATTAGCTTGGGGCTAGTAGTATTAAAGATTCGACTTTCGAGAGGGTTAAGGACGAAGGCAAACTGAAGCAAATGAAAAAACACTTGATAAATTTTATTTTCTCCAAAATGGCGCTTGGGATTTGGAAAAGAATCAAAGAGTCAGAGGCGACAATGGGAGACTATGGGTTTTTCGGTTTCTACCTTCAACAATATAATATAGTTTTTAAAAGTAATGTTATATCCATAAATTGTTTTATTACATTTTTACAAATAATTGATGTGGCAAAAATTCTTATTGGTTTTCATCTTATCATTTATTAACATTATTTTTTTATTTGCCAATAATTACTCACTACATTCTCAAAAAAAAAAAAAATAAAATAATTACTCACTAAGTTAACAGTTTGTAAAAAAAAATTTGTAGCATTATCATTCTTCTAATTTTTATTCTTGAAGTCTTTTTCCAACCAGCAAACAAAACCTTGAGTAATACATATCTGTTGGCTGCTCTTTTAGACTTCGATAGTATCTCTGACGGATTTTGGCGGCCTAGCTAGTTGAAATTCGTGGTTATTCAGATCCAAGGGTATGGGATTTTAATTTTTCTCAAAAGATTGTCTATGGAAAGTGTTATCCGTTAATATTGAAAATATGATGTGACAATTTTAATTGGAGTATGTAAAACCCATTCAAATCCTTACTAAAATTAAACTCAACCCGAAAATCTCTACTTGGTTTTTGCAATTAAAAAGCTTCTCCAAATGCTATTCACTCATCCTCCTTGTTTGCTACTTATGGTTACTAAGATTATTATCATCTGGGTATTTTTTAAAAATCGTTAGTTTAAATACTAAAAAACTAAGTTATGTATTTTAATATCCAATTTCATAGTTCACCCTACGCTAATAAACCAATGCTAATAAACCAATCTCAAGACCCATGCTACCATTGTATGACCCACACCACCACTATTGCACCACAATCCACGACCCACGCACGCACAACCTACACCAAACCAACACCCATGAACCGCCAATCTAATACGTCCAACCGATCTCTACCACTACCACGCCACCGTAACACACCAATCTCAACATCACAACCCACGTGATCTGCAAAAAGACCTATGCTGATCTCTATGCAAAACAACCCACACCGGTGGTGAGAGAGAGAGAGAGAGAGAGAGAGATAAAAATTAAAAAAACCATTAAAAGGAAATAGACATTTGCTATAGTCTTATTAGTAAGAGCATTAGAGCACCCACATCCGGTTTTGCTATCTCATCTTATTTTACTATCCCAAAAAGCTACTTTATCAATTATACCATACCATTTTACAAAACACCCAACATTCCAAAACTCTATTTTTTTCCTCATTTTATTTAAATATTCCTTTTTTTACTATTTTTTTTTTCTCTTCCTTTTCTTCTCTTTCTCCCTCAACCTCTAGCACCGGCCACCACTACCCTTGGCCCAACAAAACCCCACCAGAACCAAAAACCCAAAATAAAAAAAAAAGCAAAATAAAACCCACCAAGTACCCACTACAAACCCAACAAATCCATAGCAACCCAACCAACCAAACGCCGGCTACTAAACCCAGAAACCGCCCACCATGTCAACACCACCAAACGTTGACGCCGACGTTGACGTTGACGACGACGAAGAAGACCCACCTCCCAAAAAGCAAAAGCCCCTTTCTTCTTTCACCACCACGCCCCAATAGCAACAACAACAACAACCCTCTTAAAACGACGATCCCACCATGCCACCACTACCCTCGGCCCAACAAAATCCCACCGAAATCAAAAACCCAAAATAAAACCCACCAAATACCCACTACAAACCCAACAAAACCATAGCAACCCAACCAACCAAACGCCGACCACCAAACCTAGAAACCGGACACCATGTCAACACCACCAAACCCACCAAATGCCGGTCTCTATGCCAATCTCTACATTGGTCTCCACGTCGATCTCCACCGTGCTGACCTCCGGCCACCACGCCCATCTCAACCGCGCCACCAGCCTTGCCACCACGTCGATCTAGAAATTCGATCTGGCGTGAGCTCTGAGAGAGAAGCTTGACAATGGCAAGAGAAAGAGAGGGGATGAGAAACAAAGAAGGAAGAGAGAGAAAAGAAAGAGAAAAAGGAGAGAGGAGAGAGAAATTGCCGGGTAAAACATGGAGAGAACATTAAAAACTTATTATTTTTATACCATTCAACTACAGTACCATCTTACATTTGAGATGGTACTGTAGCTAAATCTAAAAAAAAAAAAAATGGCTTTTCCCATATGGCCTTCTAGTTGCTGAGCATTTGTTGGGCTTGTATGCCAAATGTATCTTACATTTGGCATATGGCAAGCCCACTCTTGATGCTCTTAGCATTGAGTTTGTAAAACTCCCAAATTGTTATTTTAGAACCCAAAAACACTAAAATCCATCTTTACTCGAGTGTCTAAACCTAAAATTTTTTACAATTTTGCTATAGCGATTTCTTACTTATAGAAATCAATGTTCACTCTATCTAAACATAAAACTCATATATTTTATTCATCCTCTCTCTCTTTCTCTCTCCTTCCTTGACCAAACCAAAATATTGCTCTCTCTTTAGTAGAAGGTGGCAGTAGCTTTGAGGACAAAAGGTGCATGGTGGCGGCAACTAGGTTTTGTTTATGATTGTTTGATGGGTTTGAGTTAGTGGTTTTGGGTTTAAATCGGGGGTTGTGGGTTGAATCAGTTGGTTAGTTTTGAATTAGTGGCTGAATCGGTGGTTGGGTTTGAATTGGTGGTGTTGGGCTTGGTTTCAATATTTTCTAGGCTTAGTTTTGGCAATTGCTTTGAGTTTCGGTTGTTAGTTTTTTTTTTTTTTAGTGTTTAGTTTGGTGTTTCAATTGTGGTGGTGGCGATGACGGTATTTCAAGAGTAGAGTTGGTTTGGTGTTTTGGTGGTTGGTGGTTGTTTAATTTTAGTGTTTTGGTGATTAGTGGGGTTGGTTTCGGTTTGTAGATTTGGGTGCCATGGTGGTGATGCTTGGTTTGTAAACTAATTGCTGGTATGGTTGCTAGTAGCAAAGAGAGACACTGTGTGAGAGAGAGAGAGAGAGAGAGAATAGATAAATGAATAGTATTGGTTGTGATGTGAAAAATAAGAAATTGGACATAGTGTAAGTTGTAAAATGGTAGTGTAAAGTAGATAAAAATAGTTTTTTAAGGATAAAATGGGTATTATTTTTAGATACTTGGATGCTAATGAGCATTAGCATTGGGGGCTGTCAAACACCACCCCCCCCCCCCCATGGCTATTCTACAACCCCAATGCATAAAAAAACCTACTTTATCCAAGTGTGCATATCCAAAAAATTTTACAACCAAGCTGTAAAGAATTTTTTATTGTGAAAGTATTGTCTCTCTTCCCTATTTTTTGAGTCCACTCTCTGTCCTCCATTTTTAAATTATTTTATTGTGTAGCTATGTTATTTTAATGAGTTGTATGTTATATTATAAATTGGGATGTTGGATATATTGTAAAATAGGTTGGTATAATAGATAAAGTAGATTTTGACATAGTAAAATAACAACTTTGATACAAACTTGGCTGTGAATGCTAAGAGTTTACTTTAGCTAAGTTGCAATTTTATGCAAGTATAACCATCTGGTTGAAGTTTAATTTTTATAGTTTGAGGTTTTAAAATAGCAAATTGGGAGTTTTAGAGCCCCGAATGCCAATGTTGTAATAATCTCCTTTACACTACCATTTTTAAGGTTTTTGAGTAGCAAGCTTTATGATTCAAAAAGCAAGACGCTAGGGATCAACTCTTTGGTCGTTGCTGGTATTTAGGTGTGTCTTTTCTATTTTTTTCAAGTTTTTGTTTCTCCTCGCCCTTGTCATGCAACATTTTCTTGATAAATTCTCCAACTCAACTTTACGCTACCATACACCTGTATGTGTACGATTCCATCCACCAGTGAGCTAAACAAGTGGGGAAGAACCATGGGTCATTTGACAATTCATTGTTGAGAATGCAAAAAAAACAAAAATTAAAAAAAGAAGAGCCATGCATTGACAGCCTATGCATTTAAAATGTTGAACAAAGCTTACGTGGCATGCACGTATTTTCTTCCTAAGGGGCTAGCTAGGGTTATTGGTTGGCTGGTTGACTGGGTAAAAAGTTGGGTGTGATATCAAATTTTCTAACTTCGTTGACAGCCTATTGCCAAATCGATCCAGAGTATTCAAGAAATCCAAGAGTGTTCAAAATTTAAAGGAGTTTTAATCTATAATTAACCCATTTTACTAGGGAAAAAGAAACAGAAAAACTTTTTTTTTTTTTTTTTTTTTTTTGAGTTTCAACAGAAAAATAGAGAGAGAAACAGAAAAACATGAATGCCCTTTTTATCTCATTTCTTCAAGTTTTGTTGGCAAACTATGAATACCGTCCACCGAAACAGTCAAAGAATACCAACAGTTTTAATCCATACGTTTAATGGGAAATGTATTTCGAAGAAGAAATCAAATGTTTGGTTAGGCTGGAATTTGAAACTTAATGGTCAAGAATGCTTGTCCACATCAAAGCAAAGACGTGGCCAAAACTATGTTGTCATTTTATCGTTTATTTTATATAAGGATCCAACTCACACCACCACCTTCCTTAACTTATCCAATTCTCTCAGCTATCTCTTTCTCTTTCCTCTCTCTCTCTCTCTCTCTCACAGCTTCATTTAGAATCAGGTACTTTTCTCTTTTTTTTGGACTAGTGTTTGTTGTTAATTTCAATTATTGTTTCATTAGAATTATGTTACATGATCTGGTCATCGTCATTGTCATCTCATGTTTGTATTAAATACTTTTTTCCTATCAAAAAGTGGGAGAGGGAATTCGAACACAGATTCTTCACATAATAAGAACTAGACAATACTATTAAGCTACAAGACTTTTGAGATAGGGAATTTCGTAATTGTTGAGCAATGCTTTTTGTGATTTTATGAATGCTTCTTGTATAATATGATAAAGTCAATAGGTTTTTGGTTTGATTCCCCCAAATTGCAGATGCTTGTCATATGCGGTGATTGTCTGGGGTTAACCTAAATATATATTCTAAGGAATATTAAATAGTTAATTATAGCCGTAATGTATATTGTTTAAAAGACTTAAAAAAAAAAAAAAAAAAAAAACTTTGTTATCAATTCATTGACACATACACACAAATCCAAGGTGGTTGAGTGTTATTTCTATACCAATTGACTTTATATATATATATTTATATATATATATATTTAAAGATATTTAATCATCATTTAATGGAGTATTAAATACAAAGTATTAAATACAACTTAAGCGATTTGAGATCTAATCTAGCCTACTTAAAAAAGAAATTCATTGATATCTTGACCTAGTAAAGAGCAATCATAATATGGTGGCCACCATAGGTTTCAATCCTTTTTTTTTTTTTTTTTTTTGATACAAGATAGAATTTTACTCTAGCCTAATCTAAATGTATATGTGTGTGAAGCTCTCTCCAAGAGGCTTGAACTCCGGCCCTTGCCCCCCACACTCCACAAGCACTTATATTTGTGAAGTGACCATCGCACCAAAGGAGTGCGATGGTACCATAGGTTTCAATCTTACTGTGTCTTAATATTATCCAAAATTAAATCTTTTGAGATAGGGACTTTTGTAATTGTTGAGCAAGTACTAAGGATTCTTTTTTTACAGAAGAGTGAGTTGATTAGCAATGTTTTTTTTTGTGATTTTATGAATGCTTTTTGTTTAATAAACAGGTCCTAGAATCCCATGTGACTAAACTTTTTGGGTTTGATTCCCCCAAACTACAGATGCTTGTCATTTGTGGTGATTGTTTGTATCTATTATAATTATAGGCTTAACCTAAGGACATATGTTAAGGAATATTAAATAGATAATTATAGCCGAAATGCAAATAGTTTGAAAGGAAAAGAAAAAAGTAAAACACCTTATCAATTCATTGACTCATACACATAAATCCAAGGTGGTTGAGTGTTATTTCTATCCCAATTGACTTTATATTTTTGTAAAAAGATAAGTAATCATCATTTAATGGAGTATTAAATACAACTTAAGAGATTTGAGATCGAATTTGGTCTAGATATAAAAGAAATTCATTGATATCTTAACCTAGGAAAGAGCAATCATAATATAGTGGCAGCCATAGGTTTCAATCTTACCGTGTCTTAATATTAGCAAAAAAAAAAAAAAAAAAAAAAAATCTTTTGAGATAGGGACTTTTGTAATTGTGAGCAAGTACTAAGGATTTTTTTTTTTTTTTTTTTTTTAGAAGAGTGAATTGATTAGCGATACTTTTCTTTTGATTTTATGAATGCTTATTGTTTAAAACACAGGTTGTAGAATCCCATGTGACCAAACTTTTTGGGTTTGATTCCCCCAAACTACTGATGATTGTCATTTGTGGTGATTGTTTGTACTATTATAATTACAAGTCGTAGACCCGCGTGTTGCGCATGATAATATTATTGTTTTAGTTATTATTGGTTAATAGTTGGTTTTTCATTTTCTTTCAAGTTAATATATTGACTTTTAAAAAATATACAATCTAATACATTAATTCAACAAAAATAATAATAACAAAGTTGAATAAAATAATATGAGAAGGAAAAAAAATAAAAATAAAAGATATAAAAATAAACACCAAATTAATTATCTCCAAATAAATACCAAATTATTTAAATCATATTATGTAATAATAAAATATTACATATTTATATACTATCTTTAATTCTTTACAATGCAATATGATAAAATTTAACAACCAAAGTATAAAAAAATAAAAATAAAAATAAAAAAAACACTTAAAACACAATTAAATTGGATCAACCTAAAGTAGAGTTCTAAAAAACACAAAAATTTCTCAACCTAAAGCAGAGATGCAAATTATATATATATCACCAAAAATTGAGAGAGAAAGAGAAATAAATTTTTTTGTGAAGAAAAATTATGCATATAATGGAAAAGAGAATGCCAAATTTATACTAAAAGGATAACAATAAGAAGAAACAAAATAAAGGGAAAGATGAAGAGTGATATTAAGAGAGAGGGTAGTGAGGAGATGAAAATGTAAAGAGGAAGAGAAAGGTTGGAGAAAGTATAAATGTTAAAAAAAGTGAGTACAATGAAATTTATTTAAATTTAAATAAAATATTATATGTTTAATTAAAAAAAGAAAAGAAAATATAAATAATTTAATTATATGGAGGATGTGACTGAGTTTAAATATTAAATAAAATAAGATGAAAAGATTAAAAAGTAATAATATAATCTAATATAATATAATATATATATATATATATATATAACAATAAACACCAAATTACCCAAATCATGTTATGTAATAGAATAATGTATATTATATTCTTATATATTATCTTTTTTAATTTTTTTTTTATAACGCAATAGTATAATATTTAACAATCAAAGAGAACAAGAAAAAAAAAACTTAAAACACAAAACTAAATCGTACCAACCCAACGTAGAGTTATAACAAACAATAAAATTTATCAACTTAAGCAGAGATGCAAGAAAAAAAAAATACTCCAAAAATAATTGTGTGTGTGTGTGTGTGTGTGTGTGAGAGAGAGAGAGAGAGAGAGAGAGAGAGAGAGAGAGAGAGAGAGAGAGAGAAAGAGAAACAATGTTTCTGTGATGGAAAACTATGCAAAAAATGGAAGAGAGAATAACAAATTTATAGAAGACAGTGTGAATATGAAGAGACAAAATAAACGAAAATGAATAGAAAGATGAATAGTGACATTAAGGTTGAGGGTAATGGGGAGATGAAAATGTAAGGGAGGGGAAGATGAAGAGACAAAATAAAGAAAGATGAAAAGTGATATTAAGGTTAAGGGTAGTGGGGAGATGAAAAGGTAGAGGCATGAGAAAGGTTGGAGAAAGTGCAATTATTAAGAAAAAGTAAATGTTAAAAAAAATTATAGGAAAATTGAAAAGAAAAAGGATAATGACATGGATGCTGATGTGGCTCAACGTGAGTATAGTAACATTAAACGCTATGCTTCAGCTTTTAGTAATATATAGATAGGCTTAACCTAAGGACATACGTTAAGGAATATTAAATAGATAATTATAGCCGAAATGCAAATAGTTTGAAAGGAAAAGAAAAAAGTAAAACACCTTTGTTATCAATTCATTGACTCATACACACAAATCCAAGGTGGTTGAGTGTTATTTCTATACCAATTGACTTTATATTTTTGTAAAAATGATAAGTAATCATCATTTAATGGAGTATTAAATACAACTTAAGAGATTTGAGATCGAATTTGGTCTACATATAAAAGAAATTCATTGATATCTTAACCTAGGAAAGAGCAATCATAATATAGTGGTAGCCATAGGTTTCAATCTTACCGTGTCTCAATATTAGCAAAAAAAAAAAAAATCTTTTAAGATAGGGACTTTTGTAATTGTGAGCAAGTACTAAGGATTTTTTTTTTTAGAAGAGTGAATTGATTAGCGATACTTTTATTTTGATTTTATGAATGCTTATTGTTTAAAACACAGGTTGTAGAATCACATGTGACCAAACATTTTGGGTTTGATTCCCCCAAACTACTGATGATTGTCATTTGTGGTGATTGTTTGTACTATTATAATTATAGACTTAACCTAAGGACATACGTTAAGGAATATTAGAGCATCCGCATTAGTGGATGCAAAATTCTAGTCTATTTTGCACGAAAAAACTTACTTTTTTCTATTTTATACACCTATTTTTACAAAACACTTACATCAGTTTATCTATTCTATACATTTATTCAATAAAATATTCATTATTTTACAATTTTTTATTATTCCATCTCTCGCTGCCCCTTTCTCTCATAGACCCACATTTCGTCACTACCAACGATCATTCCACACCCAGCCACCATCACCACCATCATCACCACCCAACCACCATCATCAAGGAAAACCCACTCAATCCCAAACCCATTCAATCCCAAACCCATTAATCACCCACCCAACACGAAACCCAATCAAGCCAAATCATCACGCACCCAATCGGCGGCAAGATCATCAAAACCCACCAATGAACCAGAAAAGCCAAGCCGATCAAGATCAAAACCCATCGACCCACACCAACAATCAACCAAAAAAAAAAAAAAAACCCGGCAACCAACAGATCGGAGTGAGATCGAGGCCTCCAGCCTGAGCAAGATCGATGCCTCGCAGCACCGCCACCTCCTCGCGATGGCCGCCGGCCTCAAGCTCAACCAAAAATGGATCAAAACCCACAAGATTCTAGGCGACAGACTCGTCGGAGAACTCCGTTCATGTTGTAGGCGACGGAGTCATCCGGCGACTCGGCTTGCTCGACCTTGTTCTCTTCAAATGCGATGGCGATCGGCGGAAGCTAGAGGAAGAAAAATTGATGAGATGAGAGAAAGAGAGAGCTATGCTGTGCGCTTGAGAGAGAGTGAGAGGGAGAGCAGAGACAAGAGAGAGAAAAAACTATTAAAAATTAAATACACATGCTACGAAGGTTGCGTGTAAATTTACACGAGTCTCGTAGCTCGTTGAAAAATTTAGAAGACTTTACACATTTTTAAACGGACTGATGTGGAGTGTTTTTTGTTTTAAATGTGTAAAAGTGGTTAAAATGTGTATTTTACACCTTTATAAAAGAGCTTATGTGAATGCTCTTAAATAGATAATTATAGCCGAAATGCAAATAGTTTGAAAGGAAAAGAAAAAAGTAAAACATCTTTGTTATCAATTCACTAACACCCACACACAAATCCAAGGTGGTTGAGTGTTATTTGTGAACCAGCTGACCTTATATTGTTGAAAATGACGAGTAATCATCATTTAGTGGAGTATTAAATACAACTCAAGAGACTTGAGATCAAATCTGGTCTGACCTACAAAAAAAAAAAATAATAATAAAAATAAAAATCCATTGATATCTTGACCTAATAAAGCACAATCATAATGGGGTGGCTGCCTTAAGTTCCAATCTTACTGTGTCTTAAGAACAAAGCAAAAGTAATCCTGACTAACATAATTCATTTGGTAGTGGGAAGGAACTTTCTGCACACTTTAGATAGAAACCTTGTCAGGTGCATGCATGTGAGTAGACCCACTGGAAAATTTAGGCACCCTTTTTTTGTCTAATAATATTTGGATCTCATTAGCATACAGTGTAATTGGGGGGGAAAACATGTAAAATTAGATTGTTGTTTTGTTACTGAAATGATAACTATGTTATATGGACAATTCAATATCTGTGTATACCTTCCCTGGACACATGCCTACTGCCTGTGTCATATAAATAAATCGTTTTGTAAATTTGAGAAATGCAGCTGCACTTGGTTTCTATGGAAATTCATGTTGTCAATTTGAATTGAAGATATACTCAATATATACTTATATTCACATAAGCTAGAAATTTATTTTCTGCCATTACTTGTTTAGTTTAAGAGCATCATAATTGGCCATGCATGAAGCATAGGTTTCTAGTTTGAATAATTGAATCTCTTTCTCCACCTCCTCTTGAAGTCAAACTTACTCATTAAAACAAACAATTGAAAAAGAAAAATTCATGGGAGCATGAAGAGTGAATTATATTCAAGGATTATTGCACTAGTTAGTGCCATTGGCATTTTATCACTTCCATGGACAAGCCTTTTTATCTTCTTGTGTTCAATGTTTCCATCCAGAATTTCCCTTGAACTCTTCTGCTTTGGCTATTTTAAATTGTTTCTAGGTCTTACAATTTTGAATTTGAGAACATTATATTGTGTGATCTGTCTTTTATTTTTTAAAGATATTTCTTTAGCAACCATTATATTGTGATAAAGTGATGCACACTGACTATCCTTGCCAAAAAAAAAAAAAAAACTAAAATACTCTGATTAGATTTAGGATTTTTACGAAGAATTGGCAATAACAGTATTTAAGAGCAAAACAAGAAGTACAAATCTGTGGTTGGAGATGTGAAGATTATTATTCAAAGAGTGGTTGTTGGTTAATGATTAAAACTAGTCGAAGGCAGAACAGCATAATGATCCTTTTTTTTTGTGTGATTGGGTGGGGGGGATTTGTCCTTTTCTTCCCTTTCACTAAAGTTGATGGGAGCATTTGAGAGAATATAGGGCAAAGTAGAAGTTAGTGTCTTGATATGATTTACTTGAATGAAAAAAGTCATAAGCTTTCATAGTTACCATTTAAAATTTAAAGGGGTAAATTACTTTAAGATAGTATAGAAATGGAGGTAAAAAGAACAAAAGAAAATAGTAAATGTGGTCCAACTCTTTTTGCTCCCCTTCAATCTCCCTTAAGATATGGTGTTAATTTCAAAACTTGTGTGTTACAAACCATGTTAGTGTTTTGGGACTGATGGGACTTTTAACTTGGATTCAGCTGTGAGCATCTGTGTTTAGAAGGGGAGAAAGAACTTGTGTTGGATCTCTTCAATCTCCTATACCAAGTTTCATGTCTGAACTCGACATCCAAATACCTAGTGCCTTCGGTATGTTTTTTCGATCGTCTATTAAGTTGATGCACCTGTGTCCTGCATAAGTTTTCTTCTCTATGTTGTTTCCTGTTAAGTGCTGTGTTTTGAAAAATAACAACCACCAAGCCTTTTAGTCTCAAAATTTTGGGGTTACCTATTGATCCTCGACAAGGTAGTCAAGGTTTTGAAAAACAGAAAATCCAAAAATAATAATGATCTCAAAACCGGATTACTTTGTAACCTGGATTGGAATATAATATATCCACGGTGTAAGCATTTGTTGCAGAAGACATGCCATAATTTAAGTAATTAGTTGACAATGGGAACAGCACATGCTGACTTTTGTTGCTTGCTTTTGTGTGCATCCTGTGTGATTTGGTGGGTAGATCCATTTGCAGAGGCTAATGATAAGGACTCTGCCGGGGCAAAGGGGTACGTTCATGTGCGTATACAGCAGCGTAATGGTAGGAAACGCTTGACCACTGTCCAGGGCTTGAAGAAGGAATTCAGCTATAGTAAAATACTCAAGGACCTTAAGAAAGAATTTTGCTGCAACGGTACTGTTGTCCAGGATCCAGAGCTGGGCCAGGTGCTTATATTACATTATTTACTACTATAATAGACTCCTGGCTTTCTCACTGATAGTGAGCGTTCAAATGTTCAAATTGAATAAAATTCTTGATGTGCACAGGTCATTCAACTTCAAGGTGATCAACGAAAGAATGTTTCTACCTTTCTAGTTCAGGTAACTTCTAAATGTTTCAATTTGTTGCTCTCTATAGATTTCTGAATTCTAAACCATCGACATTGGGGTTTGGCCAATAGGCTGGCATTGCGAAGAAGGAACATGTCAAGATTCATGGTTTTTAAGCAGCACTCTCAGCAGTAGCAGATATACTTAAATGTTTGCAACTGCTGTTTCATGTAAGAGATCATACAATTTATATGGCTCTAGGACTCGAGTATAGTGTCTATAATGTATTTTCAATTTCTGTCAAACTAATATTCTCAAGCATTAATAAAATACTATCTTTGTCTATGTGCGAGTATTATATCCCATTGCAATGACCTAATTGTTAATTGTTATCCAAAGAACATTATTTGGTACGCAAGGAAAACTTTGTGTACATTAAGAAAACTAAGAACCTAACAAACTAGTAATCGTACAGTACGACCCCTAGCTTGTTGAAGGATGTCACGTCCGTGGATTGCTTTCAGACGCAAAAATTGACTCCTTGTGCATGGAAAGCATTTGATATGTATAGCAGAGGAGAAAATTTCAAAAGCACCGATGCTCATGGCAATGATTTTCAATTAAGATTTGAAAAAAATGTACCCTTCTTTTACTCTGTGTTTTCTACAGATTCATTATGCTAACTCCTACTACGTAATCTATTAGCATAATGCAATAAAATGATGTTTCACAACGGTTATACAACCTACATTGATAAAATATGTATATACTTGTACTTAGGAAACTCGTAAACAGTGCTCTATTTGTAAGAAAAATGTTTTGCAGTTTCAACTGTTTTGAATATAATATGGTATGAGGGTGAGGTGGCGAGGAAATGAATAAATCCTTCATTCAAACCTTGCCAAGAAAAATATAATAGATTATTACAAACTAAAAGTTCCTTTAGATAATCTTCTACCCAAAAACTAAAAATGGATCCTCATCCTGCATAGCACTCAAGATTAGGTAATTTTCTAAAGTTTTTAGACATCCAGTAATTGCTTAGTGGTTGTAGGATTATAACTTTTTTGGCCACAATTCTAATGTGGCCAACTGTGAGTGATTGTTTATTACTTTCACATAGACCCACCATTTTTTCGCTCTTACTCACAATCTACCACATCACAATTGTGGTTGTGGTTAAAAAAAATTGTGGTCTTAGATTTTCTCGTAATTGCTAGGTACTTATCACAAGTTCTATCTTCCACACCTACTTTTGGAATTGTCTTGCCAATTATGCTCCTAGTTACTACCATAATACCAGGTCAACTCTTCTCATCCCTTTGCTGCTTTAGGGTAATGCACAAGCTCATTATTAAATTTAAGATATCGTTAAAAGTGTACTCAACAGACAAATGAACCCGAAATTTGGCCATCAAGTCCATACTTTTCACTAATCCAAACAAAACAAAGAGGAAGGCTTTAAGTGGGGTTACCTTAGTGCTTTTAACTTTCCTTTGATAGAAAGGGACTTGGGCCCTTTTTCTCTTCAATCAAATGGTATAATTCAGAGGCCAAATATTCTGCAGTGATTCACCCTCCAGTACTGATTTATGGGTAAAGTCATTCTACCAGACAATCAAGATATTGTTGGGACCCTTCAAGGTTTGTGGATTGAGACATACCACCAGCCACATTAACATTTTCAAGAATGTAAAAACTTCATGTTTTTATTAACTTTTGTTCTGTTCCTAGCTGGTTCCAAACACATCCAGCCAAGGTCCTAAGAGGAACCACCTGTTTTTAAAGTGACTGAGTTATGTTTATGTAAGACTAAGTGAATAGCTTTCAAGTGCCTAGAAATTGCTCAAAATCACACTATTGAAAAAATATAAGGCCTATGGCAAAATATT
This sequence comes from Quercus dentata, assembly GCA_028216015.1. Classification (NCBI taxonomy): domain Eukaryota; kingdom Viridiplantae; phylum Streptophyta; class Magnoliopsida; order Fagales; family Fagaceae; genus Quercus; species Quercus dentata. The sequence goes on along the minus strand of CP116448.1, from coordinate 83,024,529 downwards.
TGATGTTTCTGCAAACATTGATTTCCATCCAAACTATGCAGAGAGCTCCAATTTCACAATATCATCTTCTTCTTCTTCTTCTTTTTGTGTGTGTGTGTGTGTGGGTGTGGAGAATCAAAACAATATCATCTTAATGTTTATGGTTTAGGGGCTTTGTAATAGTGTATGCTTTGTTCAAGAGAGATGCGGTATGTGGGAGGGAACTCCAAAAAGGGCATATTTTTACGGCTAGATATTTTGATGCAAAATTTCTGGTAGGCTGAACTGACTGTAATGCAGTCTGTTTTCCATTACTATGCATCAACATTTTTTAACACAACATTAAAGAACATGTAATCTAAGTTTCATGTGGAACTCATGGATTAGGTAAAGAAACAAATATTTTATGTGCTTCCAACAATGGCGGAGCCAGAAAAATTTCTTGAGAGGGCTAGTGAAAACATTTTTGTGTAATTTTTTTGATTTTTTACCAAATGTAAAAGAAGATTAATGGAAATTCTCAAAAGCTAGGGTGGCCATGGCCCCCCTTGGCACCCCCCATGCTTCCAAGTGAAATATGGATTTCAAAATTTGTACATCACTGTGAATGTCACAAAATGCAGAACAATTATACAAAGTGACACCACACACATACTAATGTATAAACTCCCTCCCATCCGAGCAATTCAACTACCTATCAAATTTGTTTTGAGACTTGATAGCTCCCATTATTCAACTACCATTCATACCTTATGTCAACGTCCATTCTTATTCTCAAACATGCTTATCAAATTCGTGCACTCCCTACTATTAATATCTACTACTTAAGCGCCTCCAATGCTATAAACACAATTCTACATTGGCTCTTTACTCTTTTCACAGAAGCTTGTTCCTAATGGCCGACTCCGAACACTCTTCTTCCAATGAAACTTTTACAGACACTCAAGGTATCCTTTTTGACATAAATTTTCATTTCCTCTTTTTTCTCACACAAGTGCATTTATAAGCTTATAATCCTGTTCAAAGACAGTCATTTTCACATCTTCCTTGCTTGATTTCTAAGATAGTTTTTTTTGCTTCCCGGGTCCTACATATATATTTTGGGTCCATATCGTTTTGTTCACATACATGTATTTTTTTGTGCTCAAATATTTACTGTCTTTGGTTCGGAATTCTACTAACTTGATATTAAGTCCTTAGAAGTAAATTTAGCTCTCCTTACTAATATTGGATTGTTATTTCAGAGGAAACAAGTGAAGCGACCAAGCTCGAATTCTCTGAAGATGAGGAGACACTTATCATAAGGATGTTCAATCTTGTAGGAGAGAGGTGGGCTTGTTCTAAAATTCTAATTTTTCTCGTGCTTTTATTCAAAGCCCTGTAAAGGCAACTACCAGTCTTGTAATTCAGTGCCATTACATGATTAAAATAAAAAATTTTAAAAAAAAAGTTTAAAAAAATTGTGAAGGCACAAAAAGCTTTTCTCAGTCGAATTTCTGTAACTTTGATTAGGTGGGCTCTAATAGCTGGGAGGATCCCAGGAAGAACAGCCGAGGAAATTGAGAAGTACTGGACTACTAGATACTCAACAAGTGAATGAATGTAGAAGAACTCATGTTGGTGTTTAATTCCTTTCTACCAAAAGCTTTTTTGAGAAAAAAGAACTCTATGGATTCATCAATATCCCTCAATATTGCTCTCTAACGTGCCATCTTCGAGGACATAACGATTGACGTTTTGGATTTTACTGTTTATGTTCTTGCTATTAGGATTCAACGTCAGTATGATTATTCCTTGAGTTCCTATGTACAAAATATCCCTGTGCTCAAGTTAGCTAGTCTTGAATGATGTATTGTACGAAAACATTGTGCCATGGAAATGGCTTCTCATCAGAGTTGGATTTTGTGTTTCCTTCAGCTATCTTATCAATAAAAGCAAAATTAGATCCTTTGAAGTTTGATCTTAGGCAATCCGTAATCTTATCCAAAGTATCTCCTCTTTATCTTCTTGTTTCCAAAAGAGGCTTACGATTGGGTCCAAAGTCAAGTACAATAATTTATGTCCGAAAATTCAAAATACAAACAAATCTATATATATCTAAAAGTTGAAACATAGTATTTATTATTGCTATACTCATGTTGCACCACCTCATCTGCCATGTCATTAGTCATATAATTATTCTTTTTCTTATTTATTTTTTATTTCTAAATTTTATTGACAATATTAAATATATAAATAAATTGACTTTGTTAAGGTTTTGGACTCCAATTGAATAAGATTTGATCAAATCTTAGCCAAATAATTATTTAGATTAATTATGCAATAGATACGATTTAAATAAACATCAAACATTTACAAATCACATGAACATCAAGAATGATGACCCAAGAAAACTTTTGAAACTGTGGTTTCAAAGTAAAAAATCTAAGGAGGATTTAACCTCCTCAAGGCAACATTTCACTAATAGAATGGAAGTTTGTACAATAGACTTAACCCTAAATCTACTACTACCTCATATAATACTTACTCACATAGTTTCGATTCCACAGACTCTTCTATTGTGAAACTGTTGCACACAAACTCTCCAGTTTGTGACTTTGAGATCTCCACTTAAAGTTTAGATCATCAATTGTGGTTGATTTGATGTAGCAACTTTACTCTATAACTGGATCTGTTGTTTTCACTAGGTCTCCAGCTATAGCTCCAAAAGAGTTTGGAAAATCTCTAGATTTGTGTACAAAACATTTCCCTCTTAAAATGTGTAAAAACGTGCTCTAGGGTTTTTATTTAAATATCCTTGAGTTCCATCAAAACCCTGGATCCAATGGTTGAGAAAGAAAGTGAGATTTTAGATTTGCACGAATTTCGATCAATCGAGATAAGTGAGTCTTTTTTTGCACTTATCTTTTCCTGATTTCTTAAGTCTTCATTTGTGTAGAACTTCAATTGTCTTGTGTACTATAATTGTTTGGAAAAAATAAACTTGTACCATAATTGTTGTCGTTGATTGCTAACTAGTCATAAAGATCTTTGCGAAAAACAAAAATAAAATAATCCTACTTTGGATTATTTACTGACCCTATGGTGATGTGGATAACAATATTATTTTGGATCTGGCAGGCTGATCTGGAATGCACTAAAAAATAAGGTTTAGGTAGTGTAATTACAAAAAGGTCTAGCTTTGATGCAATGACAAGTGTCTTTCATAAAAAATAAACGACAAACTGTGGGTGTAAGTCTAAAAATCAGTCTTTTCAATAAATTAGGGGTAAGATTGCCAACCATTATACCTCTCTAACCCTGCAAAAAGTGGATGTTTTGTGTAATAGGTAGTAAAATTGTAAGATAATACAATGTGTTCACCTAGCAATCTATACCCAAAAGGCAAATATCCTCTTGAAGAATCCTTAAAAATGCGCATGAATTCCTAAAAGGTTCATTTACATGATCCAAATCTCTCTTTCTTTCTCAAACAAGGATAGAGGGGAGAGGGAGAGGTTGCATGTCTTTAAGATCCGATTAAGTGAGGACCTAATAACAAGATTTTCTTCATTTTAAATCTTCTCTGTTTCACTTATTTCATGGTTAAGATTTTGCTTTTTGGATTTAATAGTATATTGACAGTTACATGATTTAAAATTTTAAATGACTTGACAATCTCAACTCTTTTAGATTTTTAAAATTTAATTTGAACATTTTCCAAAAATTTAGACTATAATAAGGAGGCAAACAATCTACGTAAATTTAACCATAGTTTTTGGCCTCAACCTTATTGAGATCCAGTAACATGATCTGGTAGACAACATGAGTGCCTAGATGTCTCAAGCCCTCTAAATCGTACTTTGTTTTTGGTAGTATGCATTTCTCCTGTACTTACAAATTAAAAAATAAGAAAATGTGTGAGCTTTTAGATTGACAATATCCATTGAGAATGTACTTGAAATAGTATCTGTAAAAGTTGTTCATTTGTTCAAGATCAAAGAATTTTTTTTTTTTTTTTTTGAGAGAAAGTTTTAACCTATGGCGTCCGCTTCTGATGATAACTCTTTATTATCGGACCAAGACACCAATCAGTTTTTGATGTAAACAGGGAGATTGAACCCCAGATCTTTTATTTAACCATCAAAGATTTTACTAGTTGAGTTCTGATGATAACTCTTTATTATCAGACTAAGACATCAATCAGTTTTTGGTGTAAACAGGGAGATTGAACCCCGGATCTCTTATTTAACCATCAAAGATTTTACCAGTTGAGTTAACTGGAACCCACAAGATCAAAGAATATTGAAGTAGCTAAAAAAGTGCATTTTGATCAAGAGATTAAAACCACAGTCCAGTGAAATTCATTACGTCATTGAACCTTCAAGTCGGTACCTTGGAGTAGTCGATAAGACGTTTCTGGTCATTAGCACAGACAGGTTGTTTGTGAGGTGGTCCATTTACAAGCAGTTTGGAAATTCTGAAACCGTTGTGGGTCACAACAATGAGTTCGAGTTCATCTACTAACATTGTAAAATCTATTACAAAAGTTTTGTTTTAGATTATAAATTTCTATTCTTCTTCGAAGACATTCTCCAACGTTTTTCCACTATGTTGCTAGATCGATATGTTATCTATTTATTACTTGCTTGATAGATTTAGTGACTTTTTAAATTACTTAAATTGGGTTTACATAATTGTTTTAATTGGTAAATAATTTATAAATCCACTGCATAACAAACCTTGGTGGGGTCAAAACCGGTCTTCTCAATATGTTTTGTTTTCACTGAACCTTATGAAAGCTGCAGGCTCGCGGATGACTTTCATCCTTAAAAATTTCAAGGATGCTTGAATATTTTGGAATCACATATTTGCTCTTTCATTCAAAATATGTTTATTCAAGGTATTATTTCTTTGTGGTTGAATCACACCAAAATGGTTTTAATTCTAAAAATTCCACATCTGAAAACTATCCAACAATTCTAAGTTTCTAACTAGTAAGTCTTTGCAATGCATTATATAAGATTGGAACAAAACTTTTAGCTCTGCACATTCGACCTTTCTAGGTTAGATTAATCCACTCTATTCATGCGGGTTTTCTGCCAAGAAATTGCATGTGCTTAGACTCATACAAAGCTTTTGAGAGAATAGAATGATTTTTTTCTACAAAACACCCTAATGTTTTATGACTTTTCACATCATTTTATCAAACTTATAATGATATTTGTCTCTTCTTTTCTCATTTTCAATCACGTGCAATGGAGTCACAAAAGAATCTTTACTCCTGTGTCGTGACCTTCGACAAGGGGATCATATATCACCTCGGAACAATCACTTTTAGCTTTGTAATCTTTCACCTTTGAAATTTCATTCAAATGGCCATCAATAACCCATCTATTCTTGGCAGTGGGGCCAATGAAAAGGCTTGTAGCCATATTTTTTCAATAATTCAGACCTACTGCCATTACTCTAGCTAAATAGTTAGTCTCCCAAAATATAGGGTCTAGCTCACTTCCAGTGAAAATTTAGCAAGATATCTTCTTTTGTTTTAAACAGAAGCTGCCACATCATTTATTAATAAACCAATGATAGAGATTAAAAACTCAATGCCATCTCATTAAATTTTAAGCAAAAACTGAGAGAGCCCACCCAAGACTAACATTGCTGCTTCTTCTCATGTTAAAGTTAATGGTTTTTTTTTTTTTTTTTTAAACTTCATTGACTCTTCAGTTACAAAACACAGCGCCAAAATACAAAAATAGCAATAAGAAAAATATGTTTTGCCGCCCAAGTTCTCCCTCCCTTTTTATTTATTTTTCTTTTTTCCAGCCTACCAAATCAGATTTTAGAACTATTTGGTGTAATCTATAGAAAAAAGAGTGAAGAAGAAGAAGAAATTTCTTTGCAAACTGTCAGAGTATCTGAGAAGGTATTTCCATCTTTACTTTTGATTTCTTATTCAATCCTATGTTTATGAGATGTCAAAATAATTAAAAGATTATGTTTAGGCTAAATATTATTAAATCTACGGATTTTTCTGTCATTGTTAATAAATTTAGGCAAATAATGTATAAGATTACAAAAGTTTTGTCATCATTCATTCATTTATTTTCATTTTTCAGTGCTAATTCACGTTTCTTATACATTATGATTTATATTTAACAGTTACATGGAAGAGGAAAACAATGATGATAGTCAAAAATTGGATACTGATTATATTCCAAAACTTGGCATTGAATTTGGTTCTAAACAAGAGGCATATGACTTTTATAATGAGTGTGGAAGAAATTATGGATTTAGTATTCGAAAAGAATGGTGCAATAAAAGAAAAAAAGATGGCGTGGTGACTTCAAGAAAGTTTACTTGTTGTAAAGAGCGAAATAAAGCCCCATGGGAGAGAGATGGTGAAAATAAGTATGAACAGGCTGAAACAAGGACAGGTTGCAATGCTCATATGATAATTCGGCTTGATAAAAAGAAGGGGAAATATTTTATACATAGCCTTAAGCTCAACCATAATCATATTCTCCATATTCCACAATGTGCTCACATGATGCCATCCCAACGAAAGGTCTCAAAAGCACAAGCAATGGAAATTGATTTGGCTTATGATAATGGTATAAAATTGAAGGATTCATATGAGTTCATGGCCAGGCAAGTTGGTGGTAGAGATGCTCTTGGTTACACCAAGCAAGATCAAAAGAATTACCATTATAATAAACGGCAAAAAGAATAGAAATGTGGTGAGGCAGGGAATTTATTTAAATACTTTTAGAAACAAAGGAAAGAGAATCCTTCCTTTTACTATGCAATACAGTTAGATGCTTCAAAACTAATAATAAATATTTTTTGGGCAGATGCACAAATGATTGTTGATTTTAAGTTATTTGGTGATGTGGTTTCTTTTGATACAATGTGCGAAACTAATAAGGAGTCTTGACCCCTTGCAATGTTTGTTGGGTTTAATCATCATAGAGAGTCTACGATGTTTGGGGCTGTCCTTTTATATGATGAAACTATTCAGTGGCTGTTTGAAGCTTTTTTTTGAAGCAACGTTTGGGAAGAAACCAAATACAATTTTTACCGATCAAGATCTGGCAATGGCAAAAGCCATCTCATTGGTGATGCCAAATACTTGTCATTGATTATGTAAATGGCATTTAATGCAAAATGCTCTCAAGGGTGTCAACCATTTATTATGAGGTGAGGATGAATTTAGAAGTGATCTCGATGCATGTTTTAAAATTTGGGAAGAGGAGGAAGAGTTTCTTAGTGCTTGGGATGCTATACTTCATAAGTACAATGCTTTTGATAATTCTTGGCTTCAAAGTACGTTTGAAGTGAAAGAGAAATGGGCTAAAGTATATGTCAAGAAGTCATTTTCTACAGGAATGACTACAACTCAATTGAGTGAGAGTATAAACTTTGATTTGAAGGATTATTTACAGTCAGACTATGATATTGTAAAATTCTTCATACATTTTGAGAGACTACTTGATACTAAACGTTACAAGGAGTTGAAGGGTGAGTACAATTTAAGGCAAAAGTTGCCAAAAGTTAAGATTGCGTCACCTATTCTGATTCAAGCAGCACATATTTATACACGTAAATTATTTTTGAATTTTCAAGAGCAATGTGAAGAGTTCCAAGGAGCTTTTGTGAAGGAGCGTGTTGAAAGAAATGCAACTCATGAGTTTCAATATATGGTAAGCCATAAGATCGTCGAGTAATTTGGAATCCTTTTGAAAATATTGTTTCATGTAGTTGTAGAAAGTTTGAAAGAGGTGGAATTTTGTGTAGTCATGCTTTAAAAATTCTTGATGTTATGGATATTAAGGTTCTTCTAGAGAAATACATCCTCAAGAGATGGCCAAAAGATGCACAAAATGAGATTGTGCAATACTTTAATGGACATGATATCAAAGCTAACACCAAGTTGAAAGTTACAACTCGATATAAGTTTTTGGGTCCAATGTATGTCAAGCTTATCGCTTGAGCAAGTGAATGTGGGGAAGCATACGAGCTAGCATTGGGAAGCTATAATGAGTTGAGCAAAAAAATTAAATATATCCTTAAAAAAAAAATCTAATCCCTGTCAAGTTGATATTAACCAAGAAAATTCATCAGATGAGATGATAACCATTTCTGCTAAGGGTCTCAAGAAGAAGCAAGGGAGTAAACGAAGATGCCGGATTAAAAGTTGTCTTGAAAAGCCCAAAAAGAAGAAAAAAGGAAGCATCCATCAACCCATACAAACAAATTAGTGTTTACAGGTACTAGTCTCACCATTATAATTTTTAACATTTATAGCTTCACAAATATTTTAGGTTCTTTATTTAATGACATAATAATTTACTAAACATTACACATTACGTAGGATAAGCATTTAACTTCATCTATGCAAGTTAATGGAGCCATTAGCTATAATCCTCTGTCATACATAGATCATACAGTTTAGGTAACTTCATCCATGTTGTTTAATATTTTTTTCCCCCTTCATTTTAGGTGATTTTGATTTCATAAATTGTACACTATTATTAATCACTAATAAATACAGGATTTGTACATTCCTCATTTTTCAAGTGTTGGTGAACCTTGTAATCCTTCGTCGTTATCTCAGGTACCATTGTATTAGAGTTTACTTTGACTGCATAAATTAGAATTATTTGAATTTTATTTGATAACAACTAGTTTAATACTATAAGATCAATCATCATTTTTAACTATTATGTTTCTATTATATACAGGGAAAGAGTATTAGAGATGATCAAGAACAAAGTTCATTTGGAACTTTTGAGAATTCAGTAAATTTTTATGGTAAGAAAAGAAATGAAGAATTTTCAAGAGACTTATGTGGATTTTCTAATAGTTAATATTTGGCTAATAGTTGTAATGTGTCAAGCAAGAATGACAAATCCTCCTGTTCCTCTTCCATGTTCTAAGAATCCTAGTGATCTTGAAGGGGATGATATCAGTTCATTGCTTACAAAGTTTACAACTAGTAAAATTGAAGCTTTTTCGACCTATCTTCGAATGGATGCAGCGAATTCTTAGTTTTGAATGATTGTAAATAACCATTGTTTTTAATTGTTGGACCTAACAATTTATACTACTTTTTGGAGCTCAAAGTTTGTAATTGTTAGAGCTCATGATTTATGTTTTTTTTTTTTGGAGCTTGAAGATTGTAATTATGGAACTCACAGTTTATGCTATTTTGTTGGAGCTCAAAGTTTGTAATGGTCAAAGTTCAATGCTACTTTGTACTTTTTTAGCAAACAATTTATGCAAATTAGAAGAATAGTATCTTTTTTTTTATGGAAGAACAGTATGTTGCGTTGCTGTGCTATTGGCCTGCAGGAAGAATATATATATATATATATATATATATATATATTAATCTATGTTGTTGCGGTTATAAAATCTCTAATAGATGCCTAGTGCAGTGCTGTCGCTGCTGCATAACGGATGCAGTGCAGTGGCTGCTGCATAACTGGTGCAGTGCTATAGCTGCTTCAGTTTGCTAGTTGGCCTTGGCATGATTCCTTCAAATACAATGCTTCCTTCACAGTATATGCTAGTTGGCTCTGGCCCTATTTGAAATTCTTTGGGAACTTTTCTCAAGCACTTGGCATGCATTATTTTAAACCCAAAATAAAAACTATCCATTCAAAGAGCACGCCACCTCATTACAAACGATTAAGGTAGTAATCATGAAAAACTACAAAATTACAAGACTGTCCATTCAAAATTACTGTAAATAATCTTCTTTTTTTTTTTTAGTAGGTGAAAGGTTCGGAAATTCATGTAAATAATCCTTCAAATCAGAGTTTCTACTCTCTCTCAATTGAGTTGTATTCATTCCTGCAGAAAATGACATCTTCACATATGCTTTAGCCCAGTTCTAAAACCTGATTTGGTAGGCTAGAAAAAAGAAAAATAAATAAATAAAAGAGGGAGAACTTGGCCGGGCACTGTTAACGTGAAAAAAAAAAAAAAAAACGTTAGTGAAAACTTTAACGTTGTTAACATGAGAAGAAGCAGCGACGTTAGTCTTGGGTGGGCTCTATTAGCTTTTGCTTAAAATTTAATGAGGTGAGATTGAGTTTTAATCTCCACCATTGGTTTATTAATGAGTGATGTGGCAACTTCTGTTTAAAACAAAAAGTGATATCTTGTTAGATTTTCACTAGAGGTAAGTCAGACCCCTAAATAGAAATCTTTATCTTGAAAAATATCCCTATATAACAGTTTTTCTAAATTACAAGCTCTTCTTCAAATTCCTTCCTCTACATCTTTTGGAAACTATTTAGGGGTCCAACTTCTTTTAAATGAATGGAATTCTCAAACCTATCAACACAAGCTAGATAAGGAATGATTTGCCTCTACTATTCCTGTTTTTATCATGCTAACTATCACTTCCTACCAAGATTTGTAATTCAATCTATCGCAAACTTGGCACTCTCACTGCCACCTCTTCCTTTTCTTTTTCATCTCCATCTCATCAATGACAAATTCACTTAATTAAGAATGACAAAATACCTCTACCTCGGCCCTACCTATCCCACTCCAAGCAGGCTTTTCCAGTACCAAAAAGGGGACAGGGTAAAGACGAGGCACCCATGATCCACCCCTGTTCTGACCCGTTGCCATCCCTAAACATAAGTGATAATCAGATGATGAGGTGCAATACCAACTACAGACCTATCAATGCCAACTAAAAAAATAAGAAAGACATATAATACCAACTTCAAAACCTATACCACAATTGATAACCTAGCCACCTGATCATTACCTCCATGCTAAACTGGGATTAAAGGCAAATGCATGAGGATTTAAATAAAAATGAAATAAAAATAAAAGAAAGTAAATCTGAAACCCAAGCACATTTTGCCACTTGTATCTACAGAAAGAAATTGTCCATTTTAAAGATAAATTTACATGGAAACACCATAATCTAGGTTACAAGTACAATGCATCAGAATATAAAATGAGCTATTCTTCATTACTAACACCAAGTATACATGTTATAGTTAATGAAAGTTTACATCCTCTAATGATTTTGACGAGTTCACTTAGGGAAAGACACTAACAGAGAAGGCAGCTAGTATCTGGTCTGCGTCATACATTGCTCTGTTTGTAAATCTTGGTGTCAAGTACTTGCTTACCGCACATTGCACAGACTCCTGCACAAGAAAGTACATTTAAGACGTTTCCTAGCATGAAACTTTAGCTATTATAATTACCAAACAGATAAGCAACATCAAATAATAATTCAGTAAGTTTAGTGGCACAAAATCATTCATAACTTTTTTCATAAATTGTTGAGGTGACATGTTGTGATTGATGCATAATATAAGTGGTAGAAGTGATGGGCCATCTATGAAAGTGATGTTGCACCAATCACAACTTGCCACCTTAGCAAATTGTGAAAAGAGTCATGTCCCTAGTATTGCTCATCATAGTCAGTACCTTTCGAATAAGCACAGGTGTGACAGTACTTGGCTTCCTGGTGTACTTGTTGCTTGCATATGATGCATTTTGTATTGCCGTATGGAGTCCATCTGCAAGGAAAAAAATACACTCGATAAGTTTATTAAAATGCAAACCTAAATTGACAACGCTGACCGTTAAAATTAACTACAATAGGCAAAGATGTTACATGAAAATCAGCATACTAAATAAATATATTCTGCATTACAAAGTTAGCAACTCCATTGAACGCAACAATAAAGTTTAAGCTATAACTCAACTCAACTCAACTAAAGCCTTGATCCTAACTGATTGTGAGTCGGCTACATGAACTCTTGTACACAACAGCATTACTTGAGGCCCCTCGAACCCTATTCGAGGCCATACTCATTGTTACAACAAATTTTAACTTATATCTGCCCAAATCAATGCACAATATGCAACCTGTCACATAAAATACTTTAATATTTGTGGTGTACCTAGACCTAGAGTGAAATTTGTCCAATTCTGTATCTAACTCATTCTAGTGTCACAACAATCCTTCACAATATCTGCACAACATCAACTAAATAGTTAAAAGTGTGACCTATATTTGCTATTAGTTATTACCTTAACTAAAGAAGATAACAAGATGAAACAATTTGCTAGAACAGTCCTCTCTGATACACATCTGATGCAACTCAAGTTGATCTAAATTTTATGTAAACTATTTTACACAGGAATTGCACTTAGCCCTATAATTTGAACATGCGTCTAGAGACCCCATTACAACTATTAGAATTTTAAAATCAAGATCACTAGCTGCAGTGCTCAGTTTATTTGTGCGGTAGTAATCTAGCCTAGTCAATTCTCACAATAGAAAAAGAGCTTGCAAGTTCAGAACTCACCAAAATCCCTTTACACTCCATCTCTCCAATTGTAATTATGAACTCAATTAAACAAAATCTACACAATAATCATAGTTTTGTAGCCGAACATGAAACTAATCAAAACTGCAAATGCTGTGGTACAAAAACAGCCCTTTCAGCATGCATTGCAATAAAACCCATGTCAAAAAACACACATATATCAAAGGAAAACCAGAAAAGCTCCACAAATCCTTAGTCCTTGCACAAACAAAATCAAATACAAATATTAACAATGTGCCCATGATAGTAATAGTACGTCATGAGTAACAAAATCTCATCAATCAAAATTCACACCAGAATTGCTTTATTTACTTTTCACTAGACGAAAAAAAAAAAACTAAATTTACTACCAATTTCCACTACAAAAAGATTACAAACTAACATGACAATAACATGATTGGTGTCGCATCAACAACATAAATAAAAAACCAAATTCCCAACATTTTCCTAGTAAAATTTATAGTTAGCCTAACGTCACTCTTTTGCGCCGGCATTACAAAAGTTACAAACTTGATTTCATTAGATTGGACCATAATATAACATATTTCAATTTTAGCTAACTCTTTCGCAATAATTAATTAAAAAAAAAAAACTCCTTTTAGTTGATTCTATATAATAATTAATAATTAAAAAAAAAAAAAAACCCTTTTTTTGTTTCTAACATAGTAACCCAAACAAGTAAATTATTCAACAGAGCAAGAAAATCTAATACTAAAAAAATTAAAAAAAAAAAAAAAAAAAAACCTGCTCTTTTTGGAGAGGAGCTTGTTCTCGTTGATCTTGCGGCCACCGCCTTCAGTGGTGTTGCTTGCACCTGCTTTCCACTTGTCTGGTACTATCACCTTCGTTAGCTTCTTCTCACCTATAACAACAACAACAACAACAACAACAACAATCATTAATTATTCTTAATAATCTCAATTATAAAATTAAGCATTTGATGATTAATTAGGGGAATCGAATATATAAGAATCGAAAATTTGGGGAAAAAGGAAAAAAAAAAAATCAAAGAACTTACACTTGTCGCACACCATTGTTGTCAAAAACTGTGAATTTTTGTTTTTGTTTTTGCTCTGAGAAAATCGGAGCCCTAACTATACAGTTTCGTTTGGGCCTTAATATATAGGTGCCAGGGGAAAGCCCAGAAAGAGTCGGTTTAATAGCTAAATAAATAATTAATTTTAGGGTGGGTTGGTACATGTCAAAACTAAAAACTTAGAACCAATAATAATTTGCAACCAACATGATTTATTGTAAAATTATAAAAATTGTTGTGAATATATTATTACACTTCAATTAAATGGATCATGTAAAAATTGGCTTTTACTTGTATTTACAGTTTCCACTTTATCAATACAATTTCTTAACTTTACTCCAAAAAAAAAAAAAAGATCATATTCGGATTCATAATATATATATATATATATATGATATTACTATATAGTTTTCCTTAATTTTTTATTCTCACTTTTATTTATTCACATGTTAAATTATAATTTGATTCTCAATTTTTAACCTTTGTTTCCAAAGGTTCAAAGGATCATACATGGCCTGGATGGAGCGTTTAGAGTAAAAAAATTGGAAGGCTTCTGTGAGATTGATGGAGAATATGGTAGGAATGGATAAGGGGCAATGGTAGGTAATGAGCTCTACGTCTCAAGAATTCTATTTTTGTTTGTTATAAAAATGATTTTCAAAAAAAAAAAAAAAAAATCAAAGGTTAAGAATCAAGTATACAAATTATTATTTTTTATTATTATTATTTAGAAACAACCACACAAAAAAAAAAGGGAAACAAATTCTAATAATTAAAAAGGTACACCACAACTCAACCAATAATTTACAAGCAGTTGAAATATATATATATATATATATATATATATGTTTATTTATATTAATAGACAAAGTTAAAAGAAAGTTCAATTAGAATTTAATTTTGCTTCATGTGTCTAAATTTATATGGGAACACATCATAATTATCTACTTAAATTTGTGCCATGTGTCCACTTAAGTTTTTTAATCTTTGTGCTAAATGAGTTAATGAGTACAAAATATTAAGAATATAGTATTAATGAACTATAAAAATCAAAAAAAAAAAAAAAAAAAAAACTCATCACATATACTCAATAAAAAATCACAATAAAACAAAGATCAACACACGTTCTATCTTATTAAAAAATAGAAAAAATAAATGATTATAGGTAGTATTAAATTTAGGTAAGAATTTTAATATATCACTAATTATGTTCACACTTAGCATAAGAGAAGATGTCCCAAATCACATCAATGTTGTACTATTTTAAAGCCTATTGTTAGACATATTATGGTTTAAGTGAACCAAACTAATTGTAAACTCTTGTACTTATAGTACAATAAAATTAATCTTGGTCAGTTTATGGTTAATTCTAGGGTTCTTTAGTATATAAATCTTATGTTAGGTTCATTATAAACAAGAGTCCTAAATAGAGAAAATTTAGCCATCAAGAGCTTTATTGTGGATGTAGTAGTAAACCTTCGTATTTATTTTCTCTTTCATGTTTCTGCTCACTCAACAACATAAAAACCACGATCCTACTACACTTTAATTATAAATAAAGGCACATGGTAACATGAAGTCTATGTGGGTGGTCAAAATTATGAATCATAACTCTTTTGTAGATTTACTTTGAAGAAATTAGGTTTTTTTTTTTTTTTTTTTTTTTAATTTAAATCACAATGGAATTACTTATTCATCTTGTTTTTCGAATGTTAGCATAAGCAAATATTTAATCCTTTTGTCGTTATACAAGAGGCGTCTAAGATCCGATCTTGTTTGCATTATGAGTTTAAAAATGTGAGTGGACCACAATAATATTATGAGTTTAAGATTATATAAGTTTACGATCCATTGTTTGTAATACATATCCAGTAAAAAGTATAATTTCGACTCCTTTAAGATTATAATTTCTTAAAAAAAAAAAAATATGATCTAAAATGAATTTTATACTAGCTACTAACTAATCAATAATTTTTTTTAAAAATCTATCAATTCTTAACTAAAACAACATTAAATTAAAACATAAGAAGAGTTATATAATAACTAAAAGAACAAAGTTTGTCCACAAGCTAGTTTGTTGGCAATGTCTACAAATCCCCAATTATTTTATTAGATGTGAATTTTGAAATCCAACATTATATTAATTTTTCTTATAATATCTTTCATGTTTGCAAAATTTCAAAAAGATAAAAAAAAAATCAATAAATATATCATCAATCAAATGTTTAAATTTCAAGTTTTTGTAATATTTAATTATACATATAAAATAAATTTATGAATTGAATAGTAAATAATATTCGATTTGAACGAAGTTTAACATATATTTTAAGAAAAATGCAATTCAATTTTTAAACTTTTTAAATTATGTAGCCATATTAATTTTTTTAGTGGGAGTTTGTAGCCATTGCCTACAAACTTTGTCCTAGCTAAAATTATGGTGTTTAAGACATTGTAAATAACTCACTTTTACTCTTTTAGCTAACTGTAAACCATTATCAATAAAAGTATTCTTAAGAAAGAGACACACTAAGGCGAAGTTGGATAATTATCTTCATGCTCTAAAAATCATTTAAAGAATTAAGACACCAAAGATTATGCCTTAAATATATATATATATATATATATATATACACACACACGACCACTATGGATATGTAAAATATTGATTTGTTTTTTTAAAAAAAAAAAGTTTGGGAAATTCCAACTTGTTTTTTTTTTTTTTTTTCATACCTAATTAAAAACAATCTAAAATGGTTACAAATATATTTGTTTAAAATTATTATTTTTGAATAAAACACTTGAACAAAACATCATAAAATTAAACATAAAAATTTAAATAAATATATTTTTACAAACACATATGTTACAAATTTGATTCCACAAACATATATGTTAAACATAAACACTTAACTAATTTGATTCCACAAATACATATGTTACAAATTTTTCATATAGAAGCATAGGAAAATATAGAAATTTCTATGTCAAATTTTGAATTTTTAAGGCTATTCATACCGTTTTCTCTTTCGTTTCTAACATATAAATCATATTCTTACTATTTATGAGAAAGAAGCTAAACAACAAAGTTTCTAAGTTTTAAACAAGTTTAAGTATCTAAAGATAGTCTTACCTTACTTTTATATTAGATGTAAATTGTTTTTGATGAAATTTTTATTCTTACTTGCAAGGCCCATTTGAAGCAAAAAAAAAAAAAAAAAAAAAAAAAAAAAAAAAAAATCACTGATATTTTATTAATCTTCCAAAGAAGTCGATTTGAAAGAGATGAGTTTATGCTTTCTAGTTGGCAACCATGGTCTAAATTGGTCAAAATATTGTGGACTACAAATTCATATCATATGCGGTTCCTAAATTAGTTGATCACGTTGCGACACTACTAGGAATCACACTTACGGGTTCATTTATAAGTATCTTTTTTTTTTTTTTTTAATGTACGTGTAAATAATAAAAAATTATTAATTTAAATATTATTAGCGATCATAGATTTAGAGTTGATAGCTTTGATTCATTTTTTCTTTAAAAAATAAAGCTTTGATACATTTTATTTTTTCAGTTATATGTCGAGTGTGCTTAACGTAAAAGGCATAACACCAATTTCCATTAAGTTTTTGAGAGTTAGTGTAGCTGTTCAGTTTTAGATATATTATCATGTTTTAGCTCTAGTAAGTTAAAATCTATATTTTGTTGCGACTAGTTTGGACTTAAGTTATTTTATAGTTTTTGAATTCAAGGAAATGCCAAAGGACATGGTTGATTTTTTTTCTTTTGGTGAAATGGGTACATGCCACACAATTGCAATAACAACAAAGTGCCAAGGTGTATAATGTTATATTGTATTTTTTAAAATTATCATTGTAATTAAGTTCCAATAAAATAATTATAGTTAATTTTATTTTGCTTTTGTATGTTTATTGGCGTGGCTTGCATGTAATCAAGGATATCATATAACTAATAAATGTCAACTTACTTGTTTATTTTTTATACATAATTTAAAAGGTCTAAAATGGGTAAAAATATATTAATTAATATTTATCATTATTTGAATAAAAAAATTTAAACAAAAACATTATAAAAATAAACATAAACATGAAAATAAATTATTTTTATTTTTATTTTTATTTTATTTCATGTATCTACAAACATATCTAATTCTTTATTTAAATAGAAGTATATGAAAATATGGAAATTTATAATGTCAACATTTGAATATTTTTAGGCTATTCATACTTGGCCATTCTTCTTTATTTTTAACATACAAATAAACTTTCAACTATTTATGAGAGAAGTTTGAACTTCAAAGTTTCTAAGCTTTAAACAAGTTTCAACATCAAAAGATAAGCTGGCCTTATTTTTGTGTGACATTACTCTATATAGTAATTTCATTGATTACTTTTGTAAGAAGTTTAAAGTCACAACTCAACATATAAATGTAAATCTAGCAAAAGAAGATATTTGAATTCAAAATAAAAATTTGAATAAATTAAATATCTAAATAATAATCAAATAAAATAATGACACAAAACTACACATTTTTTTACCAATGTAATATGAAATATGAAAATAAATAAATAAAAAATAAAGTAGTATTTATCCCTTATCACTTTGCTCATCAATCCCATGGACTCAATGAACACTCTACCGGCAATGTGGGGAACCTTTCATAGTCCTTGCAATAATCATAAATAACAAGGTTTCTCTGCACCCAAGCATAATCCATTTTTTGAGAATCAGAGAGATGCCAAGCAGAATACTGATCCCACCAATTTTGAGTGGTGGTTGAAACACATGCAGGGTATGGATCTTCCCACTGGCAACCATCAACACTGAAGTCTTTGTAAGAGGACATAAATGGGGCCTTCTTCCAGTCTGTCTTCTCGAGCCCACCTCTTGTGGCCCAATCATCGGCATTCCATATGCTAGAAAACAAGTACATGGGCTTTTCGTTGGGGAAGAAATTATTTGCTTCCCCATTGTTCTTGAACACCCTTACGGGAGTACTATCCACAAAAAACCTGTTTGCATATTTGAATAGCAATTCAAGTAACTGTCAGTATAAGTTCTTCCAAAGCCCATGTTAGACTTCCCCTTGTTTCTTTGTATACAAAACTTTGGTGCATACCTTAAGTTTCTCAAATAAACTCAATCATGTAATTGTATGGACTAATGTAAACACAATCGGAATGTTATTATTTTTTCTTAAGTATAATTAAATTCAACTGCGTAAGTCTTGACCAATACATTTATATGGTTGAATTTTGATAAACATATGTACACCACCAATCACAAAATTTTCACACTGTTTACTTGTGACTGCTGAAAAGTTGCTTCAATCATAACCGGACATGTTAGCAATTGTGAAAAATGTTTGTGTCTATCTATTACTCATTCAGTCAAAAGCAACAGAGTAACTAAGACATCTTTTGTCTCCAATATTTATGGTGACTGCATCGAAGTGTTTGATGAGTAACCACATGTACAAAGTGGGGAGGAGAATCTAAACAAGTAACTCAGAGAAAAAAGAGTGAATTTCAATGGTAAGAGAAACTTACACAATCTGGTGGCTGTTCCAGAGTACAGAATAGGAATGGAAATCCTCAGTGGGGTCAAACCAAAGCATATGCCTCATCTCACGGCCACCAGTCCCATTCTTGTACACATTAGTCTGAATAAGATAAGGCTGCCCAGTCCTATTCCCCAAGAACTCAATATCTAACTCATCTCTCGTTGGCCCTGCCCCATTTTCAGTGCACATCTACAACATAAATTTTTGCCAATCATTTTAATTAGCCACTCTCTAATTACAATACAAATGCTATAAATATGAAGCAATAAGATTCAATGTCAAAGACTTACATAGTAAGCTGTCACTACACCGGCAGAGTCACCTCCGACCAACTTGAGCTTCATGCTAAACCACCCAAATCTGTATCTTTGCTTTGTTTGAAATCCACAGCCTATTCAACAATACAATAAAAGAAAACATAAACTATACTATATAAGTTTCTTATCACAAAGACTATATCTTTAAACTAAAGCAAGCAAAAATAGAATTAAGTATAGCTAATCTTGTGTACATATTTGTGTTACCTGTTTCTTTGTCTAATGAGAGATACCAGATCTGCCCATCTGGGGAGGTTGAAAAATGCTCCTGAGACCACATTATATCGAAATTGTCTTGAAATGATCCTTTAGAATCAGCTGCTTCAGATATAATAAAGTAAGAAGCAGCCATTAGAGCTGCAATGAAAAGAAGAGTGGGCATTGGAGAGACTCTTCTTTCCATTTTGGGCTGAAGGACTTTGGGGGAAGAGAAAGAGGCTTCTAAGCTGGGATCTCCGAGAAGCAGTTGCATTAAATGGCCAGTATTTGAATAAGGATTTTGCACATGAAGATTGTCTGGTTAATAATTTAGTTATTTGTATGTACATTTTTGCCCATGTAATACTATTCAAACGTATGTACGTTATTTGATAATAATGAGCTAATAATTGGTCATATTATATAGTTACTTAAATGTTTTCTACATCAAATTTTATGATTTATATATGAATATGGGAAAAAGAAAATTAGTCTTATAGAGTTATATTTCTTTCTTGTATTACTTGACCCAAAAAAGTATAAGACAAATGTATTACAACCCATAATATTTAACTCTCTCTTTTCTCTTTTTCTTTTTTGGTTTTTTCCCATATGAAGATAATAGTCAAACGTGATGTTATGTGGAAGATTGTTTTTATTATATGTGGATTGAAGCCTATTGAAATAGTTCATTTTCAATAACAAAAATAAAAATCATTCATTAATTGTTCTAATTTTATAAATTATGCAGCTAAGTAGCTTTTCTTTTCAGTCAATTCTTTTGTTCATGGGAACACCATCCCTTCACTGTATTAATCAATACTTTTTTTTTTTTTTTTTTTTTTTTTAATGGGGGGTTTAGTATTATACTCAATGCTTTGGCATTTATCAAAAATAAAAGTACTTTTTATTTTCGAGGCAAAAAAAAAAAGATAAGAAAAAAAAAAAGATGAAAGTACTAAGTACCGACATGGGCAATATAGGAATTGAAATGAAAATGAAAATACAAAAATGGGTAAGTGCCGAACTGGAACCTAGAGAAAGCCAGGCTGCCCTCCAATGGGTTCTGGCAGAAATTAAAAATGGAGGTGGGCTCCATGTGTTTGCATCTAAGAGCGTGGTGTGATTTTGATCGGTCATACAATAATCAGAAAGTTCTTGAATTCGACAACTGGATTTGGCGGTCTGAAATTAAAAGAACTGGCTATCTTGTGAAACAAAAGAATCTTAAATGTAGATTTTAAGAATTTACAATAGATTTGTGTTTGGTCAAAAAGTTAAAAAGAGGGTCTTATCGGTGTTTAATATTTCTTTAATCTTCTTTTAACATAAAGTACTTTGTGTTTATGTCTTTTACTTTTACTTGGAATTAGCATTAACATCTATTAAACAAAAATATTTACCGAAGGAAGTTAATTTGTGCCTTGCAAGTTGCAACAGAGACACAGAAGACTTGCTTTATTGGTATAAACATTACCAACATGCAATTACAATAACCAAGAAAAGGATATGCTATTATGATTTTCTTTTCTTTTTTTATAATATCCTTTGTTGTCCTATAAAATAAGAGTAATACTTAGTACATTAATTTTAACACAACTTTATACTACAACTTGTCATATAATAAGTTATGATTGGTAAGGACATGCCCCCATATGGCCTACTGACACATCCTTACTAATTATAACTCATCATATGACGAGTTGTGACACAAACTATATCAAAGTTAATGTATCCAACATTACTCACAAAATAAACCCTGTCTTCTTACCGCTTTCTCAAAAAAAAAAAAAAAAAGTCTCTGCAAGTGGGTAACCAGCTTATAAACCTTTTATTAATTCCCAATGGCTTAATTATAATTAGCCAATTGATTAAAGGTCAAAACATGAAACATTGACTTAGGAAGATCCACATGCCAGCCAGGTCGGTCAGATTCCTGATCATGAAGGGCAGGCCACAGGAGCCACCAAATAAACCATTGGGAAACTTTATTATTGATGGACATTGTCATTGCACAGCTGGAAATATGTTTTTTTTTTTTTTTTTTGGTGGTAATCACATGAAGTGAGAAATGCAATAAGTAAGAAATTTAAATTGCATAAAATATAATAAAAAGTACTTGAATATATGGATATTATTAAAAAAATTATGTATATGAAATTTTACAACTTTTTTTAGTAACAAAACTAAAAAAAAAAAAAAAAAAGATAAATGAGAGATAAAATAAAAACTGCGAATGCTAAACTAAGAATAATAAAATACGAGAGAGAGAGAGAGAGAGAGAGAGAGAGAGAGAGAGAGAGAGAGAGAGAGAGAGAGAGAGAGAGAGAGAGAGAGAGAGAGAAGAATTGTTGGTTTTGCTGAGGAGAACTCACAGTTACAATACCTCTCTTAGTACCATTTTTTTAGAAAAAATGAAATTAATGATTATTTTTTTAGAATAGGTTGAACGGATTATGAGCCAGAATGATTAGGGATTTTTATTTTTTATTTTTTTGAATGGGTTTTTGTTGAATATTTTGTTAATTTGTTGTTGTTTGGCCTAATCTTGTTGTTATTTGGGTTGATTTTTATTGTAATTATTTGGGATTATATTATTTATTTTTTCTAAGGGGTTATAGATTATGTTTGGGGGATAGTATTATTTTTTATTAATGTTGGAAACAAAACAAAATGTCACAATATTCCTAAATTAACATTCCAACTCACATATGGGAACACAACAACCTCTAATTTAAAATTTTTGATTAAGTGAGTCATGTGCGTTATGTATAATAATGACACATGACATCTTCTTACTGGGGTTTGAAGCCTAAGCCTCTAGGCATATTTGGATTCAAAATTTGTCTATTTATTTATATATTTTTTTTTAAGTGATATAATTCATTAAATAAGTCATATGACTAAAAATGCATTTGAATGATTTTAACATTCAGGGTATAGGAAATCAAAGAAATTTTCCTTTAAACTGATTTGAAGAAATTCTTTCTCCTAAGCTAATTGGGCCTAACTTATCCCAAAAAAAAAAAAAAAAAAAAAAAAGGCTAATTGGACTTTACATTGTAAAAAGTGGGAAGGATTCTCATATGTTTCCCCCCATGTCTCGTTTTGCATCAAGAGCTTCCTTGTACTTTTAGGTTTGGTGTTATATTCTTGTTAATGAGGAAAAAATCAATTAATTGATTAAAAAGGGTTAGATTAATAGTAATGCTTCTGATAAGTAATCGAATTAGATTAATAGTAATGCTTAGATCTGTCTCAAAAAAGAGTACTTCGTGTAAAAATAGATACTCTAGCATTACATGGTCAAATTACAGGTTAAATGTTCTGCATCAAAGGTTCAATCTTGGTAGTTTTTCATAATTTACTCGAGGGAGACATGAAATAGTTGACCTTAATCCTCTTGGTTGGCAAAAAGATAAAATTGGCGAGTAGATCCCTGTGTAGAAGCTTCTGAGGAGCCAATGCCCCAAAGTGCCAATCCAGCTGATTGGTGTGGTTCTATATATGCGGGTTTGTTTGTATAAAGAAGACACATAGAGAAAAAGAAAAGGAAAAAAAACAAAAAGCAATAAAGAAAAACAAGTAAAAAATCACATACAACCATACAAGTACAACAAAGGCACAAGTGCTTTTTTGGCTAAGCGCAGAGGTGTCCAAAGAATAAGGGATTGGTATCGATATATACCAAATTTCAATCAACATCAAAAGTAGAGTTGTGATGAGATAGTGTGTATATTAAATATTAATTCAATGGTAGATGAGGTAGTCTAGGCCTCTTTGGTTGGATAATATTAATGGGTTTCTCTTATTTTACTTTTAATTTGGTCTGAACTCTGAGGTTAGTAAGTCATACCTCGAATATTATTCTGATATATATAAATATTTTGGGGAAATTAAGCACAACATCCGACAGTTTGGCCGAGTGGTCTAAGGCGCCAGATTTAGGCTCTGGTCCGAAAGGGCGTGGGTTCAAATCCCACAGCTGTCATGTTTTAGTTTTAATTTATTGCAGTTAATTAGTATCATGCACGCTTACGGTTCTGCATTTTTTAATGATAATTTTGCAGAAGTGCCGAAGAATATATTACATGCATCTATATCAGTTGAGTATCATTAATTATATAAGAATCCTAAATTCCAGTAAGGACAGCTCAACAACTTTCTGCTAGGAATAAGGATCTTTGAACCCGTTAAAAGATCCTGAATAAACACTCTATATTACCAAAGATTGTGACAATGTTAGATCCTTTTAGGCTAATACCCAAGCTGTTGGATTGGTCCCTAGTTTTCTTTAACATGGACCTGTGTATGTGGTTACTTAAAACACAGGTTGCCAAGGAACCCTTAGCAGCAATTTTTATTTTTTTTTCTCCTTTAGCCATTTGGAGCCTTTGGCTTCACAAAAACAGAGTGGTGTTTAGAAATTCTCTGGTAAGTCATGATTTGTTTAAAGAAGTGAATCATTGTGCTACTGAATTCTTCTATTGTGCTACTCGGTCTCACATGAACAAGAGCATGCAATTAGTTAGAGTAAGATGGAATAAACCTATGGAAGGCTGTCACAAACTTTAGTTACAGTGTTGATGCAGAGCTTTGTGTTTTGAGGGATGGCCTATTGAAGTATATAAATATAAATTCATTGGTGGTTGAAAATGAGATCATGCAAAGGTAGTCTTTAAATGGGTTATTGAATCTTGTTGCAACAATTTACATTATGCAAGTCTTATTATGGATTGTAGGATCCTCCTCGGTTAGATATTTTAAGAGAAGATAAAGTACTGTTTCTATGAGGAAAATTATTGTGCTGATGCTCTAGTTAGAGAAGGAATGAAACTAAACCAGGATTTTGTTGTATTTCAATAGTCCGTGTGTGGGTATTTGTGTTTTGCTTTATTATGACAATTTGGGCATGTATTATGAGAGACTATGTCCTCTTAACTTTGTATTAGTTGTTTAATTTATGAGTACCCTTTGTTTATAGGAAAAAATACACTATATATTGAATGTAGGTTAATTCGTTTATCATTATTTTAAAGATTATGAAGGTTGAAAGGTCATGATGGATGAGGTTCCATTATTTCGTGTGTCATCTTTTGAAGAAAAACTAATCATCATGTAGCAAAGTCAATGAAACCTTAGAATTGGATGGGCCTTGATTAGCATTGCATCCCTAAACAATAAATAATGGTCCCATATCATGGATAATGATATAGTCAATTGGACAAAAAACCTGGCCCAAAAGCAAACCAAGTTATCCAAATAATTGTTTTTGTTAGATAGGGTCAAAATTTCTCACCCCCCTTGTCTTGCAAAGTCAATGAAACCGAAGAATTGGATGGGCCTTGATTAGCATTGCATCCCTAATCAATAAATAATGGTCCCATATCATGGATAATGATATAGTCAATTGGACAAATAACCTGGCCCAAAAGCAAACCAAGTCATCCAATTAATTTTTTTTGTTAGATAGGGTCAAAATTTCTCATCCCACTTTTCTTGCATTACTTCGTATGGATTTTCCCTGCTTCAAAATGGTGATAGGACAATGGTGGGTTTTACTTGCTTTATCTCATCTCAAACGTTTATATATATATATATATATATATATGTATCATTTAATTTTTTTTTATACAATTCTTAATTATAATTATTTAATTTGTACTTCTTTTTTACCATCTAAAAACACTTGTTTTCTCTCAATTATTTAGCTCTCTCACCTGCGTCCATTCTCTTTTTTTTTGATCTCTACCTAATTAATGTAAAAAGATGAGTCTTTTGGCTAAATATTGTATAAAATGAAGTTTATTTATGATATAAGCATTGTTCAAAATTATTTGGAAAAATGAGGAGAGATGTGAATTTCGATGATATCATTACTAAAATTCTAAGAGAAAGCAGGAGAGAGGAGAGAGACATGATGTGACGGAAGGGAGAGAGAAAAAAATGAATTGTGGCAACGCCATTGCTGAAATTAGGAAAGAGAAAAAAATTGCAATTGTGGCAATTCAATTGCCGAAATATAAGAGGAATAGTGAAAAGAGGAAAATTTGTAATTGTGACAATTCAACTGTGGCAATTCAATTGTCGAAATATGAGAAAAATTTCACTGTTCCTCTCATATTTCGGCAATGGTATTGCCACAATTCATTTTTTTTTCTCTCTCTCTCCCTTTCGTCACATCATCTCTCTCTCTTCTCTCCTACTTTTTTTTTTAGAATTTTGGCAATGGTATTGCCGAAATTCTCATCTCTCCTTATTTTCCTAAATAAACTTTATTTTATAGAATAGTTAGGTGAAAGACTCGTCAAAAGAATTGAAACCACCCCAATTGGATTACAAAATACTTCAAACCCATCACATCTCATATCTACCCTAATATATCTTGGCAATTGAATTGCCACAATTGCAATTTTTTTTCTCTGTTAATTTCGGCAATGGTATTGCCATAATTCATTTTTTTTCTCTCTCTCCCTTCCGTCACATCATGTCTCTCTCTTCTCTCTTCTCTCCTACTTTTTCTTAGAATTTCGGCAATGGTATTGTCGAAATTTGCATCTCTCCTCATTTTCTCAAATAAACTTCATTTTATACAATATTCAGCCAAAAGACTCATTGAAAGACTTGAAACCACCCTAATTGATTGCTATCTTGTTTTTGGTTGGTAGGAATAATAAATTATAGGTAATGTTAACCGTGGCTTAGGACAATTGTTAATAAATAATATTATGAAAATTTTGATATCACTTTCATGTGAAATATAAGAAGTCATCAAAAAAATTAATTATTTTATCATTTTTCTATAAAATATTTCTAAAAATATATTCTAAATCATTTTCTATAAATTATTCCTAAGGAGGTGTCATTGTTCTTTCCACAAAAAGAAAAAAGAAAAAGGAAACTATCTCAGAACTCAGAAGTATGTACTAAATAGCAATAGTATTGATCAACGCCCCACAGTGTTAAACTTGAATCCGAATATGGGTAATGTATCCGATGGATCCTTTAGATTTTAGTCCATTTGGCTCAATCATGAGGAGTTCCCAAGCGTGGTCGTGGCGAGCTTGGGAAGGACAAGATGTTAGGTTGAAGGGTGCTATCTCGGACTTTACGGTAAAGCCCCAGAGATGGAATAAGGAGGTTTTTGGGAATGTTTTTGCCAAGAAGAAGCTAATTATGGCCAGGCTGGTGGGTACTCAAAAAGCTTTAGCCTCTCACCCTAACCCATTTCATATCAACCTCCAAAATCAATTATCCGAGGAGTATAATCTTACTCTTCAAATGGAGGAGGAAATTTGAGCAATGAAAGCAAGAACAAACTGGATCATTTTGGGGGAAAGGAATACTTCCTACTTTCATATGTTAGCACTTGCTTGAAGAAGCAAGAACAGAATCACTAGCATTCAAAATGGTGATGGGGTTTGGGTTCACAATGTTGAAGAAGTTAAAGATATTTTCACTTCAAGTTTCATTAAGTTGTACTAGACTGAGCAAGTATATTGTAACATTACCCTACAATGAAATATTGAGTGGGGTGCTAATCTTAGTCTCGAAGAAGCAAGAGGGTTGTCTCACGACCCCTTCCGATAAGGAAATATGGATTGCCATGAAGTCTATGAAACCTTATAAAGCCCCAGGGATTGATGGTCTTCATGCCGGGCTTTTCTAGAGATTCTAGCTTATAGTTGGAGATTCGGTTAAGAGAGAAGTCAAGGAAGCTTTCACAAGTCAAAAAGTCCTAAAGTATCTCAATTAGACTCTTATTGCTCTAATTCCGAAACAGCTTGGATTTGAAACTATCGGACATTATAGACCTATTAGCCTTTGCAATACGGTTTATAAGGTCATCTCTAAGATCATTGTCAAAGGCTTAGACCCTTTCTTCCATCCCCGATTTCCCCTATGTAGATTGCTTTCTTAGAAGGGAGGAGAGCCACGAGTAATGTTGTTATTGTCCAAGAATTGATCTATTCTCTTAAAAGAAGGAAGGGTAAGGAAGGGTACATGGTGGTAAAAATTGACCTTGAGAAGGCTTATGATCGCCTTGAGTGGAGTTTTGTTAAAATGGTTCTGGAACATTTTGGTCTTCCCCAAAATATTATCAACCTCATCATGAGTTGTATTTCCACAACAACCATAGCTCTACTTTTTAATGGTAGTAAACTTGAAGCTTTTCACCCTTCGAGAGGGATTAGACAAGGTGATCCAATTTCACCCTATCTTTTTCTCACAGTGCATGGAGTTTCTTGGAAGCCAAATCTCTAGCATGTATGAAGCTAAGAGGTGGGATAAGGTCAAAGCATCTAGAAATGGGCCAAGCTTTTCCTATGTCTTCTTTGCTGATGATTTGATGTTGTTTGCAAAGGTTGATCATAAGAATTGTGAGGCCATCATTGAAGTTCTAGATAATTTCTGCAATCTTGCGGACGATGAAAGTTAGTTCGGGAAAGTCCAAAATCCTTTTTTCCTCAAATTTCACTAGAAGAAGAAAGAGGTCCATATGTGGGAAATTGGGAATCCATGCAACAACCAACCTTGGAAGATACCTTGACTTTCCAATACTTCAACAAAGCAGAGCCGGGGTTGTAGACAACTTTGTGGTGGAGAAAATTCAAAACAAGCTTGTCACTGGAAGACAAAGTCGCTATTGAGGGCAAGGAAGCTAGTGCTTGCCAAAACAGCAGCTATACCAGTAGTAGAATATTATATGCAATGCCAAGCCCTACCTACCAAAGTGTGTGATGCAGTGGACAAGATTATCAGAGACTTTCTTTAGGGTTCAATAGAGGAGAAGAGAAGAATGCACATGGTAAACTGGAACATAGTGACTCTGCCTAAAGATTTGGGTGGATTGGGTCTTCATTCCATGAAAGATAGGAATCTTGCTATTCTTGCTAAACTGTGTTGGAGGTTGACTAGCGATCAAGGGGCACTTTAGGCTCAAATGTTGGCTGCTAAATACCTAACTCCCCAAAGATTAGAGCAAGGTAGATCGGGCCCTTGCTCAAGTGTTTGACCGCCCGCAAAAAGTGTGGCCTAATATATGTCAAGGGTTTAAAATGGGCTGTGAGGAATGGTGAGTCAATCAATGTTTGGAGGGATTTTTGGCTACTAATAGGCGGGCTTCGAAGCCTCATTGAAGGACCTCGAATCGAGTCAAAGAGCGATTACTATTAATCAATGTTTTAACAATGAAGGTGCTTAGAGAAGCCAATGCATATCTTTTGAGTTACCGGATCAAGTTCTTAATGTAATTAAAGCAACACCATTGTCTCTCGAACTGAATACGAGAAGATACTCTTCATTGGGCATTCTCCAAGGATGGCATCTTCTCACTTAAATCAGCTTTCTTGCTGGCAAGAAATTTAAATTCTTTGAACCTGGAGATAAATCCTATAGCATGGGTTTGGAAGGTAGAAGCTCCTCCCAAGGTTCAGTTTTTCCTGTGGCTATGTTTACATAATAGTGTGCCAACTGGAGACGTGCTAGGTTCAAGGGGTTTAAACATTGACCCCATATGTAGTTTGTGTCAAAGACACAATGAAACAATTGAGCACTTGTTAAGGAGCCGTGAGGTGGCTCAAAGGTTTTGGCGGGACCTGAACTTTCCCCAATGCCTGAGGGATTCTTTTCACTTACCCTTTGGGAAGTGGCTTGAGGTCAATCGCGAAAGATATCGGTTCTGATATAATGGGTTTGCCATGGAAAATCTTGTTTGTCATGGGTGTATGGCATATTTGGCTCCATAGGAATGAAGTCACATTCGGATCGAGAAGGGTGGACAACGCGAGCTATAGGAGATGCATCAAAGAAAGTGCTGAGTTCTTCTCGTTGGGTATCAATTGTAAAGTGCAGAAACTGAAATTTGTCATTCCCGTTGGGTGGACCAAGCCACCCGAGGGGTGGGCTAAACTCAACTCGGATGGGTCTGTGATGGGCGATGACGTGTAAGGCGGGGGGAGGAGGTGTGATCGAAAATCATGAGGGGATTTGGCTGAAGGGTTATGCAAGACCAATCGGGCACACTAACGATTCGGGGTTGAACTTTGGGCTTTAAGGGATGGGTTGGTGCTGGCGAAGGAAATGGGGCTTAACGATGCAGTCGTTGAGCTTGATGCATTGAGTGTTGTGATTCTCATGACAAATAACAAATGCCAATTTGCTAATGGAACCTTTATTGACTGATTGCGGGGAACTGTTGAGGGAAATACCCAATAAACAGATTGTTCATGCCTACAGCGAAGCTAATCAATGTGCTGATGCATTGGCAAAGTTGGGAGCAACTTCTTTGTCTTCCTTTATTGTGTTTTTGTGCCCACTTTTTGTGGTGGATAGGTTATTAGCCTATGATAAAGCGAATATGTGCTGTAACAGACTTGTTAATTCCTAAGTTTAATGAATTTTCCATGGTTTACCAAAAAAAAAATAGCAATAGTATGCTAATATCTGTACCAGATTGTGGCCAAAAATTCTAAGCGTTCTGCAACCGCTCAAATTCTATCTTCACCACTCATTATCAGTACACACTTTCTAGATTTTTGTTCAGATATTTTCATACTTTCCCACAACCTTCCCACCCTGTTCATTAATACCCTGTTCACACTCATCATTCTAAGCCTTTGATTACCTCACAACATCATCGTTCCCCAAAACCATATCAAACACTTCAATGGCAGCCATGGCTACAACCTTCACTTCTTCACTCCCAAAACCATCTTTCTTAGACAACAATAAGTCCTGCTTCCATGGCACACCCATCACTACCTCTCGCTTCACACCCATCAATTCCACCCCACAAAACTCCACCATTTCTATGTCCTTAACCCCACCATACGACCTAAAATCTTTCACTTTCCAACCCATTAAAGAATCCACTGTCTCTCGTGAAATGACTCGCCGATACATGACAGACATGATCACATACGCTGATACTGATGTTGTCATAGTCGGTGCTGGCTCAGCTGGTCTCTCATGCGCTTATGAACTCAGCAAAAATCCTTCAATCCGTATAGCTATTATTGAACAATCCGTTAGCCCTGGTGGTGGTGCATGGCTTGGTGGCCAGCTCTTTTCAGCTATGGTTGTACGTAAACCAGCTCATCATTTCCTTGACGAGCTTGAAATCGAGTATGATGAGCAAGAAAACTACGTTGTTATCAAGCACGCAGCTTTGTTCACATCCACAATCATGAGCAAGCTATTGGCTAGGCCTAACGTGAAGTTGTTCAACGCTGTGGCAGCTGAGGATTTGATAGTGAAGGAAGAGAGGGTCTCGGGTGTGGTGACCAACTGGGCTTTGGTTTCAATGAACCATGACACTCAGTCTTGCATGGATCCTAATGTGATGGAGGCTAAGGTTGTGGTGAGCTCGTGTGGGCATGATGGGCCATTTGGAGCCACCGGAGTTAAGAGGCTGAAGAGTATTGGAATGATTGATAGTGTGCCTGGGATGAAAGCCCTTGACATGAACACTGCTGAGGATGCTATTGTCAGGCTTACTCGAGAGATTGTGCCTGGTATGATTGTTACTGGGATGGAGGTTGCAGAAATTGATGGTGCCCCAAGAATGGTAATTATTTTGGACCAGCCTGAATTTTTATATATCATAAGAT
Organism: Quercus dentata; assembly: GCA_028216015.1. NCBI lineage: Eukaryota > Viridiplantae > Streptophyta > Magnoliopsida > Fagales > Fagaceae > Quercus > Quercus dentata. Next base: position 82,993,450 of record CP116448.1, on the reverse strand, counting down.
TCATAAAGTATTGGAATTAATATTACATGATTTGTTAATACAATAAATTATCACTTATTTCAAAAGTTTAAACTATAGGAAAATGTGAATTTAACCATTAATCTAACAAGTAAACCATGGGGGGATTAGATAGTTGATTAATGATTATACTAATTTTTAGCATGTCTCAACCATTTTTGTCTCCTATCCTTTCCGATCAATTTAATTTATAACATATTTTTTCAATTATTAATTTGATATGATAATGAATATAATTAGTATCGTATCAATAATGTACTAAATGAATTTCTCAATCTTTATTGTTTTTTTTTTTTTTTTTTTTTTTTTTTTTTTTAAATTTGATATATTAGCTTTTACGTTATAGGAATTGAATAATAAAATTTGAAATACTTTGTAACATCAGTGTATGAGATTGAGTTCATGACGTTTTTATTAATTAAGTGCTTTTGATTCTGCAGGGTCCAACATTTGGGGCCATGATGATATCGGGTCAAAAGGCGGCACACTTGGCCTTGAAGGCGTTGGGACAGCGCAATGCAATCGGTGGGACATACAGTGAAGCTGGGGGCGTACAACCAGAGCTTATTCTTGCTGCTGCTGAGACTGGGGAGATTGTTGTGGATGCGTGATGATACGAGGCCTTTTGGATCGTTAAAATTTGGAATAAATAAAGGAAGTGTTGATGAAAATAGACCATTTTGGTAGGGATTACTAGATATTGGATGTGGATATTTGTATGTGATGGGGAAAATTCATTTTGATTTGTGTAAAATTAAGTTCTAATTTAGTAAGCATATATACTATATATATTGGAAGGTATATTTTGAGAAGATTATTGCCATTGAAATGTTTCCATTTCAGACTTTTCTAATGATTCAAAGCACTGGGAATCAGGTTGCTCTTCGAGCTTTATGACCACTAGGAAGAGAAAAAGGTTAGTGGAGGCTCTAATATTTTAGACTTTAAGGCATAATTCTAGTGAGGAATAAATTTTTTTTTTTTTTTGAGAATGAAGAATACAAATTGCAAAGAGCTAATATGGGTTATTATTATTATTATTATTTTGAGTGATATTAGGGATGTTACATATTTTATTATTCTGGTCTTATATAAACAAATATGTCACTGATATAAAAAAAAAAAAATTTGAAACACTAATTTATTATCTTGTTGAAGTGATATCAATTATATATATATATATATATATATTTTTTTTTGTTTTTTTTTTTTTTTTATTATTTATTTTTTATACAAGATAGAATTTTTACTATAGCTTAATTTGAGCTATTGTCTCCTAAACTGGTTGTTTATTTTGGAATTGCTAAGACTTGGGTTTTTCCTAATGATGTAACTCTTGGTACCTAAAAAAGGGAGTAAAAATAAGCACACCAACTATTTGGCATTGAATGTATGTGAACTACTAACCTATTGCCACATCAAAGATCTGGAGTCAACACTTGAGCCTCATAGTTATTTGGGGTCCATATGTTGTAAGAAATACGTATAAGATACATTCCCATAATATGAGAAGCATGCTTTATGCATTATCTAACTAGTTTAATTGTATGGTTTTTCACTTATGGTTTGACATTTATATAATTCCTATGTTCTTTTCCTTTTGGGTTTTACATTTTTTTCTTCGATATTACAGAGTTTTTTCTATTTCTTTCATCAAAAACTCTATCTACTAAAATACTTGTTTATTGTATAGCCAACCAATTCCTTATAATGAAAGAATTCGAACAAAAATCCTTTTCTACTACCATGAAAAGGGGCTTTCTAAATTTTGCTTCTTATTGAATTGTGTGAATACGATAATCTCAGAGGAGACCAAGTATGAATGTTTTTAATCAAAACGTGCAAATAATATTATTACATACTAATAATTTTTTTTTTAAAGTCCCACATGCATGAATGAAGCATCAACAATTTGGTCATCCATTATGAACTAGTAACTTCCAAAGAGAGCCTTCTGTACTGTGCCCACTGGGTAACTACCAAGGACACGTACAAATCTTGTGAATTCCTGCCAAAATAAAAGAATGTTTCGCTAATCATTCAATCCTTTTTTTTTTTTTTTTGAAACTGAACTTGGAAATTTCCTTAACCTGAAAATGGCTTACAACAGAGGCCCAAAGAGAGGCAGATACATGGAAGACAAAAACAAAATTAGCATTTAGCCCTATCCACTAGAAGAACCCCCTGGGTCATTGGGGGCTCTAAACCTCTCCACCGTTGAGATATTCCAGTTGCCTTAGTAGCTTATGCCAAAACATGTGCTGCCTTGTTGTATTCCCTTTTTCGGTGCCTCACTTTCCAGCTCTTAAAGGAACACAGCAGCTCTAGAGAGCCTTGAATGATCGGACCTAGCTCTCCATTACAATTGCCTGTGCTAATGGCTTCAACCACCACAACTGAATCGGACTCAATAATCACTTGGAGAAGCTCCAACTCCTTTGCCAAGCGGATCCTTCCTCTGCAGCAAGTGCTTCCGTGACATCTGCAAAGAAAAGCTCCATTTAAGACTTTGCTCCTTGCAGAATCACCAAGCCCCTACTATCTCGGATAACCACACCCACACAGGACATACTCCTCTCCCCTGCAGTAGCACCATCAACATTTATTTTATAGTATTCAAAGCGGGGAGCCACCCAACCCACATCGGGTGGTTGTTGTTTCAAAATGCAACACGCAATAGCATCTTTATAATCCTCACAGTGCGCCTAGCAATGTTCCAAATCTAGAAGGGAGAAGAGCCACCTGACTCATGAACCACCTTATTCCGGTTATGCCAAGCGCACTGTGCAGTTGCAAAGAATGTTTCCAGGTCCTGTGGGATACCTGCATCCAGAATTTCAAATGCTAAATCCACCAAGTTGATATTCCTCCCCAATAGATTCACCGGGCAAGTATGCCAATTCCACCAAACATCCCTAAGCTTATCACGGTGAATTAGAGCATGGCTAGTGCTTTCAAAAGCTTTCCCACAAAGGGGACACTTGGCATCAATATTCAGTCCACGCTTAGCCAAATTGAGCCTAGTATGCAGTCCGTCCATGCAAGCTTTCCAAGAAAAAACTCTGATCTTGGCAGGGAGCCTTAGTCGCCACATTTTCTTTCACAAACGAGTCTTGCAATCACTGGTTGAGCACTCTCCAACCTCAGATTTTTCTACAAGGGGAAGAGCAACATAATATGCACTCTTGACAGTGAAGACACCACGCTTATTCCCCATCCACATGATACTATCTTCCGGTAGACTATAGCTAAAGGGAATGTTCGAAATGGTTTTAGCTTCAAAGGGGAGGAAAAACCTCCTAACTTTTTCCACCTTCCAGCACCTTAAATCCTCGTCAATTAGGGATGAAACCATTGGGAAATCTTCAATATCTAGGCTGGGGGAGCAGATTTTGTGGGTGGTTGGGGTAGGCAGCCACCTATCTTCCCATATGTGAATCATTTTACCATTGCCTACCCGCCATCTTGTACCCCTCTTAATTATTGCTAAGCTATTGTAAATGCTCCGCCACGCATAAGAAGGATTGCACCCAAGCTTTGCTCCTAAGATATCACCGTAGGGAAAGTACTTAGCTTTGTATATTCTTGCGATCGGGGAATGGGGATTCACGAGGATTCGCCATGCTTGCTTAGATAACATTGCTAGATTGAATGCTTGTAGGTTACGAAAGCCCATACCCCCTTGTGCTTTTGGTTTACACATTTTTCCCCAACTAACCATAGCCATTTTAGCTTCTTGATCTCTTTGCCCCCACCAAAAATTCCTTTCCATCCTTTCCAAGTCCTCATATAACCCTTTTGGGAGTTGAAAACAACTCATGGTATAAGTAGGTATAGCCTGTGTAACCGCTTTGATCAAAATCTCCTTCCCTCCCATTGAGAGCATTTTTTCCTTCCATCCGGAGAGTTTTTTTCCCCCTTCTCTTTTATTTCTGCAAAGACTTGATTCTTTGACTTGCCAATTATCGATAGGAGGCCGAGGTACTTCCCTCGCCTTGAGTCTTGCATTGGTCCCAAGGTGCCCAGGACCTCATTTTTGGTTTCAAGAGAGGTATTATGGCTAAAGGTCACCGAGGACTTCTCTGTGTTGATTTTTTGCCCCGAGGTTGCCTCATAGAGCTCAAGGATTTCCAAAAGCTTGCTAACTTCCCCCCTATCAGCCTTGCAAAAAAGCAGGCTGTCATCCGCAAAAAATAAATGTGTGACACTAGGGCAGCCCCTGCATATGGAGACACCATTGAGCTTTTGTCTGTTACTAGCATCATCTATAAGAGCAGAGAAGGCTTCCGTACAGGGGAGAAACAAATAAGGGGAGAGGGGATCCCCCTGTCTTAGTCCCCTGGTTGGAGATATGTTGCCATGAGCCTTCCCATTGATTAGAATAGAATATGAGACAGTTGTAATACATTTCAGCACCCATCCAACCCATTTTTCATGAAAACCCATCCTCCTTATTACCTTTTCTATAAAATCCCATTCGACCCGATCGTAGGCCTTGCTCATATCTAGCTTGACTGCCATATAGCCCTTATTTCCACTCTTTTTATGCTCCAAGTGATGCATTAGCTCGAAAGCAACAAGCACGTTGTCGGTGATTAGTCTCTCCGAGAGGAAGGCACTTTGATTTTCGAAAATTATTTGGGGCGACAAGATTTTGAGGCGATTGGCTAGCACTTTGGATAACAGTTTGTAAGCTACATTACAGAGACTAATGGGATGAAAATCTTTCATTCTATTAGGCATGTTCACTTTAGGGACAAGAGTAATATAAGTGTTATTGATATCAGATATAGATGCATTCAAATTAAGCACATTTAACACCATATTAGCAACATCAAGGCCTACTATATCCCAATATTTCTGATAAAATAAAGTCGACATACCATCTGGGCCAGGCGCTTTGGTCAGGTGCATTTGTCCTAAAGCTGTTCTGACTTCGTCGACAAAGAACTCCCGAGTAAGTGCAACATTCATTTCAGCAGTCACTTTGGTAGGGATTAGGTCCGTTACCTCCTCCACACGTGTTGGGTGAGTAGAAGTGTAGATATCTTCAAAGTAGTTAATTGCTGTCCCGATTATACTTTCCTTGCTTTCACACCATGCACCTTCATCATTCCACAAACCGACAATCGTATTCTTGCGCCTTCTCTCTGAAGCACGATGATGAAAGTAATTCGTATTACGATCACCTTCCCCAAACCATTGCACCCTTGACCTTTGTTGCCACCACAACTCCTCATCATCCAACAAGGTATTAATTTCCTTCCTTAACCTATTGATTTCTGCCCCATTTTGCCCTGCCGTATCCGTCTTGGTTAGCTTACTTGGAGTAGCTTGCTTCTCTTTTATCTTTCTCGGAATCGGACCAAAGGCGGACTTACCCCACTTAGACAGAGAGTTTGCACAAATCTTAAGACCAATCTCAAACTACTTGGATCATGGAGGTTCGTATTTGCCCTCCAAACCTCTTCAATCAACTCCTTACAATCGCACCGTTTAGCCCAAATAGCTTCAAAAAAAAAAAAAAATCTACGTTTTCCATGCCCATGAGAGTTGTTTGAATCGGTAAGAAGGATAGGACAATGATCAGATGTTGTATCTTCTAAATGCTGCACTCTAACTCTTGGGAAGTGCTCTAACCAATCCCGAGTAGCTAAAGCCCTGTCTAGCCTCAAATAAATTCTGTTATCCCCCTCTTGTTGGTTACACCAGGTAAAATTAAAACCAGAATAACCTAAATCAATAAATTCGCACTTACCGACAATGTCTCCGAAAGCTTCTATCCGATGTTGTGGCCTTGAAGCTCTTCCCAACTTTTCTTCCTGGGAGAGGATTTCATTGAAGTCACCAAAACAAAACCATGGCAGCCGAAATTGCCTGCTCGGCGTGTTCGGAAACCGCCAAGATTCTTTCCTCCAATGCGTTTCAGGATGACCATAAAAACCCGTTATCCTCCATTTGAAACCAGAAACTTCCTCTGTTACTACTGCATCGATATGGTACTTGAATAACTCTTAATCTCTAGATTGACTTCTTTCCTCCAAAACATAGCCAATCCGCCTCCTCTCACATGTCTTTGAACATAAAAACCATTAACAAAACCCAATTTCAGCTTTACCTTTTTCATACCAACAATTTTCTTTTTTGTTTCCGTCAAGAAGATCACCTCGGGATCCTAGCGCCGCACTGTAGATTACGCGGTGCTCCAACCGACCGGGGGGTCCCAAGCCCCCGGCAGTTCTAGCATAAGGCCATCATGGCTCTCGGCGGTCTTTGTTCAAGACCACCACCATTTCTTTAGTGTTTTGCTCATACTTCTTCTTAGTCTCCCTGTTTTCCTCCACTTCTAATTTCTCTAGCTCTCCAACTCTCTTAATACAGACTATTCTTTCCTGGCCCGTCATAATCACATCACCTGGACCTTTCTCCCTTGCAAGCTTTTTTAAATTTCCTTTGGCCTTGGGTTTTATATTTTTCTTAGAGCCCACGTCCAAGTAGCCCTCCTCTTCATGCGCCAAAACTTCTATAATAGGCTTGACTAGGCTTGTAACTTCGTGCTCCTCAAGCCCATTTCTTGCTTTAAAGCCCACCACCGAATGCCCATCCTTTGACATGTCATTCTCATTGTGAAGTTTTTTAAAATTCAAACTCTTTCTAGTGGGACGTGAAGCTTCTTCCTTCTCTGTAATTGCCGGGCTTGCCTCGGTGTTGTCACATCCACTCGGGTGACTAGCTATCTGACTCCCTAATCTGTCATCATCACCTACGCCACCCCAGGACCCCTGCACCTTCCGCTGCCTTACCCCTTTCATGCTTTTTGCTTCCGTCACCTTCCTCAAACCTTGCTTTCTCCGCCGTCGCTGGTGGAATATTGGTTCGTCCACTCTCATTGCTCGACGGTCGGCGCTCTTCCCTTCCCGGTTTTGTTATATTCTGACCTCCCTTATATCCTCCAGCAGCTCTAATCCAATCACCACATTGATGTTCCGTCACTTGCCTCATCTCCGTGGCCACGCAGTGCCAATCATCATGGCCGAGTCTACCACAAATGTAGCACACCGTAGGAAGCCTTTTGTATTTGAAAGTAACCCATAACTTATCCCCTTCCATACCCATCAGATAGCCTCCTCTGCGAAGAGGTTTGTCCAGAGGTTACTCACCACGACCCTCATGTACTTTGCTTGATCGGCTTGCCAAGATCTTTTGTCTACCTCCAAAAAAATGCCTATCCTATTCCCAATATCTCTTGCAGTATCCTTTGTCATCAGCTCAAATGGGACACCCCATACTTGAACCCAAAAAGGTGAGTGTGAGAACACTATGTGTTTGCAAACTGACATACCTTTTTTCCATCTGCACAGCAAGAGCAGATTGTTATCAAAATTCCACGGACCGTTCTTCTCCACCCACCCCATCCGATATCCGGAACTCGAACTTGAACCGGAGAATATCATTCCTAACATCTACTATCCTTAAATCAGATCCTATTTTCCAAGCAGATCTTAAGGTGCTTTTTAGAGCACGTTGATTTTGCTGTCGGCTTGATAAAAGCTTACCAAACAGACTAAGATGACACTCCTCTAGCCGATCGACTCTACTATAAGCTGAAATCTGGATGCTCTCTTCTTCTTCTTTGGTTAACTGCAAATTCTGTAAACCATCTAATATAGCTTGTTCCATGACTAACGCTCAGTACTTGACCATATTCAGAAAAACACTCCTGAATAGCCAAAGAGAAAACCCACAACTTAAAAGCTATGGGAGAAAGACGCACTCACAGGAGAGAGGTAAAGCTCCTACAGGGGAGAGAGTTCACTTTCTTATATTCAATGAAACCAATCATTCAATCCTTTTAATTACCTGTTTCATAGTTTTGACCATAATTTTATATAAAGGTAAGGTGAAGAGAGATTTTATACAAGGGAAAAGCATATCATGAGTCATGACATACGAACTGACCTGCAGATGTAGTAGCGCCTGTTGGGCACGAGGCTCTGCCATTGAAGCTTCAAAGTCCAAGTAAAACATTCTCTCCATGTACCTTCCACTGGAAAACAGTTACCACTATAGCATTGAGGGTCTATAACTATAAACAATACAAAAGGAAATCTCAATCGAGTCAATACTGTGCTGAAAATGTCGGAGCTAGGATTTAACTTTAGGGAAAGACAAAATTCACATGCACACATATTTGCAAGCACTCATATATATATAATTTACTTGAGCAATATAAAATATAAATCATTCTTAAATATTATATTTATGTAAAAGAACTCACAAAGATATAATATTTACTACATTTTGTTTATTTGTCGTTGAGGATTTTTATTTTTGGCATGAATATGCTCCTTCTTCTAAACTCAAAATTTTCCTTATAATTTGTAATTAATCTCAAATTTTATTGCTTAAACACAAATTTTTATGAAAAAGAATAAATTATTACAACAATTTTTCTTTTTCATATAACTTTTGATAGATAGATGTGGCATCTCTCTCACACACACATGGTGAGAGATATGCTACATGCATCTAATACATAAAATGCCACATGTATCATATGCATTTCAAATAGAGGTTTATAAAATTTACTTCAAATTATGAAATTAATTCATTTCAAACAGAAATGGTCATTTCCCAAGTGTATGGAAGAAAACAGGATGGTAAATATTATGGAGATATATATATATATATATATATATATTATAATGGAATATTATCGATAAGTTAAAATAAATTAATAGATATCAAATCCCAATATTGCAATTGCAAATTCCAATTCAAAAGATAATAAAACTCACTTGATGCTTCCTTCAATAGAACCATCAACCATCAAATGATGCTGATTATGTGGATGTCTGTCAATCTGAAATTTCTCAGAAGCAGATCAAGTCAATCAAAGTCTATTGATACAATTTTAGAAATAATAATAATAATAAAGTCTATTGATGCAATTATAAAAGTTACCAATTATTTATTTATTTAGTTTTTGGGCTTGTAGTTACCTTTGTTAAATTAAAGTTTCCGAGAGCAAACACTAGGATTAACAAATATTTCGTTTTTGGGCTTGTAGTTTTTGGCCTTGTAGCACACCAGGACCTTCTTTTAGAATAAAAATAATGCTTGTCTATGTGAACAAAATTAACAAATATTTCGTCAGATCAACGACAGTTTAGACATATAAATATGCAACAAAAGTTTATACCTTATAGGGCCTGTCATAAATTCCTGGAATTATAGGTTCTCTTGAGAGTATCAGAAAACGAGTAATATTATTGTCAACATCCTGGCTAGTATAAGGTGGGAACAATTTAGTCATGTTGCATTTGGCACATTTCATGACAGTTTGACAATCTTCATAGTTGACAATAACAATGGGAAGAGCCAAAGTCTGATAAGGACATTAATCATAAGCATGATTTCTGCCAAAGTAGTTATTACTAATTACATCTAAGCAAAATTTCCATGTAGAAATTAGTAAGTAATTATTGCATGTATCATAAGTCAAGGCATGTTTCCCAATAATGTAGAGCTAGGGTGAGCGTGTACACATGCTGATGCAGCTATATATTTAGGGGGAACATGCCTTGACTTATGATACATGCAATAAGAATATATATATATATATATATATTTTTTTTTTTTTAGGGGTGATAAATACTATATTCTACGAGAAAAGATCATAGGCACGACTCATCTATCTTTTCCACCTGTAAATCATTGGCTGGCAGAGTAGAGATGGATAGGCACCAGAGCAATACAAAAGGGAGTATAAGCTGCAATAGAGTGGACCAAATTGCAGAATTGACTAAGTGAGAAATGGAGCAAAATTAAAATTTTAAGGAAAAAAAAAAAAAGCAGCGGTGTTAATATCCTCTATAATGGAGGAGATAGATCAGTGAGGAACAAGAACAGAGTTCTGGATGTGATCAATAACATTAAAACCATATCCTTTGAAAATGCTATGGTCTAATACTAAATTTGTTGGCTTATAGATTGTTCTCGGTTAATTAATTCAATTATCCAAGTTGATTAATTAGGTTAAATTACATGCAAATCATGGAAACACACACAAATTACCAAATAAACTAAAGCGCAGCTGAAAATAAATTGATACAGTGATTTATTAACTAATAGGGAAACCTCTCGCAAGACAAAAACCTCATCGAGTGATTTTCATGTCATCACTCCCAAGAATCATTAATCAAGAATCAAGTGGTTATAGATGTAAGGAATCTTACAACTACCCTAGACTATCCCAAAGTATCAACCTATAATTGAACTTTCACTCAAATCCCCAATTGGACTTAATCCTGTAGGGATTTCTTTCTTTTTGCACAAATCCTAGTATATGATTAACTTAATTGCACGAATCTAAGTACATAACTAACTCCACATCAACCCTTTGATTGTAGCAGTTGATTTGCAAGCTTTACATAAAAACACCAATAAGATTTTCAATGATTGGCACTAGAGACTTTGCTTGGTTATAAAATCCAAAGGCACACAAGAAACGCAATAAGATCTCTTTCTTTTGTAGGAGGAGGCTAGGGTTTCAATAAGAAAACCTTATGAAACTTTTTAGGGTTAAGGTTTTCTTTCTCTACCACCTTATTTATATAGGAGCTTAATGGACCTTTTAAATAGGCTTTCCGATTCCTATTAGGTTTACACAAGCCCATAAACAATAGCCAATTGGAATCCAAATGTTGTAAGCTATATTTTGAAATCTCGTAGCTCGATAGATCGAGAGGTATTGAGTTTCATCAAATCTTGATAAATCGACAAGTATTGAGGAGGTATCGGAACCTATAGATTCAGTTTTTCTTGAGTAGTTCTTGAATAATCTTCATGTCTTCAATGAAACCACTTGTCATGATAATCTTGAACTCACTTAGATCTATCTAGTTACAAATAAAGTGTTGTCATAAGATATGCCAATACATAAAAAATATGAACCTAACAAAATTTAATTAGAAGACAATAAGAAGACCAATTTTAGTTTCAGCCGAAAGGGCTGTACACTATGAACATAGTATATGTGGGACAAAATATTTTGGTTCTCCTCATGAACTTACTCTTTTTCTCTCTTCTCATCCCAACATTTGGCTATTGCAAAGATAAGTGTTTGGTTGACACTTTATTGTGCTTCAAAGTCATGTGGTGGCAATGGTTTGATTGTGACTATGAGTCTTACAGAGTCAAAGTGGAGATGTTTGGTGATGAGTGATGACAATGCTTTTGAAGATTGGTCTAGGGTTATCAGCTGTTTGTTTGATTTATATGCCCGAGTCTTACAAATCTGAAGAGAAGGAAGTCTTACCTGGATCTTTTCAGCGAGTATGTCAAGCCCATATATTTTTGCCGCTCTAGCACTTGCAACAGCTCCAGTATCTCTTAGCCCAGTTGAAGCCACCTTCTGTCCAAATAATCTATTCATCAGAGAATGTATACAGATTTAAAAGAAATTCAAATACAATTCGAAAAATTCTGGTGCAACACTATTGGCCACAACTCGCCATGTGATGAGTTGTGGTTGGTGGAGGGGTGTCTCCACCAATCACAACTCGCCACATAGGCAAGTTGTGGCCAATGGTGTGGCACCAGAATCACTCATATTACGAATTGAAGAATAGAAAATCTGTATTTCCATTAATGAAATGAATTGATTACATGAGCTGTATATATATTGATCTGTACAGGTGTGAACACACAAACTAACAGACTAACAGAATTAACAAACTAACACACGTGCAAGCTACAAAACTAACTAACACTCTCACGTACTAACACTTAAGTAAATATCCATACACATTAAGCTACAAGTCGTATGTGTATTATTTTTCTCTTGCATTGACCTGCCGTTTATGCTCTGTTACAGAATCAGCATCTCTATGTTCAGTGTTTTGATCCTCTGTATTCTTGACTTCGCTTCTGCTCTTGCTACTGATCTTGGCAGATTCACTTGAACTCTGATAACTCATACAATATATATGGAATATACTGAACTAGCATAGATAACCTGAGCAGCAATGGCAGTATTATCAGCAATAATTCTGACAATACCAAGCTTGCTTAGCGTCATATGATCACATTGAGCAAGAGCCTGGAAGTGACGACATTCTTAAAACAGCAACAGAGAGAACTGTCGGGAACTTTGTCTTCCATCACAAATGAGGTTAATATTTGTGTAATACAAATAGCTTTATTCCATAAGGCAGCATATAAAAAAAAAAAAAAAAAATGAGATGGCTAAAGTTTAGTATCAATACCTTTTAACTAACTTTTAGTATTTTTACCACTACTTTCCATCCTATTTGACCATTAATCATAAAAAGACTAGTGGAACCCAAAATAGTGGGACTAAGATTTTGTTGTTTTATAGAAGGGATACAGCTTAGCTCCAGTGTTCTAATGCATAGGAACTAACATGATGTGGATATGTGACAAAAATCAAACATGTGTCTATATCATGTCGGTTTCCGTATATTGGAGCTAAACTTTACCCATATGGAACACTAACTAATAAATCATGTTATAGATATTACAAATTTTATTACATTAAACATACAAAATGATGTGTCAACTTTTAAAACAATAAAAAAAAAAATGATTTTGAAATTTATTTATCATGGTATTGATGCAACACCAATTACAATATATATATATATATATATATTTTTTTTTTTTAATTTATAATTTTATAGTTAGAAATGAGGGAATTTGAACTCCAAATGTCTCTACTAGAGAAACTAAGAATGGCTAACCAGTTAAACTATATGGATTATGAGAAGAATTTTACTATTTGAGCAACATATATCCAAAAGCTTTTGCCATAGATGAAAGTGCGTAGCACTCATGTCCCTCGTACAGAACAGCCACATTAAATTCTCCTTCACAACAAAATTCTAGGAAGAAACAAAATGATCACTGACCTGAGGATGGCTCTTAACACTTACTATCCCCTCCATTGTTACGCCGGGCAGTCCTAGAAGGCAATGGTTAATTTGCAATTTCACCTCCCCGACTATGTTTAGCCTATGGGAAATGAGCAAGTCGTAGAGACCGTAAATGCTTCCACCAATAGAATTCTCGATGGGAAGAACTGCTTTATCCACTAACACATTTCAACAGCCTGTGAAATATTGAATCCAACTCTATCAATAGGTAACAATAATAGGTAAACAACTCATCAAGATACATCTTCAGCTTTAAAAAAATAAAAAATAAAACAGTAATGCTAATGATATTGTAAGTTTCATTACATAATTTTTACAAATGGACTTATCTCCAATCACATCATATATTTATTTATTAGGTTGAATTAATATCAATCATATTCACAAGCCAGTTTGTGTGCATTTTATAATAAAATTGTAATTACTTTAAGGATAAAATTTAACTATAAAATTAGTTGTAGACTAAAAGTACAACGTTAATTATTTTATTTTTAAAAACCAAGACCAATAAACATATATAAAAAAAAAAAACTAATGAATTCAATACCAATAAAAGTATGTAATAATTAACATTTATTCATCAAAACAAATATATTATTCATATAACATTTATTCAAACCTTAAGTGTTTCTTCAAACGTTTTACATGGGACAGTCTCACATTTGGGAAATGCCTTCACAGCGGCAGCCTCACTATATGCTCCTGGTACTCCCTACATATTGGTAAGTACAACCAATATGAGAGCACAACAATACTACACACAACAAATTTCATAATTTCACAAGAAATGAGAATAATAAGAAATTTCATATAATATGTCTCTTTAATAATTGTGAAAAATATTATGAAATTTGTTCTCTTTTAATTTTTTGGTATGAGAAATGAGAATAATAAGAAAACAAGAATGCTATAGCCACTTGGGAGAAGAATTGTCAAAAAGCGTGTACCTGATGGGCAACCATTACTTGTAGAAGATGAATGCTCATATGCACTGAACCGTTCTTCAACTTTTTCATATATAAGCCATGAGATGAGGTTACAAAGGAAAACGGAAAGAGAAGAAATTAGGAAAAAACGATCACTTGCATGAAGTAGAGTACCTTTTTACCAAAAACTTATTTGTCAAGATTGATTTAAGTATAGTTATATCTAGACAAAATAATATTCTAAAAAGTTGTATATAAAATCATAAATAGGTAAATTAAAAGACCAAAAGAAAAAAATAAACTCGTAAAAAACAGATTCTATTTTGCATTGCTCTTAGACTTCAGATTTTAATTTAAAAATTTTAAGCTATGAAGCTTACCCTGAGTCTGCTCAACGGTCCTAGAAGACTCAACCCCAGGCACGTACGATTTGTGATCTTCCACAGAAGAGGTATCTCTCTTAGCAAAAACACCAAGACAACAAAATTCCCATTTGCGAAACTTTTCCAAACGAAACCTCAGATTAAAAGCAAGCCCAGAATTCCTAGACCGCCCCAGATCAGAACAAGTAGTTGTGGCACAGAACCTGATGGATGCACCTTCAAGCGCCATTACAAAAAACCAATACGGGAAACCAAGAACGCAAAGACTCACACAAATGCAAAGGTTGTGGGTTTTGTTGAGGTAAATTGATGATTGAAAGACAAAAACAAAGCTGCATTATTGAGGAGTTGGATGTGAGAACTAATGTTGTGGGTTTGGATCCACAAAACTGTTATAGTCGGTCGGTGTTTTGCACTGTATTCAAATCAAAAGAATCGGAATTATTACTATGAGAGAGAGAGAGAGAGCTTGTGGAGCATATTTATTGTAGGCTAAGAATCAATGCATTTTGCAGTGAGCATTATTTGGAAGTAAATTCCTGCACAGGGCATAGCCTAATTAAGCAACGAGGTTCATGATCTCATGTATTGCAAAGTGCAAACTGACATGCATGATTAACATAGCCGATCTCAGCTCCATGCTCGGCCGGCCCGTCGAAAGAGAGTATATATCTCTTGATATTTACTCACCCATCACACATTCCGATGAATAAAATTTTATGTCATTCACTTTTATGCTCTTTTGTCGGAATTGATCCATAACCCTCATATATGATATTTATTATATAGATAAAGATAGAGTGATATTATAAAGTTTATTACGAAAACTTTTTTTTTTTTTTTTTTTTTGAAAAGCGGGATGATTTATTTAAAAACTGAGTTCATACAACACTTATAACTATGCTGGGGTTACAAAGCCGAGTTTCTCCCAGGCCAGTCAAGTCCTTCACATATGATACATAAACAAAAGTGGGACATTCACTATACATAATCATCCTATTTTGGAGATGGGTCCCCCGCTTTGCTAGAGTATCTGCACAGCCATTTGCCTCACGGTACACGTATTGCATGTACACTTCCCATTCCTACTCCAAAAGGTTCTAGCAATCACAGATCAAGGGCAGAATATTAGTGGGATAATTTAAATTTGAGTTTGTTAGCCAGTTTAGGACCACTTTGGAATCTAGTTCCAGTTGTAGGCTCTTTACTCCCATATTCCAAGCCATTGCCAGTCCTTGTCTAACTGCCTCTAGCTCGGCCATATTGTTTGTTGCGAGGCCCACATGCATTGAGAATCCCGCAATCCATTGGCCTTGGTAATCACGAGGAACACCCCCTGCTTCGGCCAATCCTGGGTTATCTAGGGCACTACCATCGTTGTTGAGTTTAAGAAAGGGGTAGGGGGGGGGGGCTTGCCAACCGACAATCTGAGGAATCGGATCCAAGGGCCGCTTGGTGGTACCGGCGAGGAAATGAAATTCGATCACTGCTTGAACAGAGGAATAGATTAGGCTATGTTGGGATCGGGATTTGTTTGTAAATATTCTTTCATTCCTTGCTAACCAAAGTTTCCAACAGTGAAGGGAAAATAGACCTGCCAAGGGGGGTGGTGGGGTAAGGAGGTCCTAACCACCGTAGCATTATATCTCAACCAGTCTTGAAGCGGCAAATGGAAGAAAGACAAGGGCGGGATACCTGTAATTCCCTTCCAAAAAAATAAAATAAAATAAAAGAAGACTCGTGTAACCAATCACACTATAAATATATATATATATATATATATATTCATTTATTGTGCCAATTAAATAGCACTCATCATAATCTTACTATATCAATTTACATAAGTTTTTTAAAGTTAAATTTATAGTAGTTACTTTTATTTTTATTTTTATAGAAGATATAATAGTTACTTGCAACAAGATATCGTAATAAACTAAGAGAATGTTATAATTAAGGGTGTTCACGAAACCACTTGGACCGCATCTAAATCAACCAAAACCGCCTAGAAAATGGAGTAACCACATCCCACCACAAGTGGAAGTGAAAAAATCACACCGCACTATACAGTGTGGCGCACTTCAGCCATCGTTAAGAAAGCCTCACAAAACCACACTTTACCACACCCATTTATGTGTGTGTGTGTGTGTTTTATCTATACTACTATTTAGGGACTTTCTCTGTTTGGGATTCTCAATTTTTTGGTTCAAAACTACCCTTAAATCCTAAACAAAACTGGAGGACATTCCAGTAAAATTACATTTCCAACTTCAAAAAAAAAAAAAAAAAAAAAAAAAAACTACCCACATTCCTATCCTGAAAAAACTACCAAATGTTAATCACAAAAAATTCCTTCCCCATGTACACAACCAAAATTACCCTACCTTCTATCAAAAAAAAAAAAAAAAATACCACATGTTCCTATAAAATAAAAAACCATCACATGTTCTAAAAAAAAAATAAAAACTACCCCATCTCATACAAAAATATGTAAGGTTGAATTTATTCAACCATCTAATTGGCTTTATTCCGTGCCAAATTTGCTTGTATTTTAGCATTTAGTAACCCCGTATTTAGGTGGGTTTGATGTAAGGGTAGTGAGTGAGATAGAGTGAAGTTTGCTCAAGAGTGTGCAAGAAAACAGAGACTCGCGACTTGGCCTCGCGGGTGACTCGCGGCTGCAAGCCGCCAGACGCAGCACACGTGCTAAGCATGCCGGAAGGTGAACAGTCATGCTAGCTGGAGCACTACGGGACAAAATAGGACAATCGGCCATACGGTTATCTCGCGACTGGATCTCGCGGCTTAGTCAAGCCGCGAGGTCAAGCCGCTGGCCACCCCTGTTTTGTAAAACCCGACGTTTCACATTCCTCTCCCACTCCAGTATAAATACCCATTTTACCCACGATTGTAAGAGAGCTTCCGGAGAGAATTTTGAGAGAGAAACCCTAAAGAAAAACAAGATTGATTTACCCACAATCTATACATTAGAGTTTCTTCAAATTCCTCAACTCTCTTCCTCTCCATTGTCAAATCCTTGAGAGGCATTTTACCAAACCTTGTTCTCACCATAATCATCACTGAGAGAGAACTGTTTGGATTTCTGAAAGCGATTAGGAAGAAACCAATGTTAATTGGTTGATGCTACGATCTAGTAGCGGAATCCGGGAAGCAAGAAAAGAAAAAGGTTCGGCACAACCTCGTTGGAGCAAGAAGCTTGGAGGGCTTAGGTGCGCTGGGTAGATTAGGCTTGGAGGGTCTATTGCTGTCCATGTATCCCAACTATATTTTCTAGTGGATTGTTTACCGCTTGGAGGGCGGTGGAGAGGTTTTACGCCGAGGGCTTCGGTTTCCTCTTCGATAACACATCGCGTGTTGTCTTTGTGTTTGCATCTTCCTTCCCTTTATCTTTGCCTTTTATTTTCTGCTGTGGATGTGATTTTAATTGGCTTAGATTGTTTACCAATTTTGTATTAAGCTTTTGTTCATGTTCCGCACATTAATTGTTTGATATAAAGCTTGTCTTGGTAAGTTGTAATTTGGGGGTCTAAACGTTCAAGGGTGTTTCGATAATAACTTTTTAACGGTAAGGAATTTTTGGACGTGGCCTTAATGTTTTAGAAAGTACACATTCGGAGCTTGAATTTGAACACAAATTTTGTATTTTTTCGATAGAAACCAAGAGAGTTGTTTTCCATTGAATAGGTCCCACCGAGTTACCCGAAAAACGGATTCCATTTATGTGCCGATGGAGGGGCATAAAAATGGAAATCTAACGATTCTCACTTGAATTTGGCTTGGAAATATATTTTCTATATCACGAGATCAATAATCTCGAAATCAAATATTGGTAAAAAATACGTTAGTGGCTAGTTATTCACGAGATGTAATCGCTCAAAAAATGTGATGCAAAGTCACCTTCGGTCATCGTTTCGACAATAACTTTTGAACGGTAAGGAATTTTTGGATGCGGCCTTAATGTTTTTGATTGTACACATTCGACGTTTGAATTTGAACAAAAATATTTTATTTTTTCGATGGAAATCAAGAGAGTTATTGTCGTTTAAATATGTCCCATCGAGTCACTCGAAATACTGATTCCAATTATGTGCCGATGGAGGGGCGTAGAAATAGAAGTCTAATGATTTGCACACGATTTTTGCTAGGAAATATTTTTCCTGTATCGCGAGACCAATAATCTAGAAATCAAATTTTGGGTAAAAAATATTTTAGTGGCTAGTTATTCACGAGCCGTAATTGCATAGAAAATGTGTTGGAAAGTGACCTTCGGTCACCGTTTTGACAATAACTTTTGAACGGTAAGGAATTTTTGGACGCGGCTTATATTTTTAAGAAAGTACACATTTGAAGCTTGAATTTGAACACAAATTTTGTATTTTTTTGATAGAAATCAAGAGTGTTATTGTCCTTCGAATATGTCCCACCGAGTTACCCGAAATACGGATTCAACTTATGTGCCAATGGAGGGGCGTAAAGATGGAAGTCTAATGATTCGCTCACGAATTTAGCTTGGAAATATTTTTCCTATATCGCGAGATCAATCATCTCGAAATCAAATTTTGGGAAAAAAATATGTTAGTGGCAAGTTATTCACGATACGTAATCACTTAGAATATGTGTTGAAAAGTGACCTTCAGTCACCGTTTCGAGAATATGTTTTGAACGGTAAGGTATTTTTCGACGCGGCCTGAATGTTTTAGAAAGTTTACATTCAGAGCTTGAATTTGAACAGAAATTTTGTATTTTTTTGAGGGAAAACGACAGAGCCAATGTCGTTTGAATATGTCCCACCGAGTTACCCAAAATATGGATTCCAATTATGTGCCGATGGAGGGGCGTACAAAAAGAAGTCTAATGATTCACACACGATTTTTGCTTGGAAATATTTTTCCTATATCATGAGACCAATAATCTCAAAATCAAATTTTGGGTAAAAAATATTTTGTAGATAGTTATTCACGAGCTGTAATCATTTAGAAAATGAGTTGAAAAGTGACCTTCGATCACCATTTCGACAATAACTTTTAAACGGTACAGAATTTTTGGACGCGGCCCTCATGTTTTTGAAAGTTCACATTCGAAGTTTGAATTTGAACACAAATTTTGTATTTTTTTGATGGAAATCAAGGGAGTTATTGTCGTTTAAATTTGTCCCACCAAGTTACCTGAAATACGGATTCCAATTATGTGTCGATGAAGGGGCATAAAAATGGAAGTCAAATGATTCTCACTCGAATTTGGATTGGAAATATTTTTCCTATATCGCGAGATCAATAATCTCGAAATAAAATTTTGGGTAAAAAATACGTTAGTAGCAAGTTATTCACGAGCCGTAATTGGTTTTAAAATGTGTTGAAAAGTGAGCTTCGGTCACCGTTTCGAAAAAAACTTTTGAACGGTAAGGAATTTTTGGACGTAGCCTGAATGTTTTAGAAAGTACACATTCGGAGTTTGAATTTGAACACAAATTTTGTACTTTTTCTATACAAATCAAGAGATTTATTGACCTTTTGAATATGTCCCACCGAGTTACCCGAAATACGAATTCCAATTATGTCTTGATGGCGGGTGTAAAAATGGAAGTCTAATGATTCGCTCACGAATTTGGCTTGGAAATATTTTTCCTATATCGCGAGATCAATCATCTCGACATAAAATTTTGGGAAAAAATACGTTAGTTGTAAGTTATTCACGAGCCGTAATCGCTTAGAAAATGTGTTGAAAAGTGACTTTCGGTCACCGTTTCGACAATAACTTTTGAACGGTAAGGAATTTTTTTACGCGGCCTGAATGTTTTAGAAAGTACACATTCGGGCTTGGATTTGAACATAAATTTTGTATTTTTTGATGGAAATTGAGAGAGCTATTGTCATTTGAATATGTCTCCTGGAGTTACTCGAAATACGGATTCCAATTATGTTCCGATGGAGGGGCATAAAAATAGACGTCTAACGTTTCACAAACGATTTTGGCTTGGAAATATTTTTCCAATATCGTGAGACCAATACTCTTGAAATCAAATTTTGGGTAAAAAATATATTAGTGGCTACTTATTCATGAGCCATAATCGCTTAGAAAATGTGTTGAAAAGTGACCTTCGGTCGCCGTTTCGATAATAACTTTTGAATGGTAAGGAATTTTTGGACGCAGCCTTAATGTTTTAGAATGTACACATTCGGAGCTTAAATTTAAACACAAATTTTGTATTTTTTCGATAGAAATCAACATAGTCATTGTCCTTTGAATATGTCCCACTGAGTTTTCCGAAATACGGATTCAAATTATCTGCCGATGGAGGGCGTAAAAATAGAAGTCTAACGATTAGCACACGATTTTTGCATGGAAATATTTTTCCTATATCGCGAGATCAATAATCTTGAAATCAAATTTTGGGTAAAACTTATTTTAGTGGCAAGTTATTCACGAGCTGTAATCGTTTAGAAAATGAGTTGACAAGTGACCTTCGGTCACCGTTTCAACAATAACTTTTGAATGGTGTGGTAGTTTTTGACGCGGCCTGAATGTTTTAGAAAGTACACATTTAGAGCTTGAATTTAAACACAAATTTTGTATTTTTTCAAAGGAAACCGAGAGAGTTATTGTCCTTTGAATATGTCCCGCAGAGTTACCCGAAATACTGATTTCAATCATGTGCCGATGGAGGGAGTAAAAATAGAAGTCTAACGATTTGCACACGAATTTGGCTTGGTATTATTTTTCCTATATCGCGAGATCAATAATCTTGAAATCAAATTTACGATAAAAATATGTTAGTGGCCAGTTATTCATGAGCCGTAATCGCTTAGAAAATTTCTTGAAAAGTGACCTTTGGTCACCGTTTCCACAATAACATTTGAACGGAAAGGAATTTTTTGATGCGGCATTAATGTTTTAGAAAGTACAAATTCGGAGCTTGAATTTGAACACAAATTTAGTATTTTTTGATGGAAATTGAGAGAGCTATTGTCGTTTGAATATGTCCCATAGTGTTACTCGAAATACGGATTCCAATTACGTTCCGATGGAGGGGCGTAAAACTAGACGTCTAACGTTTCACAAACGATTCTGGCCTGGAAATATTTTTCTAATATCATGAGAGCAATAATCTCGAAATCAAATTTTGGGTAAAAAATATATTAGTGGCTAGTTATTCACGAGCCGTAATCACTTAGAAAATGTGTTGAAAAGTGACCATCGGTCACCGTTTTGATAATAACTTTTGAACGGCTAGGAATTTTTGGACGTGGCCTGAATGTTTAAGAATGTACACATTTGGATTTTAAATTTGAAAACAAATTTTGTATTTTTTCGATAGAAATCAAGACAGTTATTGTCCTTTGAATATGTCCCACCGAGTTACCCGAAATACGGATTCCAATTATGTGTCGATGGAGGGGCGTAAAAATAGAAGTCTAAGGTTTCGCACACGATTTTTGCATGGAAATATTTTTCCTGAATCGCATGACCAATAATCTCGAAATCAAAATTTGGTTAAAAATTATTTTAGTGGCAAGTTATTCACGAGCTGCAATCGTTTAGAAAATGAGTTGAAAAGTGACCTTCCGGCACCGTTTCGACAATAACTTTTGAACGGTATGAAAGTTTTTGACGCGACCTGAATGTTTTAGAAAGTACACATTTGGAGCTTGACTGTGAACATGAATTTTGTATTTTTTTGATAGAAATCAAGAGAGTTATTGACCTTTGAATAAGTTCCACCGTGTTACGCGAAATACGGATTCCAATTATGTGCCGATGGTGGGGTGTAAAAATGGAAGTCTAACAATTCGCTCACGAATTTGGCTTGGAAAATTTTTTCCTATATCGCGAGATCAATCATCTCGACATAAAATTTTGGGAAAAAAATACGTTAGTGGCAAGTTATTCACGAGCCGTAATCGCTTAGAAAATGTGTTGAAAAGTGACCTTCGGTCACCGTTTCGACAATAACTTTTCAATGGTAAGAAATTTTTTGACGTGACTTGAACATTTTAGGAAGTACACATTTGGAGTGTGAATTTGAACACAAATTTTGTATTTTTTGATGGAAATCGAGAGAGCTATTGTCGTTTTAATATGTCCCACAGAGTTACCTGAAATACGGATTCCAATTATGTTCCGATGGAGGGGCGTAAAAATAGACGTCTAATGATTCACAAATGATTTTCGCTTGGAAATATTTTTGCATCCTCGTGAGACCAATAATCTTGAAATCAAATTTGGGTAAAAAATATATTAGTGGCTAGTTATTCACGAGCCGCAATCGCATAGAAAATGTGTTGAAAAGTGACCTTCGGTCACCGTTTCGATAATAACTTTTGAACAGTAAGGAATTTTTGGACGCGACCTTAATGTTTTAGAATTTACACATTCGGAGCTTAAATTTGAACTCAAATTTAGTATTTTTTTGATAGAAATCAAGATAGTCTTTGTCCGTTGAATATGTCCCACCGAGTTACCCGAAATACGGATTCAAATTATGAGCCGATGGATAGGCGTAAAAATAGAAGTCTACCGATTCGACACGATTTTTGCATGGAAATATTTTTCCTATATCGCAAGACCAATAATATCGAAATCAAATGTTGGGTAAAAATTATTTTTAGTGGCAAGTTATTCACGAGCTGTAATCGTTTAGAAAATGAGTTGAGAAGTGACCTTCGGTCACCGTTTCGACAATAACTTTTGAACGGAATGGAAGTTTTTGACGTGGCCTGAATGTTTTAGAAAGTACACATTCCGAGCTTGAATTTTAACACAAATTTTGTATTTTTTCGATGGAAATTGAGAGAGTTATTGTCCTTTGAATATGTCCCACAGAGTTAATCGAAATACGGATTCCAATTATGTGAAAATGAAGGGGCGTAAAAATAGAAGTCTAACGAATTCCACACAAATTTGGCTTGGAAATATTTTTCCTATATCGTGATATCAATAATCTTGAAATCAAATTTTCGGTAAAAAATATGATAGTGGCCAGTTATTCACGAGTCGTAATCACTTAGAAAATGTGTTGAAAAGTGACATTCGATCACCGTTTTGACAACAACTTTTGAACAAGATGGTATTTTTTGATGTAGCTTGAATGTTTTAGAAAGTTCACATTCGGAGCTAGAATTTGAACACAAATTTTGTATTTTTTTGTTGGAAATTGAGAGAGCTATTGTCGTTTAAATATGTCCCACAGAGCTAAAGATATTCAAAAAGACAATTTTCATTTAGAACAGATTAAAAGAGATAAGGAAATTTCAACAATTTTAAAAAATAAGAATGGACATTACATTATATTACATCCCTACTATTCTATACATAGCATCTTATAGAAATTTACCAACTTAAAAGCTCTACAAAGATTATTATTGTTTTGACACAACCAATTAATGGTAACCACCCTTCACACACTATATACATCATTCATAGCAGGTTGACAATTTTCCTTGAGCATTAAAGTGTGTACATGACTAAATCTAAGAAAAGAGCAACAAATATAATGCACCTTGAAGAATATCAGGCAATCAGACATATTATTGTCTTATAAATGCAAATGAGGTTAAAATTCAATTCAATAAACATAAATGATAATAATATAGTGTACGAGTGGGGCCAAGATTTTTTGGATGTAAGCAACTAATCCATTCTCTGCCATAGTTTGTAATTCGACATTTTCTTTGCAAAAATTTGCAATTCGAACTTTGTGAAACATATTTGTATTGTAAATGTTATTGATAGATTATTATGGTTCTTTATTGTTATCTTTTTGCTTAACTTTCAAGTGTATTGGTAAGAAACAATGCTTGTGCTTTCTACATGTGTGTGTGTTTACAATAATGAAGAGGTGAAATACACCAAGAAACTATCAAACAGTGTTAAGATTGTGAAACAATATAATTTATCGCTTTTTAATTGTGAACATGGCATATTTTTAGATGGGCTTTCTTTCTTATTCGCTAACCTGTGCAATGCACAAAAAACTTTTAAATGTATTTTAACATGTTAAGTTTAAATATTTCTCTAAATTTAAACTATTTGAAAGCTGAATTGGCTCTAATATAAGATGAAAATTGTAGTTTAAAATTTCTCATGAAAAACCTTCAAAATTTTATATATAAGATCCTTATAAACGAGAAGCAAATAAAATTTTATATATACAATCCTTATAAATGAGAAACAAACAAATATTATAAAGCAAAATATTACAGTCATCATAATGTGCTATACATTTGGTTTAATAAGTATTACCAAAAAAAAAATAGTCATTTAAACTTATATCTTGAAGCTTTATCAATGCTTTTCAAGAATCTATTTCCTCCTATTCTTAGGCTCCTCTTTCCTCAACTTCTCAAGCTACTTAACTCTTCACCAAGTTTTTTATAAGCATTTGATATCTTAATCTAAAATGCAAATAGTCTAGTTTCAGATTCTTCCTAGAAATAAATTGCCAATAATGATGCAGCAGAAAACAAATAGAGACTAAAGTAGAAAATTAATAAAGACTTATCACTGCTATGGTGCTACCCTTGAATTGATGAACATGAGCATCTAATACAATAAAACTACTCAAAACCGACAAAGCCCATGGAAAAAAAGAATTTCCCAAGGAAACAACGGCTTAAATAGAACAAAACCCACTTAGGATCCACTTCACACAATCATCTAATGAAAGATGATGAAAAGAAAATTTTAAAAAATAAAAAATGAAAAACAAATAAAAGAAACAAACAAACAAAGATAAATCGACCTCTTTATGTAACAGCCACAGGTCTATAGTGACCTTTTCCTGCCTAAAAGTGTTATCAATCAGAACACCGACTAAAAAAACAAAGTGTGTGCGATTAACACAAATCTTATTATAATCCCAAAGAAAACTTAAAAATTTGCATATAAATCTGTAAGTTTCTCAGCCTTTTAAAATTTCAAACTAAATCCATGCAATAGAAGATCTCAACCACAAATGAAAAGAAAATTGCGTCAACAAAAAGAGGAACAAATTTTTTTGGGTTAACTCAAGGAGATTGCAAAATTATGTTTGTGTTTGCCTTGAGAGAAAGAGAGAAAAAAACTTACAGGTTGGAGAAGCGGAGGCGAAACAGGATGAGTGAGAGGAATAGGGGCGGAGCGTGCGTCTAAAAAAGGGAGAGGGGTAGAGCGTCTAGTTGAGTTTTTTGGGGACTCGGGCTGAGTTTATTTTAAAGAAAGGGGCAAAGCTTAAAGAAGCAAAGCGAGCCTTTAGCTAAAATTCTCACCCAAAACTCAAATGAAAACAATTAAAGATTCTAGAATCTTTACCCTTTTCCTATTATATAACCATAGCCCTTGAAACAACTTGGGTGCAAGTCATAACTAATTTGGTTGGGATTTCAAATGGTGTTGTTTGGTAAGTTTCAATTTTAAGCGATAAGTTTCAATTTTGAGTGAGACTTTTTGTTAAACACGTGGAGTACATATTCTAAATGGGAATGAAAAGAATGTTTACAGCATGAATACACCCAAAAAATGCACCTAAATTAAGCACACTACAATTGAACATTGACAGAAGTGAAGGAAAAAACTTCAAAATAATCCATAACGAAATTTAAGAAACATTACTTAAAGGCAATCCCTTGTATATTTTCCTTGTATAGCAGCAACTTTAAAGAAATCGGGAAAGTGGACACATATTTTGTATTTGATTGTAACCCATGACTTAAATGAAAGAAATTTTATGTAACAATAATCATAGAGTTAGATATGATTGAAGCTAAATTTTTTACAACTTTGATCTTTCACAACAATTTACAACAGGGTATCTAATAGTTATAAAAGATGTTGTCTCTATAGAGAATCATCCAAAATGTCACAAGTATACACACACAAACTACTATTTAGCAACCCCTTTGCTAAAGTTTAAAGGATCAAATCTAGGCAAAGTAGAAAGCAGACATTGAATCTTAGAATTTTTTTTTTTTTTTTTTTAACAAACAGTAAGGATTTATTAACTAAGAACCAGTATCAAACACCTATCGTGCACTATAACTGAAATTTCAAAACCCCGACTTTAAACTAAACGAATTTAATTCGGAATGAAAAGAATTTGGAGAATGACCAGAGAGTACCAAATTTCTCAAAACTAATTCATATTTCATACCTATAGATCTAAGAAAGAAAGGAAAAAGAAAATTACTGGTGGTAGTTCTCACTCTATCGCTATATAGTCTTATGGTGTTGATGGTCCATAGATTTTTCTTGTATGGTGAGGCTACTGACGGTGTAGGACTCAAACATTCTGTGTTTTAAAAACCCGAAACAAAAGCAAATCAAATCTGAACCTATTCAATAGGAAAACTTAATCAAAAGTAACATTTCATACCCAAATCAATATTTTTAGTGATCTCTATAATCTAAAAAAACAAACAAAAAACAAAACAAAAGCAAATATCTAAAATTGAGAAAACAATCATTTTGATAGAGGTTCCAAAAACCCAAAAAAAACTCAATTAAAAATAAAGTTTTATACCCAAACCTACAAAATTGAGAAAAAATTGTACCCTTGTTGATGTCAATTCCGGCGATCCGGTGGTCTAAATCTGGCAAGGGAATGGACGGTGTATGGTTTAGACGAACTCTGCTCTCTTTCCCTTTTGATTGTAACGCACTATGGACAGCCTTAGGAACTTTGCCTCTTTCTCTGTTTCTTTCTCCGTGTCGCATTTCATCACCTCCCTTTCTCTGCTTCTTTCTTTGTGTTGTCATCCCCTCTCTCTATTTCTGTTTTCGTGTACATTTTTTAAACCGTTTATTTTTTGTTATTTATAATGGGAGGGTTTTAAACGATGTTGTAGCATTCCCAAACAATGTAATGTATCGCTTTTTAACTTATACTTGTCTGAGTTTTAGATAAGCAGTTATCCTATGTGTCAACACCTCCTTAATCGGAGGAATCAACTTTCTCTGAGCTTCTGCTATTATATATAGTATATGATATGCATATATGACCTCTCACAAAGGCTTGAGTACAATAAATTTTGAAGCTTTTCATTTGGCTCCATGTTTGACATGACATTTGATCTATTTGAATCAACGCATCTCATATTGAGATCGATGCCTGAAATTTTTGATATCTCATTTTGATGAGTAAGCCTTTGGCTTTTTGGGCATCATACACTTTTAATATTTTGGTTGCTTTCCCTTTTTCCTAGTCAAATACTAGTATGTGCGATAGGCTTTTGCAGCCCAATATCTCTTTCCATTTGGAGATTTACATTTGGTGAGCTCTTTTAGCAAAAACAATAAAATAAAGTGTGGGAAGATATATAGACACAAGTCTATGCATGTCTCAAGATCAACAAAGCCATTCACTAATCATTCATGTCAAGGTTGAAGATCTATTTACAACAGTCATAAAAGATTTCAAAATTTCTCCCACAATGATATAAGTGCAAAGGGAGCAAGCTATGCTCATAGATGCACAAAGCCATTTGCACAAAGGTACAAGATAAAACATATTTTGAGACAAAACCCAACAATGTCGATCAATCTTTTTGGATTTTCTACTTTTTATGTGGTTTTTGGATTTTTGAAATATTTTTCCTATATCGCGAGATCAATAATCACGAAATAAAATTTTCGATAAAAAATACGTTAGTGGCAAGTTATTCACGAGCTGTAATCGGATAGAAAATGTGTTGAAAAGTGACCTTCGGTCACTATTTCTACAATAACTTTTGAACGGTAAGGAATTTTTGGACGCGGCCTGAATGATTTAGAAATTACACATTCGGAGCCTGAATTTGAACACAAATTTTGTATTTTTTCGATAGAAATCAAGATAGTTGTTGACCTTTTAATATGTCCCTCTGAGTTACCAGAAATACAGATTCCAATTATGCGCCGACGGAGGGGCGCAAAAATGGAAATCTAACGATTCGCTCACGAATTCGGCTTAAAAATACATATCCTATATCCCGAGATCAATCATCTCGAAATAAAATTTTGGGTAAAAAATAGGTTAGTGTCAAGTTATTCACGAGCCATAATCGCTTAGAAAATGTGTTGAAAAGTGACCGTCGGTCAGCGTTTCGACAATAACTTTTGAACGGTGAGTAATTTTTGGACGTGGCCTGAATGTTTTAGAAAGTACACATTTGGAGCTTGAATTTGAACATAAATTTTTTCTTTTCTCGATAGAAATCAAGAGAGTTATTGACCTTTGAATATGACCCAACGAGTTACCCGAAATACGAATTCCAATTATGTGCCGATTGAGGGGTGTAAAAATTGAAGTCTAACGATTAGCTCACGAATTTGGCTTGGAATTATTTTTCCTATATCGTAAGATAAATCATCCAGAAATTAAATTTTGGATAAAAAATATGTTTGTGGCAAGTTATTCACGAGCTGTAATTGCTTAGAAAATGTATAGAAAATTGACCTTCGGTCACCTTGTTGACAATAACATTTGAACGGTGAGGTATTTTTTGACGCGGCCCTATTGTTTTAGAAAGTAAACATTCGGAGCTTGAATTTGAACACAATTTTTTTTTATTTTTTCGATAGAAATCAAGTGAATTATTGACGTTTGAATATGTCCCACCGAGTTACCCTAAATATGGATTTCAATTATACGCCAACGGAGGGGTGTAAAAATGGAAGTCTAACGATTCGCTCACGAATTCGGCTTGGAAATATTTTTCCTATATCGCGAGATCAATCATCTCAAAATAAAATTTTGAGTAAAAAATTCATTAGTGACAAGTTATTCACAAGCTGTAATCGCTTAGAAAATGTGTTGAAAGTGACCTTCGGTCACCTTTTCGACAATAAATTTTGAATGGTAAGGAATTTTTCGATGCGGCCAGACTATTTTAGAAAGTAAACATTCGTAGCTTGAATTTGAATGCAAATTTTGTATTTTTTGGAAGAAATCATGATAGTTATTGACCTTTGAATATGTCCCACCG
The DNA here is from genome assembly GCA_028216015.1 of Quercus dentata. Taxonomy (NCBI): domain Eukaryota; kingdom Viridiplantae; phylum Streptophyta; class Magnoliopsida; order Fagales; family Fagaceae; genus Quercus; species Quercus dentata. Next base: position 82,964,213 of record CP116448.1, on the reverse strand, counting down.
AGTTACCCCAAATACGGATTCCAATTATGTGCTAACGAAGGGGCATAAAAATGGAAGTCTAACGATTCATTTGCCAATTCGGCTTGGAAATATTTTTCCTATATTGCGAGATCAATCATCTTGAAATAAAATTTTAGGTAAAAAATACGTTAGTGACAAGTTATTCACGAGCCGTAATCGCTTCGAAAATCTGTTGAAAAGTGACCTTTAGTCACCGTTTCGATAACAACTTTTGAACGGTATGGAATTTTTTGACGCGGCTTGAATGTTTTAGAAAGTACACACTCGGAGCTTGAATTTGAACACAAATTTTGTATTTTTTCGATAGAAATCAAGGGAGTTGTTGACCTTTTAATATGTCCCACTGAGTTACCGCAAATACTGATTCCAATTATGTGCCTACGGAGGGGCGCAAAAATGGAAATCTAACGATTCGCTCACGAATTCGGCTTGAAAATACTTATCCTATATCCCGAGATCAATCATCTCGAAACAAAATTTTGGGTAAAAAATAGGTTAGTGTCAAGTTATTCACGAGCCGCAATCGCTTAGAAAATGTGTTGAAAAGTGACCGTTGGTTAGCGTTTCGACAATAACCTTAGAATGGTGAGGAATTTTTGGACGTGGCCTGAATGTTTTAGAAAGTACACATTCGTAGCTTGAATTTGAACTAAAATTTTGTATTTTTTCAATTGAAATCAAGATAGTTATTGACCTTTGAATATGTCCCACCGAGTTACCCTAAATACGGGTTCCAATTATGTGCCGACGCTTTGGCGTAAAAATGAAAGTCTAACGATTCGCTCACGAATTCGGCCTAGAAATATTTTTCCAATATCGTGAGAAAAATTCTGTCAAAATACAAAATTTGTGTCCATATTCAAGCTCCAAATGTGTACTTTCTAAAACATTATGGCCACGTCCAAAAATTCCTTATTGTTCAAAATTTATTGTCGAATCGGTGATCGAAGGTCACTTTTAAGCACATTTTCTATGCAATTACGGATTGTGAATAATTAGCAACTAACTTATGTTTTACCCAAAATTTGGTCTCGAGATCATTGGTCTCGTGATATAGGAAAAATATTTCCAAGCCAAAATCGTCTGCGAATTGTTAGACTTCTATTTTTATGCCCCTCCATTGGCACAAAATTGAATTCGTATTTAGGTAACTCGGTGGGACATATTCAAATGGCAATAACTATCTTGATTTCCTTCGAAAAAATTCAAAATTTGGGTACAAATTCCAGCTCCGAATGTGTACTTTCTAAAACATTCAGGCCGCGTCCAAAAACTCCTTACCGTTCCAAATTTCTTGTAGAAACGGTGACCGATGGTCACTTTTCAACACATTTTCTAAGCGATTACAGCTCGTGACTAACTTGCCATTGACGTATTTTTTACCCAAAATTTTATTTCGAGATGATTGATCTCGCGATATAGGAAATATATTTTCTATCCAAATTCTTGAGCGAATCGTTAGACTTCCATTTTTACGTCCCTTCATCGGTCCATAAGTGGAATTCGTATTTTGGGTAACGTTGTGGGACATATTCAAAGGACAATAATTCTCTCAATTTCCATCGAAAAAAAAAAAAAAAAACAAAATTCATGTTCAAATTCAAGCTTCGAATGTTTACTTTCTAAAACATTCAAGCCGCGTCCAAAAATTCCTTACCGTTCAAAAGTTATTGTCGAAACGGTGATCGAAGGTCAATTTTTAACACATTTTCTAAGCGATTACTACTCGTGAATAACTTGCCACTAACAAATTTTTTAACCAAAATTTAATTTCTAGATGATTGATCTCATGTCATACGAAAAATATTTACATGCCAAATTCAAGAGCGAATCATTAGACTTCCATTTCTGCGCTCCTCCATCGCCACATAATTGGAATCCGTATTTTGGGTATCTCGGAGGGACATATTCAAAGGACAATAACTATCTTGATTTCCATCGAAAAAATACAAATTTTGTATTCAAATTCAAGTTTTGAATGTGTACTTCCTAAAATATGCAGGTTGCGTCCAAAAATTCCCTACCGTTCAAAAGTGATTGTCGAAACGGTGACTCAAGGTCACTTTTCAACACATTTTCAAAGCGATTACGGCTCGTGAATAACTAGCCAAGAACTCATTTTTTCCCCAAAATTTTGTTTCGAGATTATTGGTCTCGCGATATAGTAAAAATATTTCCATCCCAAAATCGTGTGCTAATTGTTAGACTTCTATTTTTACATCCCTCCATTGGCACATAATTGGAATCCGTATTTTGGATAAGTCGGCGGGACATATTCAAAGGACAAGAACTCTCTTGATTTCAATTGAAAAAATACAAAATTTGTGTCCATATTAAGCTCCAAATGTGTACTTTCTAAAACATTATGGTTGCGTCCAAAAATTCCTTACCGTTCAAAATTTATTGTCGAATCGGTGATCGAAGGTCACTTTTAAGCACATTTTCTAAGCAATTACGGCTCATGAATAATTAGCTACAAACTTATTTTTTACCCGAAATTTGGTCTCGAGATCATTGGTCTCGTGATATAGGAAAAATATTTCCAAGCCAAAATCGTCTGCATCGTTAGACTTCTATTTTTATGCCCCTCCATCTGCACAAAATTGAATTCGTATTTAGGTAACTCGGTGGGACATATTCAAATGGCAATAACTATCTTGATTTCCTTCGAAAAAATACAAAATTTGGGTTCAAATTCAAGCTTCGAATGTGTACTTTCTAAAACATTCAGGCCGCATCCAAAAACTCCTTACCGTTCAAAATTTCTTGTCGAAACGGTGACCGATGGTCACTTTTCAACACATTTTCTAAGCGATTACAGCTCGTGACTAACTTGCTACTGACGTATTTTTTACCCAAAATTTTATTTCGAGATGATTGATCTCGCGATATAGGAAATATATTTTCTATCCAAATTCGTGAGCGAATCGTTAGACTTCCATTTTTACGTCCCTTCATCGGTCCATAAGTGGAATCCGTATTTTTGGTAACGCTGTGGGACATATTCAAAGGACAATAATTCTCTCGATTTCCATCGAAAAAAAAAAAACAAAATTCATGTTCAAATTCAAGCTTCGAATGTTTAATTTCTAAAACATTCAAGCCGCGTCCAAAAATTCCTCACTGCTCAAAAGTTATTGTCGAAACGGTGACCAAAGGTCAGATTTTAGCACATTTTCTAAGCGACACGCTCGTGAATAACTTGCCACCGACAAATTTTTTAACCAAAATTTTATTTCTAGATGATTGATCTCATGTCATAGGAAAAATATTTACATGCCAAATTCAAGAGCGAATCATTAGACTTCCATTTCTGCGCTCCTCCATCGCCATATAATTGGAATCCGTATTTCGGGTATCTCGGAGGGACATATTCAAAGGACAATAACTATCTTGATTTCCATCGAAAAAATACAAAATTTGTATTCAAATTCAAGTTTGAATGTGTACTTCCTAAAATATGCAGGTTGCGTACAAAAATTCCCTACCGTTCAAAAGTGATTGCCAAAACGGTGACCGATGGTCACTTTTCAACACATTTTCAAAGCGATTATGGCTCGTGAATAACTAGCCAAGAACTCATTTTTTCCCAAAAAATTTGTTTCGAGATTATTGGTCTCGCGATATAGGAAAAATATTTCCATGCCAAAATCGTGTGCTAATTGTTAGACTTCTATTTTTACACCCCTCCATTGGCACATAATTGGAATCCGTATTTTGGATAAGTCGGTGGGACATATTCAAAGGACAAGAACTCTCTTGATTTCAATTGAAAAAATACAAAATTTGTGTCCATATTAAGCTCCAAATGTGTACTTTCTAAAACATTATGGCTGCGTCCAAAAATTCCTTACCGTTCAATATTTATTGTCGAATCGGTGATCGAAGATCACTTTTAAGCACATTTTCTAAGCAATTACGGCTCGTGAATAATTAGCCACTAACTTATTTTTTACCCAAAATTTGGTCTCGAGATCATTGGTCTCGTGATATAGGAAAAATATTTCCAAGCCAAAATCGTCTACGAATCGTTAGACTTCTATTTTTATGGCCCTCCATCGGCACAAAATTGAATTCGTATTTAGGCAACTCGGTGGGACATATTCAAATGGCAATAACTATCTTGATTTCCTTCGAAAAAATACAAAATTTGGGTTCAAATTCAAGCTTTGAATGTGTACTTTCTAAAACATTCAGGCCGCGTCCAAAAACTCCTTACCGTTCCAAATTTCTTGTCGATGATCGATGGTCACTTTTCAACACATTTTCTAAGCGATTACAACTCGTGACTAACTTGCCACTGACGTATTTTTTACCCAAAATTTTATTTCGAGATGATTGATCTCGCGATATAGGAAATATATTTTCTATCCAAATTCGTGAGCGAATCGTTAGACTTCCATTTTTACGTCCCTTCATCGGTCTATAAGTGGAATCTGTATTTTGGGTAACGCTCTGGGACATATTCAAAGGACAATAATTCTCTCGATTTCCATCGAAAAAAAAAAAAAACAAAATTCATGTTCAAATTCAAGCTTCGAATGTTTACTTTCTAAAACATTCAAGCCACGTCCAAAAATTCCTTACCGTTCAAAAGTTATTGTCGAAACGGTGACCGAAGGTCAGATTTTAACACATTTTCTAAGCGATTCCTGCTCATGAATAACTTGCCACTAACAAATTTTTTAACCAAAATTTTATTTCTAGATGATTGATCTCATGTCATAGGAAAAATATTTCCATGCCAAATTCAAGAGCGAATCATTAGACTTCCATTTCTGCGCTCTTCCATCGCCACATAATTGGAATCCGTATTTTGGGTGTCTCGGAGGGACATATTCAAAGGACAATAACTATCTTGATTTCCATCGAAAAAATACAAAATTTGTATTCAAATTCAAGTTATGAATGTGTACTTCCTAAAATATGCAGGTTGCGTCCAAAAATTCCCTACCGTTCAAAAGTGATTGTCGAAACGGTGACCGAAGGTCACTTTTCAACACATTTTCAAAGCGATTACGGCTCGTGAATAACTAGCCAGTAACACATTTTTTCCCCAAAAATTTGTTTCGAGATTATTGGTCTCGCGATATAGGAAAAATATTTCCATGCCAAAATCGTGTGCTAATCGTCGGACTTCTATTTTTGCGCTCCTCCATCGGCACATAATTGTAATCCATACCTCCATTATCTTGGTGCGACATTTTCAAAGGACAATAACTCTCTCGATTTCCATAAAAAAAATACAGTATTTGTGTTCAAATTCAAGCACAGAATGTGTACATTCTAAAGCATTTAGGCCGTGTACAAGAATTCCTTACCATTCAAAAGTTATTGTCGAAACGGTGACCAAAGGTCACTTTTCAACACATTTTCTCAGCGATTCTCGCTTGTGAATAACTTGCCACTAACGTATTTTATACCCAAAATTTTGTTTCGAGATCATTGATCTCATAAAATAGGAAAAATATTTCCTTGCCAAATTCGTGATAGAATCATTAGACTTCCATTTTTACGCCCCTCCATCGGCACATAAGAGGAATCCGTATTTCAGGTTACTTGGAGGGACATATTCAATGGAAAAAACTCTCCTAATGTGTACTTTATAAAACATGCAGGCCGCGTCCAAAAATTCCCTACCGTTCAAAAGTGATTCTCGAAACGGTGACCAAAGGTCACTTTTCAACACATTTTCTAAGCGATTACGGCTCGTGAACAACTAGCCGCTAACATATTTTTTACCCAAAATTTGGTTTTGAGATTATTAGTCTTGCGATGTAGGAAAAATATTTCCCTGCCAAAATCGTGTGCTAATCGTTAGACCTCTATTTTTACACCCCCCCCATCAAAGACATAATTGGAATCCGTATTTCGCGTAACTCAAGAGGACATATTCAATGGACAATAACTCTCTTGATTACAATCGAAAAAATAAAAAATTTGTGTTCATAATAAAGCCCCGAATATATACTTTCTAAAACATTGAGCTTGCATCTAGAAATTCCTCACTGTTCAAAAGTTATTGTCAAAACGGTGATCGAAGGTCACTTTTTAGCACATTTTCTAAGCGATTACGGCTCGTGAATAACTAGCCACTAACATATTTTTTACCCAAAATTTGGTTTCGAGATTATTGGTCTCGCAATATAGGAAAAATATTTCCTAGCCAAAATTGCGTGCGAATCGTTAGACTTCTATTTTTACGCCCCTCCATCGGCACATAATTGGAATTCGTATTTCAAGTAACTTGGTGAGACATATTCAAACAACAATAACTATCTTGATTTCCTTCGAAAAAATACAAACTTTTTGTTCAAATACAAGCTTCCAATGTGTACTTTCTTAAAGATTAAGGCTGCGTCCAAAAATTCCTTACCTTTTAAAAGTTATTGTCGAAACGGTGACTCAAGGTCACTTTTCAACACATTTTCTAAGCGATTACGTCTCGTGAATAACTTGCCGCTAACGTATTTTTTACCCAAAGTTTTATTTCGAGATGATTGATCTCATGATATAGGAAATATATGTCCTAGCCAAATTCGTGAGTGAATCGTTAGACTTCCATTTTTAAGCCCCTCCATCAGCCCATAAATTGATCAAATTCATGCTCCGAATGTGTACTTTCTAAAACATGGAGGTCCCGTCAAAAAATTTCTTACCGTTCAAAAGTTATTGTCGAAATGGTGACTGATGGTCACTTCTCAGCACCATTTCTAAGCGATTACAGTTCGTGAGTAACTAACCACTAACATATTTTTTACCCAAAATTTGATTTCGAGATTATTGATCTCGCGATATAGGAAAAATATTTCCAAGTCAAATTCGTGTGCGATTCGTTAGACTTCTATTTTTACATTTTTACGCCCCTCCATTGGCAAAAAATTGGAATCCGTATTTCGGTTAACTCGGTGGGACATATTCAAAGGATAATAACTCTCTTGATTTCTATAAAAAAAAATACAAAATTTTTGTTCAAATTCAAGCTCCGTATGTGTACTTTCTAAAACATTCAGGCCACGTACAAGAATTCCATATCGTTCAAAAGTTATTGTTGAAACGAAGACCGAAGGTCACTTTTCAACACATTTTCTAAGCGATTACAGCTCGTGAATAACTAGCCACTAACATATTTTTTACCCAATAATTGATTTCAAGATTATTGATCTCACAATATAGGAAAAATATTTACAAGCCAAATTCATGTGCGAATCGTTAGACTTCTACTTTTACGCCCCTCCATCAGCACAAAATTGGAATCCGTATTTTGAGTAACACAGTGGGACATATTCAAAAGTTATAGTCGAAACGGTGACCGAAGGTTACTTTTCAACACATGTTCCAAGCAATTACGTCTCGGGAACAACTACCACTAACATAGTTTTTTACCCAAAATTTGATTTCGAGATTATAGATCTCATGATATACAAAATGTATTTCCAAGCCAAAATCGTGTGCAAATTGTTAGACTCCTATTTTTACGCCCCTTTATCGGCACATAAGTGAAATCAGTATTTCAGGTAACTCGGTAGGACATATTCAAAGGACAATAACTCTCTCAATTTACATCGAGAAAATACAAAATTTTTATTCAAATTCATGCTCCGAATGTTTACTTTCTAAAACATGGAGGCCGCATCCAAAAATTCCTTACCGTTCAAAAGTTATTGTCAAAACAAAGGATCGATGATCACTTTTAAACACATTTTCTAAGCGATTATAGATCGTGAATAACTAGCCACTAACATATTTTTTACCCAAAATTTGATTCGAGATTACAGCTCGTGAATAACTAGCCACTAACATATTTTTTACCAAAAATTTGATTCGAGATGATTGATCTCGCGATATAGGAAAAATTTTCCTAGCCAAATTTGTGAGCGAATCGTTAGACTTCCATTTTTACGCACCTCCATCAGCACATATGTGGAATCCGCATTTCGGGTAACTCGGTGGGACATATTCAAAGGACAATAAATCTCTCGATTTCCATTGAAAAAATATAGAATTTGTGTTCAAATTCAAGCTCCGAATGTGGAATTTCTAAAACATTTAGGCCGCGTCCAAAAATTCCTTACCGTTCAAAAGTAATTGTAGAAATGGTGACTGCAGGTCACTTTTCAACACATTTATTAAGCGATTACGGGACGTGAATAACTTGTCACTAACGTCTTTTTTACCCAAAATTTTATTTCTAGATGATTGATCTCGCGATATTGAAAAAATATTTCCAAACCAAATTCGTGTGCAAATCGTTACACTTCTATTTTCATGCCCTCCAAAGGGCACATAATTGGAATTCGTATTTCGGGTAACTCGGTGGGACATATTGAAACAACAATAACTCTGTAGATTTCGTTCGAAAAAATACAAAATTGGGGTTCAAATTCAAGCTCCCAATATGTACTTTCTAAAACATTATGGCTACGTGAAAAAATTCCTTACCGTTCAAAAGTTATTGTCGAAATGGTGACCGTAGGTCACTTTTCAACACATTTTCTAAGCGATTTCTGCTCGTGAAAAACTAGCCACTCACATAGTTTTCTCCCAAAATTTGATTTCGAGATTATTGATCTCGCGATATAGGAAAAATATTTCCTAGCCAAATTCGTGTGAATCGTTAGACTTCTATTTTTACGCCCCTCGATTGGCACAAAACTGGAATCCGTATTTTGGGTAACTCGGTGGGACATATTCAAATGACAATAACTCTCTCGATTTCCTTTGAAAAAATACAAAATTTATGTTCAAATTCAAGCTCCCAATGTGTACTTTCTAAAAGATTCATGCCGCATCCAAAAATTCCTTACTGTTCAAAAGTTATAGTCGAAACAAAGACCAAAGGTCACTTTTGAACACATTTTCTGTGCGATTAATGCACGTGAATAACTAGTTGCTCACATATTTTTTACCCAAAATTTGATTTCAAAATTATTGATCTCACGATATAGGAAAAATATTTCCTAACCAAATTCCTGTGCGAATCGTTAGACTTCAATTTTTACACCCCTCCATTGGCACATTATACTAATCTGTATTTCGGGTAACACGGTGGGACACATTCAAATGACAATAAATCTCACAATTTCCTTCGAAAAAATACAAAATTTGTGTTCAAATTCAAGCTCCGAATGTGTGCTTTCTAAAACATTCAGGTCACGTCAAAAAATTCCTTTCCATTCAAAAGTTATTGTCGAAACGGTGACCGAAGGTCACTTTTCGGCACATTTTCTAAGGGATTATGGCTTGTGAATGACTTTCCCCTAACGTATTTTTTACAAAAAATTTTATTTCGAGATGACTGATCTTACGATATAGGAAAAATATTTCCAAGCCAAATTCGTGTGCAAATCGTTAGACTTCTATTTTTATGCCCCTCTATAAGCACATAATTGGAATCCGTATTTCGAGTAACTAGGTGGGACATATTCAAACGACAATAACTCTCTTGATTTCCATCGAAAAAATACAAGATTTGGTTTCAAATTCAAGCTCCGAATGTGTACTTAATAAAACATTCATGCCGCGTCCAAAAATTCCTTACCGTTCAAAAGTTATTGTTGAAACAGTGACCGAAGGTCACTTTTCAACTCATTTTCTAAGCGATTCACGCTTTGCGGGAATAACTAGCCACTCACATATTTTTTACCCAAAATTTGATTTCGAGATTATTGATCTCGTGATATAGGAAAAATATTTCCTAGCCAAATTCTTGTGCGAATCGTTAGACTTCAATTTTTACGCCCCTCCATTGGCACATAATTGGAATCCGTATTTCGGGTAACTTGGTAGGACATATTCAAATGACAATAACTCTCACGATTTCGTTTGAGAAAACAAAAAATTAGTGTTCAAATTCAATCTCCGAATGTTTACTTTCTAAAACATTCATGCCGCGTCCCGAAATTCCTTACCGTTCAAAAGTTATTGTCGAAACGGTGACCGAAGGTCACTTTTCAACACATTTTCTAAGCGATTCCTGCTCGTGAATAACTAGCCACTCACATATTTTTAACCCAAAATTTGATTTCGAGATTATTCATCTCGCGTTATTGGAAAAATATTTCCTAGCAAATTCGTGTGCGAATCGTTAGACTTCTATTTTGATACCCCTCCATTGGCACATAATTGGAATTTGTATTTCGGTAACTCAATGGGACATATTCAAATGACAATAACTCACTCGATTTCCTTCGAAAAAATATAAAATCTCTGTTCTAATTCAAGCTCCCAGTATATACTTTCTTAAACATTCATGCCGCGTCCAAAAATTCGATAGTGTTCAAAAAGTTATTGTGGAAACGATGATTGAAGGTCACATTTCAACACATTTTCTAAGCGATTAAGGCACATGAATAACTTGCCAATAGCGTATTTTTTACACAAAATTTTATTTCAAGGTGATTGATCACGTGATATTGGAAAAATATTTCCTAGCCAAATTCGTGAGCGAATCGTTGGGCTTCCATTTTTACGCCCCTCCATCGGTGCAAAAGTGGAATCCATATTTCGGGTAACTCGGTGGGACATATTCAAAGGACAATAACTCTCTCGATTTACATCGAAAAAAATACAAAGTTTTTGTTCAGGTTCAAGCTCCGAATGTGTACTTTCTAAAACATTATCGCCGTGTCTAGAAATTCCTTACCGTTCAAAAGTTATTGTCGAAACGGTGACCAAAGGTCATTTTTTAACACATTTTCTAAGCGATCACTACTCATGAATAACTAGCCACTCACATATTTTTTTACCAAAATTTGATTTTGAGATTATTGATCTCGCGGTATTGGAAAAATATTTCCTTGGCAAATTCGTGTGCGAATCGTTAGACATATATTTTTATGCCCCTCCATTGGCGTATAACTGGAATTCGTATTTACGGTAACTTGGTGGGACAAATTCAAAAGACAATAACTCTCTCGATTACCTTCGAAAAAATACAAAATTTGTGTTCTAATTCAAGCTCCCAATGTGTACTTTCTAAAACATTCATGTCGTGTCAAAAAATTCCATACCGTTCAAAATTTATTGTCGAAACGATGACCGAAGGTCACTTTTCAACACATTTCCTAAGCGATTAGGGCTCACGCATAACTTTCCACTAACGTATTTTTTCTATAAAATTTTATTTCGAGATGATTGATCTCACGATATGGGATAAATATTTCCTTGCCAAATTCATGAGCTAATCGTTAGACTTCCATTTTTACGCCCCTCTATCGGCGCATTGGTGGAATCCGTATTACGGGTAACTCGGTGGGACAAATTCAAATGAAAATAACTCTCTCGATTTCCATAGAAAAAAATACAAAATTTGTGTTCAAGTTCAAGCTTCGAATGTTTAATTTGTAAAATGTTATGGCCACATCAAAAAATTCCTTACCGTTCAAAAGTTATTCTCGAAACAATGACCGAAGGTCACTTTTCAACCCATTTTCTAAGCAATAACGGCTCGTGAATAACTTGCCACTAACGTATTTTTCACCCAAATTTTATTTCGAGATGATTGATCTTGCGATATAGGAAAAATATTTCCAAGCCAAATTTGTGTGCAAATCGTTAGACTTCTATTTTTACACCCCTACGTAGGCATATAATTGGAATCCGTATTTACTGTAACTCGGTGGGACATATTCAAATGACAATAACTATCTTGATTTCTATCAAAAAGAATACAAAATTTGTGTTCAAATTCAAGCTCCAAATGTGTACTTCCTAAAACATTATGGCCTCGTCAAAAAATTCCTTACCTTTCAAAAGTTATTGCCGAAACGGTTACCGAATGTCACTTTTCAACCCATTCTCTAAGCGATAACAGCTCATGAATAACATGCCACTAACGTATTTTTTATCCAAAATTTTATTTCGAGTTTATTGATCTCGCGATATAGGAAAAATATTTCCTAGCCAAATTCGTGTGCAAATCATTAGACTTCTATTTTTACGCTCCTCCATTGGCACATAACAAGAATCCGTATTTTGGGGAACTCAGTGGGACATATTCAAACGACAATAACTCTTTCGATTTCCTTTAAAAAAACACAAAATTAGTGTTCAAATTCAAGCTCCGATCGTGTACTTTCTCAAACATTCATGCCGCGTTGAGAAATTCCTTGCCGTATAAAATTTATTGTCGAAACGGTGACTCAAGGTCACTTTTCAACACTTTTTTTAATTGATTACTGCTCGTGAACAACTAGCCACTCACATATTTTCTACCCAAAATTTGATTTCGAGATTACTGATGTGCGAATCGTTAGACTTATATTTTTACACCCCTCCATTGGCATATAACTGGAATCCGTATTTCTAGTAACTCGGTGGGACATATTCAAATGACAATAACTCTTTCGAATTCCTTCGAAAAAATACAAAATTTGTGTTCTAATTCAAGCTCTCAATGTGTACTTTCTAAAACATTCATGCTGCTTCCAAAAATTCCATACCGTTCAAAAGTTATTGTCGAAACAAAGGATCAAGGTCACTTTTCAACACATTTTCTAAGCGATTAGGGCTAGTGAATAACTTGCCACTAACGTATTTTCTACCTAAAATTTTATTTTGAGATGATTGATCTCGCGATATACGAAAAATTTTTCCTAGCCAAATTCGTGAGCGAATCGTTAGACTTCCATTGTTAATCCCCTCCATCGGCGCATTAGTGGAATCCGTATTTTGGGTAACTCGGTGGGACATATTTAAAGGACAATAACTCTCTCGATTTCCATCGAAAAAAAAATACAAAATTTGTGTTCAAATTCAAGCTCCGAATGTTTACTTTCTAAAACATTTTGGCCACATCAAAAAATTCCTTACCGTTCAAAAGTTATTGTCGAAATGGTGACCGAAGGTCACTTTTCAATCCATTTTCAAAGCGATAACGGCTCGTGAATAACTTGCCACTCATGTATTTTTTACCCAAAATTTTATTTGAAATGATTGATCTCAAGATATAGGAAAAATATTTCCAAGCCAAATTCATGTGCAAATCGTTAGATTTCTATTTTTATGCCCCCCCAGAGGCACACAATTGGAATCCGTATTATGGGTAACTCGGTGGGTCATATTCAAATGACAATAACTCTCTTGATTTCTATCGAAAAAAATACAAAATTTGTGTTCAAATTCAAGCTCCCAATGTGTACTTTCTAAAACATTATGGCCGCATCAAAAAATTCCTTATCGTTCAAAAGTTATTGCCAAAATGGTGACCGAAGGTCACTTTTCAACCCATTTTCTAAGCAATAACGGCTCATGAATAACATGCCACTAACGTATTTTTTACCCAAAATTTTATTTCGATATGATTGATCTCGCGATATAGGAAAAATAGTTCCTAGCCAATTTTGTGTTCAAATCGTTAGACTTCCATTTTTACGCCCCTCCATTGGCACATAATTGGAATCCGTATTTCGGGTAACTCGGTGGGATATATTCAAACGACAATAATTCTCTAGATTTCATTCGAAAAAATACAAAATTTGGGTTCAAGTTCAAGCTCCCAATGTGTATTTTCTAAAACAATCATGCCGCAGCAAAAAATTCCTGATCATTAAAATGATATTGTCGAAACGGTGACCGAAGGTCACTTTTCAACACATTTTCTAAGCGATTACTGCTCATGAAAAACTAACTACTCACATATTTTTTACCCAAAAATTTGATTTCGAGATTATTGATCTCGCGATATAGGAAAAATATTTCCTAGCCAAATTCTTGTGCGAATCGTTCGACTTCTATTTTTACGCCCCTCCATTGGCACATAAATGGATTACGTATTTCGGGTAACTCGGTGGGACATATTCGAACGACAATAACTCTCTCAATTTCCTTCGAGAAAACACAAAATTTGAATTCAAATTCAAGCTCTGAATGTGTACTTTCTAAAACATCCTGGCCGTGTCAAAAAATTCCTTACCGTTCAAAAGTTATTCTCGAAACGGTTACCGTAGGTCACTTTTCATCAAATTTTCCATGTAATTTCTGCTCGTGAAAAACCAGCCACTCACATAGTTTTTACCCAATATTTAATTTCGAGACTATTGATCTCGCGATATAGGAAAAATATTTCCTTGCCAAATTCGTGTGCGAATTGTTAGACTTCTATTTTTACGCCTCTCCATTGGCACATAACTGGAATCCGTATTTTGGGTAACTTGGTGGGACATATTCAAATGACAATAACTCTCTCGATTTCCTTCAATTTTTTTTTTCAAATTCAAGCTCCAATGTGTACTTTCTAAAACATTCATGTCGCGTCCGAAAATTCCTTACCGTTCAAAAGTTATAGTCGAAACGGTGACCGGTAGTCACTTTTCAACACATTTTCTAAGCGATTACACTACGTGAATAACGAGCCGCTCACATATTTTTTTACCCAAAATTTGATTTCAAAATTATTGATCTCACGATATAGGAAAAATATTTCCGAGCCAAATTCGTGTGCAAATCGTTAGACTTCTATTTTTATGCCCCTCCATCAGCGCATTAGTGGAATCAGTATTTACGGTAACTCGGTGGGACATATTTAAAGGAATATAACTCTCTCAATTTCCATCGAAAAAAATACAAAATTTGTGATCAAGTTCAAGCTTCGTATGTATACTTTCTAAAACATTGGAGCCGTGTCAAAAAATTCCTTACCGTTCAATAGTTATTGTCGAAACGATGACCGAAGGTCACTTTTCAACCTATTTTCTAAGCGATAACAGCTTGTGAATAACTTGCCACTAACGTATTTTTTACCCAAAATTTTATTTCGAGATGATTGATCTCGCGATATAGGAAAAATATTTCCAAGCCAAATTCGTGTGCAAATCTTTAGACTTCTTTTTTAATGCCCCTCCATACGCACATAATTGAAATCCGTACTTCGGGTAACTCGGTAGGACATATTCAAATGACAATAACTCTCTTGAATTCTATAGAAAAAAAATACAAAATTTTTGTTCAAATTAAATCTCCCAATGTGTACTTTCAAAAACATTAGGGCCGCGTCAAAAAATTCCTTATCGTTCAAAAATTATTGTCGAAACGGTGACCGAAGGTCACTTTTCAACCCTTTTTCTAAGCGATAACAGCTCGTGAATAACTTGCCACTAACGTATTTTTTACCCAAAATTTTATTTCGAGATGATTGATCTCATGATATAGGAGAAATATTTCCTAGCCAAATTCGTGTGCAAATAGTTAGACTTCTATTTTTACGCCCCTCCATTGGCACATAATTGGAATAGGTATTTAGGGTAACTCGGTGGGACATATTCAAACGACAATAACTCTCTAGATTTTGATCGAAAAAATACAAAATTTGGGTTCAAGTTCAAGCTCCCAATGTGTACTTTCTAAAACATTCATGCCACGGCAAAAAATTCTGTACCGTTAAAAAGTTATTGTCGAAACGGTGACCGAAGTTCACTTTTGAACACATTTTCTAAGCGATTCGTCGCAAACACTTGCCACTCACGTATTTTTTACCCAAAAATTTGATTTTGAGATTATTGATCTCACGATATAGGAAAAATATTTCCTAGCCAAATTCGTTTGCGAACCGTTAGACTTCTATTTTTACGCCCCTCCATTGGCACATAAATGGATTACGTAATTCAGGTAACTCGGTGGGACATATTCAAACGACAATAACTCTCTCGATTTCAGTCGAGAAAACACAAAATTTGTGTTCAAATTCAAGCTCCGAATATGTAATTTCTAAAACATTCTCTCAGCGTCAAAAAATTCCTTACCGTTCAAAAGTTGTTGTCGAAACGGTGACCAAAGATCACTTTTCAACAAATTTTCTAAGTGATTTCTACTCGTGAAAAACTAGCATCGCACATAGTTTTTAACCAAAATTTGATTTCGAGATTATTGATCTCGCGATATAGGTAAAATATTTTCGAGCCAAATTCGTTTGCAAGTCGTTAGACTTCTATTTTTACTCCCTTCCATTGGCACATAACTGGAATCCGTATTTCGGGTAACTCGGTGGGACATATTCAAACGACAATAACTCTCTCGATTTCAGTCGAGAAAACACAAAATTTGTGTTCAAATTCAAGCTCCGAATGTGTACTTTCTAAAACGTTATGGCCGCGTCAAAAAATTCCTTACCGTTCCAAAGTTATTGCCGAAACGGTGACCGAAGGTCACTTTTCATCCCATTTTCTAAGCGATAACGGCTCGTGAATAACATGCCACTAACGTATTTTGTACCCAAAATATTATTTCGAGATGATTGATCTCATGATACAGGAAAAATATTTCCCAGCCAAATTTGTGTGCAAATCGTTAGACTTCTATTTTTACGTCCCTCCATTGGCACATAATTGGAATCAGATTTCGTGTAACTCGGTGGGACATATTCAAATGACAATAACTCTCTTGATTTCATTCGAAAAAATACAAAATTTGGGTTCAAGTTCAAGCTCCCAATGTGTACTTTCTAAAACATTCATGCCGCGGAAAAAAATTCCTTACAGTTAAAAGGTTATTGTCGAAATGGTGACTCAAGGTCACTTTTCAACACATTTTCTAAGCGACATCGCTCGTGAAAAACTAGCCACTCACATATTTTTTCCCAAAAATTTGATTACGAGATTATAGATCTCACGATATGGGAAAAATATTTCCTAGCCAAATTAGTAATGCGAATCATTAGATTTCTATTTTTATGCCCCTCCATTGGCACATAACTAGATTACGTATTTTGGGTAACTCGGTGGAGCGTATTCAAACGACAATATTTGTGTTCAAATTCAAGCTCCGAATGTGTACTTTCTAAAACATTTTGGCTGAGTCAAAAAATTCCTTACCATTCTAAAGTTATTTTTCAAACGGTGACCGTAGGTCACATTTCAATAAATTTTCCAACTGATTTCTGCTCATGATGAACTAGCCACTACCATAGTTTTTACCCAAAATTTAATTTCGAGATTATTGATCTCGAGATATAGGAAAAATATTTCCTAGCCAAATTCGTGTGCGAATCGTTAGACTTCTATTTTTACGCCCCTCCATTAGCACATAACTCGAATCCGTATTTCATGTAACTCGGTGGGCCATATTCAAATGACAATAACTCCCACGATTTCCTTCAAAAAAATACAAAATTTGTGTCCAAATTCAAGCTTACAATGTGTACTTTCTAAAACATTCATGCCGCATCCGAAAATTCCTTACCGTTCAAAAGTATTAGTCGAAACGGTGACCGGAGGTCACTTTTCAACACATTTTATAAGTAATTACTGCACGTGAATAATTAGTCGCTCACATATTTTTTATGCAAAATTTGATTTCCAAATTATTGATCTCACGTTATAGGAAAAATATTTCCTAGCCAAATTCATGTGCGAATCGTTAGACTTCTATTTTTACGCCCTTCCATCTACACGTAATCGGAATCCATATTTTGGGTAACTCGGTGGGACATATTCAAATGACAAAAACTCTCTAGATTTTGTTTGAAAAAATGCAAAATTTGTTTTCAAATTCAAGCTCGCAATGTGTAATTTCTAAAACATTCATGCCGCGTCTGAAAATTCCTTACCGTTCAAAAGTTATAGTCGAAACGGTGACCAAAGGTCAATTTTCAACACATTTTCTAAGCGATTATTGCACGTGAATAACGAGCCGCTCACATATTTTTTACGCAAAATTTGATTTCGAAATTATTGATCTCACGTTATAGGAAAAATATTTCCTAGCCAAATTCGTGTGCAAGTCGTTAGACTTCTATTTTTACGCCCCTCCATTGGCACATAACTAGAATCAGTATTTCGGGTAACTCGGTGGGACATATTCAAACGACAATAACTCTCTCGATTTCCTTCGTGAAAACACAAAATTTGTGTTCAAATTCAAGCTCCGAATGTGTACTTTCTAAAACATTTTGGCCGAGTCAAAAAATTCCTCACCGTTCTAAAGTTATTTTCGAAACGGTGACCGTAGGTCACATTTCAATAAATTTTCCAAGTGATTTCTGCTCATGAAGAACTAGCCACTCACATAGTTTTTACCCAAAATTTAATTTCGAGACTATTGATCTCGAGATATAGGAAAAATATTTCCTAGCCAAATTCGTGTGCAAATCGTCGGACTTCTATTTTTACGCCCCTCCATTAGCACATAATTGGAATCCGTATTTCAGGTAACTCGGTGGGCCATATTCAAATGACAATAACTCTCACGATTTCCTAAGAAAAAATACAAAATTTGCGTCCAAATTCAAGCTTACAATGTGTACTTTCTAAAACATTCATGCCGCATCCATAAATTCCTTACCGTTCAAAACTTTTAGTCGAAACGGTGACCAAAGGTCACTTTTCAACACAATTAAGCGATTCACGCACGTGAATAATCAGCCGCTCACATATTTTTTACGCAAAATTTGATTTCCAAATTATTGATCTCACGTTATAGGAAAAATATTTCCTAGCCAAATTCGTGTGCGAATCGTTAGACTTCTATTTTTACGCCCTTCCATCTACACGTAATCGAATCCATATTTTGGGTAACTCGGTGGGACATATTCAAACGACAATAACTCTCTCGATTTTGTTTGAAAAAATACAAAATTTGTGTTCAAATTCAAGCTCCGAATGTGTAATTTCTAAAACGTTGTGGCCGCGTCAAAAAATTCCTTACCGTTCCAAAGTTATTGCGAAAACGGTGACCGAAGGTCACTTTTCATCCCATTTTCTAAGCGATAACGGCTCGTGAATAACCTGCCACTAACGTATTTTTTATCCAAATTTTTATTTCAAGATGATTGATCTCGTGATATAGGAAAAATATTTCCAAGACAAATTCATGTGTAAATCGTTAGACTTCCATTTTTACGCCCCTCCATAGGCACATAATTCGAATCCGTATTTCGGGTAACTCGGTGGGACATATTCAAATGACAATAACACTCTTGATTTCAATCGAAAAAAATACAAAATTTTTGTTCAAATTCAAGCTCCCAATGTGTACTTTCTAAAACATTCTGGCCGCATCAAAAAATTCCTTATTGTTCAAAAGTTATTGTCGAAACGGTGACCGAAGCTCACTTTTCAACTCATTTTCTAAGCGATAACGGCTCGTGAATAACTTGCCAATAACGTATTTTTTACCCAAAATTTTATTTTGAGATGATTGATCTCACGATATAGGAAAAATATTTCCTAGGCAAATTCGTGGGAAAATCGTTAGACTTCTATTTTTATGCCCCTCCATTGCCACATAATTGGAATCCGTATTTAGGGTAACTCGGTGGGACATATTCAAACGACAATAACTCTCTAGATTTCGTTTGAAAAAATACAAAATTTGGGTTCAAGTTTAAGCTCCCAATGTGTAGTTTCTAAAACATTCATGCTGCGGCAAAAGATTCCTACCGTTAAAACGTTATTGTCGAAACGGTGACCGAAGTTCACTTTTCAACACATTTTCTAAGCGATTACTATTCGTGAAAAACTAGCCACTCACATATTTTTTACCCAAAAATTTGATTTTGAGATTATTGATCTCGCGATATAGGAAAAATATTTCCTAGCCAATATTGTGTGCGAATCGTTAGACTTCTATCTTTACGCCCCACCATTGCCACATAATTGGATTACGTATTTCGGGTAACACGGTGGGACATATTCAAACGTCAATAACTCTCTCGATTTCAGTCGAGAATACACAAAATTTGTGTTCAAATTCAAGCTCTGAATGTTTAAATTCTAAAACTTTATGGCCGCATCAAAAATTCCTTACCGTTCAAAAGTTATTGTCGAAACAAGAATCAAGATCACTTTTCAACAAATTTTCTAAGTGATTTCTGCTCATGAATAACTAGCCACTCACATAGTTTTTACCCAAAATTTGATTTCGAGATTATTGATCTCGTGATATAGGAAAAATATTTCCTAGCCAAATTCATGTGTGAATCGTTAGACTTCTATTTTTACGCCCCACCATTGGCACATAATTGGATTACGTATTTCGGGTAACACGGTGGGACATATTCAAACGTCAATAACTCTCTCGATTTCAGTCGAGAATACACAAAATTTGTGTTCAAATTCAAGCTCTGAATGTTTAAATTCTAAAACTTTATGGCCGCATCAAAAAATTCCTTACCGTTCAAAAGTTATTGTCGAAACGGTAACTCAAGATCACTTTTCAACAAATTTTCTAAGTGATTTCTACTCATGAATAACTAGCCACTCACATAGTTTTTACCCAAAATTTGATTTCGAGATTATTGATCTCGTGATATAGGAAAAATATTTCCTAGCCAAATTCGTGTCCGAATCGTTAGACTTCTATTTTTACGCCCCTCCATTAGCACATAACTGGAATCCGTATTTCGGGTAACTCGATGGGACATATTCAAAGGACAATAACTCTCTCGATTTCCTTCGGAAAAATACAAAATTTGTGTTCAAATTCAAGCTTCCAATGTTTACTTTCTAAAACATTCATGCTGCATCCGAAATTCCTTCTTGTTCAAAAGTTATAGTCGAAAACGGTGACCAAAGGTCACTTTTCAACACATTGTCTAAGCGATTACTACCCGTGAATGACGAGCTGCTCACATATTTTTACCCAAAATTTAATTTCAAAACTATTGATCTCACGATATAGGAAAAATATTTCCTAGCTAAATTCGTGTGCGAATCGTTAGACTTCTATTTTTCGCCCCTCCATCAAAGACATTAGTGGAATCCGTATTTCGGGTAACTCGGTGGGTCATATTTAAAGGACAATAACTCTATCAATTTGCTTCAACTAAATACAAAATTTGTGTTCAACTTCAAGCTCCGAATGTTTACTTTCTAAAACATTCAGGCTGCGTCAAAAATTCCTTACCGTTCAAAAGTTATTGTCGAAACGGTGACCGTAGGTCACTTTTCAACACATTTTCTAAGCGATTATGAATCGTGGATAACTTGCCACTAACGTATTCTTTACACAAAATTTTATTTCGAGATGATTGATCTTGTGATATAGGAAAAATATTTCCAAGCCAAATTCGTGTGCAAATCATTAGACTTCTATTTTTACATCCCTCCGCAGAGCACATAATTGGAATCCGTATTTCGGGTAACACGGTGGGACATATTCAAACGTCAATAACTCTCTTGATTTCAGTCGAGAATACACAAAATTTGTGTTCAAATTCAAGCTCTGAATGTTTAAATTCTAAAACTTTATGGCCGCATCAAAAAATTCCTTACCGTTCAAAAGTTATTGTCGAAAACGGCAATCGAATATCACTTTTCAACAAATTTTCTAAGTGATTTCTGCTCAGAATAACTAGCCACTCACATAGTTTTTACCCAAAATTTGATTTCGAGATTATTGATCTCGTGATATAGGAAAAATATTTCCTAGCCAAATTCATGTGTGAATCGTTAGACTTCTATTTTTACGCCCCACCATTGGCACATAATTGGATTACGTATTTCGGGTAACACGGTGGGACATATTCAAACGTCAATAACTCTCTCGATTTCAGTCGAGAATACACAAAATTTGTGTTCAAATTCAAGCTCTGAATGTTTAAATTCTAAAACTTTATGGCCGCATCAAAAAATTCCTTACCGTTCAAAAGTTATTGTCGAAACGAATCAAGATCACTTTTCAACAAATTTTCTAAGTGATTTCGCTCATGAATAACTAGCCACTCACATAGTTTTTACCCAAAATTTGATTTCGAGATTATTGATCTCGTGATATAGGAAAAATATTTCCTAGCCAAATTCGTGTCCGAATCGTTAGACTTCTATTTTTACGCCCCTCCATTAGCACATAACTGAAATCCGTATTTCGGTAACTCGATGGGACATATTCAAAGGACAATAACTCTCTCGATTTCCTTCGGAAAAATACAAAATTTGTGTTCAAATTCAAGCTTCCAATGTTTACTTTCTAAAACATTCATGCTGCATCCGAAATTCCTTCTTGTTCAAAAGTTATAGTCGAAACGGTGACCAAAGGTCACTTTTCAACACATTTTCTAAGCGATTACTACCCGTGAATGACGAGCTGCTCACATATTTTTTACCCAAAATTTAATTTCAAAACTATTGATCTCACGATATAGGAAAAATATTTCCTAGCTAAATTCGTGTGCGAATCGTTAGACTTCTATTTTTCGCCCCTCCATCAGCACATTAGTGGAATCCGTATTTCGGGTAACTCGGTGGGTCATATTTAAAGGACAATAACTCTATCAATTTGCTTCGAACTAAATACAAAATTTGTGTTCAACTTCAAGCTCCGAATGTTTACTTTCTAAAACATTCAGGCTGCGTCAAAAAATTCCTTACCGTTCAAAAGTTATTGTCGAAACGGTGACCGTAGGTCACTTTTCAACACATTTTCTAAGCGATTATGAATCGTGGATAACTTGCCACTAACGTATTCTTTACACAAAATTTTATTTCGAGATGATTGATCTTGTGATATAGGAAAAATATTTCCAAGCCAAATTCGTGTGCAAATCATTAGACTTCTATTTTTACATCCCTCCGCAGGCACATAATTGGAATCCGTATTTGGGTAACACGGTGGGACATATTCAAACGTCAATAACTCTCTTGATTTCAGTCGAGAATACACAAAATTTGTGTTCAAATTCAAGCTCTGAATGTTTAAATTCTAAAACTTTATGGCCGCATCAAAAAATTCCTTACCGTTCAAAAGTTATTGTCGAAACGGCAAATGAATATCACTTTTCAACAAATTTTCTAAGTGATTTCTGCTCAGGAATAACTAGCCACTCACATAGTTTTTACCCAAAATTTGATTTCGAGATTATTGATCTCGTGATATAGGAAAAATATTTCCTAGCCAAATTCATGTGTGAATCGTTAGACTTCTATTTTTACGCCCCACCATTGGCACATAATTGGATTACGTATTTCGGGTAACACGGTGGGACATATTCAAACGTCAATAACTCTCTCGATTTCAGTCGAGAATACACAAAATTTGTGTTCAAATTCAAGCTCTGAATGTTTAAATTCTAAAACTTTATGGCCGCATCAAAAATTCCTTACCGTTCAAAAGTTATTGTCGAAACGAATCAAGATCACTTTTCAACAAATTTTCTAAGTGATTTCTGCTCATGAATAACTAGCCACTCACATAGTTTTTACCCAAAATTTGATTTCGAGATTATTGATCTCGTGATATAGGAAAAATATTTCCTAGCCAAATTCGTGTCCGAATCGTTAGACTTCTATTTTTACGCCCCTCCATTAGCACATAACTCGAATCCGTATTTCGGGTAACTCGATGGGACATATTCAAAGGACAATAACTCTCTCGATTTCCTTCGAAAAATACAAAATTTGTGTTCAAATTCAAGCTTCCAATGTTTACTTTCTAAAACATTCATGCTGCATCCGAAATTCCTTATTGTTCAAAAGTTATAGTCGAAACGGTGACCAAAGGTCACTTTTCAACACATTTTCTAAGCGATTACTACCCGTGAATGACGAGCTGCTCACATATTTTTACCCAAAATTTAATTTCAAAACTATTGATCTCACGATATAGGAAAAATATTTCCTAGCTAAATTCGTGTGCGAATCGTTAGACTTCTATTTTTCGCCCCTCCATCAAAGACATTAGTGGAATCCGTATTTCGGGTAACTCGGTGGGTCATATTTAAAGGACAATAACTCTATCAATTTGCTTGAACTAAATACAAAATTTGTGTTCAACTTCAAGCTCCGAATGTTTACTTTCTAAAACATTCAGGCTGCGTCAAAAAATTCCTTACCGTTCAAAAGTTATTGTCGAAACGGTGACCGTAGGTCACTTTTCAACACATTTTCTAAGCGATTATGAATCGTGGATAACTTGCCACTAACGTATTCTTTACACAAAATTTTATTTCGAGATGATTGATCTTGTGATATAGGAAAAATATTTCCAAGCCAAATTCGTGTGCAAATCATTAGACTTCTATTTTTACATCCCTCCGCAAGCACATAATTGGAATCCGTATTTCGGGTAACACGGTGGGACATATTCAAACGTCAATAACTCTCTTGATTTCAGTCGAGAATACACAAAATTTGTGTTCAAATTCAAGCTCTGAATGTTTAAATTCTAAAACTTTATGGCCGCATCAAAAAATTCCTTACCGTTCAAAAGTTATTGTCGAAACGGCAACTCAAGATCACTTTTCAACAAATTTTCTAAGTGATTTCTGCTCATGAATAACTAGCCACTCACATAGTTTTTACCCAAAATTTGATTTCGAGATTATTGATCTCGTGATATAGGAAAAATATTTCCTAGCCAAATTCGTGTGCGAATCGTTAGACTTCTATTTTTACGCCCCTCCATTAGCACATAACTGGAATCCGTATTTCGGGTAACTCGGTGGAACATATTCAAAGGACAATAACTCTCTCGATTTCCTTCGGAAAAATACAAAATTTGTGTTCAAATTCAAGCTTCCAATGTTTACTTTCTAAAACATTCATGCTGCATCCGAAATTCCTTCTTGTTCAAAAGTTATAGTCGAAACGGTGACCAAAGGTCACTTTTCAACACATTTTCTAAGCGATTACTACCCGTGAATGACGAGCTGCTCACATATTTTTTACCCAAAATTTAATTTCAAAACTATTGATCTCACGATATAGGAAAAATATTTCCAAGCCAAATTCGTGTGCGAATCTTTAGACTTCTATTTTTCGCCCCTCCATCAGCACATTAGTGGAATCCGTATTTCGGGTAACTCGGTGGGTCATATTTAAAGGACAATAACTCTATCAATTTGCTTCGAACTAAATACAAAATTTGTGTTCAAGTTCAAGCTCCGAATGTGTACTTTCTAAAACATTCAGGCTGCGTCAAAAAATTCCTTACCGTTCAAAAGTTATTGTCGAAACGGTGACCGTAGGTCACTTTTCAACACATTTTCTAAGCGATTACGAATCGTGGATAACTTGCCACTAACGTATTCTTTACACAAAATTTTATTTCGAGATGATTGATCTTGTGATATAGGAAAAATATTTCCAAGCCAAATTCGTGTGCAAATCATTAGACTTCTTTTTTTACGTCCCTCCGCAGGCACATAATTGGAATCCGTATTTCGGGTAACTCGGTGGGACATATTCAAACGACAATAACTCTCTCGATTTCCTTTGAAAAATTACAAACTTTTGGTTCGAATTCAAGTTCCCAATGTGTACTTAATAAAACATTCATGCCACGTTTGAAAATTCCTTACCGTGCAAAAGTTATTTTCGAAATGGTGACCGAAGGTCACTTTACAACACATTTCCTAAGCGATTCATCGCTCGTGAATAACTAGCCACTCACATATTTTTTTACCCAAATTTTGATTTCGAGATTATTGATCTCGCGATATAGGGAAAATATTTCCTAGAAAATTCTTGTGCAAATCGTTAGACTTCTATTTTTACGCCCCTCCATTGGCACATAATTGGAATCCGTATTTCGGGTAACTCGGTGGGACATATTCAAATGATAATAACTCTCTCTATTTTCTTTTGAAAAATACAAAATTTGTGTTCAAATTTGAGCTCCCAATGTGTACTTTCTGAAACATTCATGCCGCGTCCAAAAATTCCTTACCATTCAAAAGTTACTGTCGAAATGGTGAACGAAGGTCACTTTTCAACACATTTTCTAAGCGATTACAGCTCATGAATAACTTTCCACTAACGAAAAATAACTCTCTCGGTGTCCATTAAAAAAAATACAAAATTAATGTTCAAATTCAAGCTCTGAATGTGGAGTTTCTAAAACATTTAGGCAGCGTACAAAAATTCCATACCGTTCAAAACTTATTTTCAAAACGGTGACTGATGGTCACTTTTCAACACATTTTCTGAGGGAATATAGCTCGTGAATAACTTGCCACTAATGTATTTTTTACTTAAAATTTTAATTCTAGATGATTTATCTTGCGATATAGGAAAAATATTTCCAAGCCAAATTTGTGTGCGAATCGTTAGACTTCCATTTTTACGCCCTTCCATCAGCCTATAAGTCGAATCCGTATTTTGAGTAATTTTTGTGCGAATCGTTAGACTTCCGGTTTTATGCCCTTCCATTAGCACAAAACTGGAATCCGTATTTCGGGTAACTCGGTGGGACATACTCAAACGACAATAACTCTCTCGATTTCCTTCTAAAAAATATAAAACATGTGTTCAAATTCAAGCTCCCAATGTGTACTTTCTAAAACATTCATGCCACGTCCAAAAATTCCTTATTGTTCGAAAGTTATTGTCGAAACGGTAATCGAAGGTCACTTCTCAACACATTTTCGAAGCGATTACGGTTCATGAATAACTTGCAATTAACGTAATTTTTACCCAAAATTTTACTTCAAGATAATTGATCTCGCATTATAGAAAAAATATTTCCTAGCCAAATTCGTAAGTGAATCGTTAGACTTCCATTTTTACACCCCTCCATAGGCATATAAGTGGAATCAGTATTTCGGGTAACTCGGTGGGACATATTCCACGGACAATAACTCTCTCAATTTCTGTAAAAAAAAATACAAATTTTGGGTTAAAATTCAAGCTTCGAATGTGGACTTTCTAAAACATTCAGGCCGTATCCAAATATTCCTTACCGTTCAAAAGTTATTGTTGAAACGGTGACCGAAGGTCACTTTTCAACACATTTTTTAAGCGATTACTGCTCATGAATAACTAGCCACTCACATATTTTTTACCCAAATTTTGATTTTGAGATTATTGATCTCATGATATAGGAAAAAAATTTCCTAGCCAAATTCGAGTGCGAATCATTAGACTTCTATTTTAATGCCCCTCGATTGGCACATAACTAGAATCAGTATTTCGGGTAACTCGGTGGGACATATTCAAACAACAATAACTCTCTCGATTACCTTCGAAAAAATGCAAAATTTGTGTTCAAATTCAAGCTCCAAATGTGTACTTTCTTAAACATTCACGCCGCGTCCAATAATTCCATACCGTTCAAAGGTTATTGTCGAAATGGAAACCGTAGGTCACTTTTCAACGCATTTTCTATGCGATTACAACACGTGAATAACTTGCCACCAACGTATTTTTTATACAAAATTTTATTTCGAGATGATTGATCTCGCGATATAGGAAAAATATTTCCAAGCCAAATTCTTGTGAAAATCGTTAGACTTCTATTTTTACGCCCCTCCAAAGGCACTTAATTGGAATCCGTATTTCGGGTAACCCGGTGTAACATATTCAAACACCAATAACTCTTTGAATTTCCTTTGAAAAACTACAAAAATTGTGTTCAAATTCAAGCTCCCAATGTGTACTTTCTAAAACATTAACGCCGCGTCCGAAAATTCCTTGCCGTTTAAAAGTTATTGTCGAAACGATGAACGAAGGTCACTTTTTAACACATTTTCTAAGCGATTACGGCTTGTGAATAACTTGCTGCTAACGTATTTTTTACCCAAAATTTTATTTCGAGATAATTCATCTCGCGTTATAGAAAAATATTTCCTAGCCAAATTCGTGAGCGAATCGTTAGACTTCCATTTTTACGCCCCTCCATAAGCATATAAGTGGAATCCGTATTTCGGGTAACTCGGTGGGACATATTCCACAGACAATAACTCTCTCAATTTCCATTAAAAAAAATACAAAATTTGTGTTCAAATTCAAGCTCCGAATGTGGACTTTCTAAAACATTCAGGCCGCAACTAAAAATTCCTTACAATTTAAAAGTTATTGTCGAAATGGGGACCGAAGGTCACTTTTCAATACATTTTCTAAGCGATTACTGCTCGTGAACAACTAGCCACTCACATATTTTTTACCCAAATTTTGATTTCGAGATTATTGATCTCGCGATATAGAAATAATATTTCCTAACCAAATTCGAGTGCGAATCGTTAGACTTCAATTTTAATGCCCTTCCATTGGCACATAATTGGAATATGTATTTCGGGTAACTCGGTGGGACAAATTCAAGCTAAAATAACTCCCTTGATTTCCTTCGAAAAAGTACAAAATTCGTGTTCAAATTCAAGCTCCCATTGTGTACTTTCTAAAACATTAATGCCGCGTAAAAAAATTCCTTACCGAAGGTCACTTTCCAACACATTTTCTAAGTGATTAGTGCTCATGAATAACTAGCCACCCACATATTTTTTACCCAAAATTTTATTTTGAGAAGATTGATCTCGCTATATAGCAAAAATATTTCCTGGCCAAATTCATAAGCAAATCGGTAGAATTCCATTTTTACGCCCCTTTAACTGCATATAAGTGGAATCTATATTTCGGGTAACTCGGTAGGACATATTCAAACATCAATAACTCTCTCGATTTCCATCGCAAAAATACCAGATTTGTGTTCAAATTCAAGCTCCCAATGTGTACTTTTGAAAATATTCAAGCCGCTACAAAAGATTCCATACCGTTCAAAAGTTATTGTCGACACGGTGACCGAAGGTCACTTTTCAACACATTTTCTAAGCGATTACAACTCGTGAATAACTTGCCACTATTGTATTTTTTACTTAAAATTTTAATTCAAAATGATTGATCTCGCGATATAGGAAAAATATTTCCTAACCAAATTCGAGATCGAATCATTAGACTTCAATTTTTATGCCCCTCCATTAGCATATAAGTGGAATCCGTATTTCGGGTAACACAAGAAGACATATTCAATAACTCTCTCGATTTCCATGAAAAAAGTACAAGATTTGTGTTCAAATTCAAGCTCTGTTTGTGGACTTTCTAAAACATTCGGGGTACATTTAAAAATTCCATACCGTTAGAAAGTTATTGTCGAAACTATGAACGAAGGTCACTTTTTAACACATTTTCTAAGCGATTTTGGCTCGGCAATAACTTGCCACTAACATATTTTTTACCCAAAATTTTATTTCAAGATGAATGATCTCGCGATTTAGGAAAAATATGTCCACGCCAAATTCGTGTGCAAATCGTTAGACTTCTATTTTATGCCCCTCCATTGGCACATAATTGGAATCCGTATTTCGGGTAACTTGGTGGGATATATTCAAACGAAAATAACTCCCTCGATTTCCATCAAAAAAATAAAAAATTTGTATTGAAATTCAAGCTCCCAATGTGTACTTTCTAAAACGTTAGCGCCGCAACAAAAAATTCCTTACCGATCAAATGTTATTGTCGACACGGTGACCAAAGGTCACTTTTCAACACATTTTCTAAGCGATTACAGCTCGTGAATAACTCGCCACTAATGTATTTCGTACTTAAAATTTTAATTCGAGATGATTGATCTCGCAATATAGGAAAAATATTTCCTAGCCAAATTCGTGAGCGAATTGTTAGACTTCCATTTTTACGCCCCTCCATCAGCATGTAATTGGAATTCGTATTTCGGGTAATTCGTGTGCAAATTGTTAGACTTCTATTTTTATGCCCTTCCATTGGCGTATAATTGGAATCAGTATTTCGGGTAACTCGGTGGGATATATTCAAACGACAATAACTCTCTCGATTTCCAATGAAAAAATACAAAATTTGTATTCAAATTCAGGCTCCTAATGTGTACATTCTAAAATGTTAATGCCATGACAAAAAATTCCTTTCCGTTCAAAAGTTATTGTCGACGCAGTGACCGAAGGTCACCTTTCAACACATTTTCTAAGTGATTACAGCTCGTTAATAACTTGCCACTAATGTATTTTTTACTTAAAATTTTAATTCGAAATGAATGATCTCGCGATATTGGAAAAATATTTCCTAGCCAAATTTGTGAGCAAATCGTTAGACTTCCATTTTTACTCCCCTCTTTCAGCATATAAGTTGAATCCGTATTTTGGGTAATTTGTGTATGAATCGTTAGACTTCTAGTTTTACACCCCTCCACCGGGACAAAACTAGAACTCGTATTTCGGGTAACTCGGAGGGACATACACAAATGACAATAACTCTCTCAATTTCCTTCTAAAAAATACAAAATTTTGTTCCAATTCAAGCTCCCAATGTGTACTTTCTAAAACATTCATTCCACATCCAAAAATTCCTTACCGTTCAAAAGTTATTGTCTAAACGGCAAATCAAGGTCACTTTTCAACAGATTTTCGAAGCGATTAGGGCTAGTGAATGACTTGCCACAAACGTATTTTTTACCCAAAATTTTATTTCGAGATAATTGATCTCGCGTTATAGGAAAAATATTTCCAAGCCAAATTCGTGTGCAAATTGTTAGACTTCTATTTTCGGGGCCCTCCATATGCACATTACTAGAATCAGTATTACGAGTAACTCGGTGGGACATATTCAAATGACAATAACTCTCTCGATTTACATAAAATAAAAAAAAAAAAAAACAAAACAAAAAACAAAAAAACAAAATTTGTGTTCAAATTCAAGCCCCAAATGTGTAATTTCTAAAATATTTGTCTTCAAATTCAAAGTTATCATGACACGGTGACTCAAGGTCACTTTTCAACACATTTTCTAAGCGATTACAGCTCGTGAATAACTTTCAACTAATGTATTTTTTAAATAAATTCCAATTCGAGATGATTGATCTCGTGATCTAGGAAAAATATTTCCTAGCCAAATTCGTGAGCGAATTGTTAGACTTCAATTTTTACGCCCCTCCATCAACATATAAGTGGAATACGTATTTCGGGTAACTCGGTGGGACATATTCAACAGACAATAATTCTCTCGATTTC
Organism: Quercus dentata; assembly: GCA_028216015.1. Taxonomy (NCBI): domain Eukaryota; kingdom Viridiplantae; phylum Streptophyta; class Magnoliopsida; order Fagales; family Fagaceae; genus Quercus; species Quercus dentata. Next base: position 82,933,513 of record CP116448.1, on the reverse strand, counting down.
CAGCCAAAAAATACAAAATTTGTGTTCAAATTCAAGCTCCCAATGTGTACTTTCTAAAACATTAAAGCCACATCCAAAAATTCCTTACCGTTCGAAAGTTATTGTCAAAATGTGACCGAAGGTCACTTTTCAACACATTTTCTAAGCGATTACGGCTCGTGAATAACTTGCCACTAACATATTTTTTAACCAAAATTTTATTTTGTGATAATTGATCTCACGTTATAGGAAAAATATTTCCTAGCCAAATTTGTGAGCGAATTGTTAGACTTCCTTTTTTACGCCCCTCCATCGGCATATAAGTGGAATCCATATTTCGGGTAACTCGGTGGGACATATTCAACGGTCAATGACTCTCTTGATTTCCATCAAAAAAATTATAAAATTTTTGTTCAAATATAAGCTCCGAATGTGGACTTTCTAATACATTACGGCCGCATCCAAAGATTTCTTACCGTTCAAAAGTTATTGTCGCAACGGTGACCGAAGGTCACTTTTCGACACATTTTAAAAGCGATTCCTGCTTGTGAATAACTTGCCACACACATATTTTTTACCCGAAATTTGATTTCAAGATTATTGATCTCGCGGTATAGGAAAAATATTTCCTAGCATATTCCGTGAGCGAATCGTTAGACTTCTATTTTTACGCACCTCCATTGGCGTAAAACCGAATCCGTATTTCGGGTAACTCGGTGGGACATATTCAAACGACAATAACTCTCCCAATTTCCGTCGAAAAAATACAAAATTTGTGTTCAAATCAAGCTCCCAATGTGTACTTTCTAAGACATTCATGCTGCATCCAAAAATTCCTTACCATTTAAAGTTATTGTCGAAACTCACACCCAAGGTCACTTTTGAACACATTTTCTAAGAGATTACGGCTCGTGAATAACTTGCCACTAACGTATTTTTACCCAAAATTTTCTTTCGAGATGATTGATCTTGCAATATAGGAAAAATATTTCCAAGCCAAATTCTTGTGCAAATCGTTAGACTTCTATTTTTACGCCCCCTCCATTGGCACAAAACTAGAATCCGTATTTCGGGTAACTCGGTGGGACATATTCAATGGACAATAACTCTCTCGAATTATTTTGAAAAAACAATAAATTTGTGTTCAAATTCAAGGAAACAGTGTGTACTTTCTAAAACATTCAAGTTGCGTCCAAAAATTCCTTACCGTTCGAAAGTTATTGTCAAAACAGTGACCGATGGTCAGTTTTCAACACATTTTCTAAGCGATTACGGCTCGTGAATAACTTGCCACTAACATATTTCTTACCCAAAATTTTATTTCGATTTGATTGATCTTGCGGTATTGGAAAAATATTTCCAAGCCAAATTCATGTGCGAATCGTTAGACTTCTATTTTTCGCTCCTCCATTGGCATAAAACGAATCAGACATTACGGGTAACTCGTTGGGACATACTCAAACGACAATAACTCTCTCGATTTCCTTGTAAAAAATATAAATTTTGTGTTCAAATTCAAGATCCCAATGTGTACTTTCTAAAACATTCATGCCGCGTCCAAAAATTCTTTACCGTTCAAAAGTTATTGTCGAAATGGTGACCGAAGGTCACTTTTCAACACATTTTCCAAGCGATTACTGCTCGTGAATAACTAGCCACTCACATATTTTTTACCCAAAATTTGATTTCGAGATTATTGATCTCATGATATAGGACAATATTTCCTAGCCAAATTCATGTGCGAGTCGTTTGACTTCTATTTTTACGCCCTTCCATTGGCACAAAATTAGAATCTATATTTCGGGTAACTTGGTGGGACATATTCAAATGACAATAACTCTCTCTTTCGAAAAAATGTGTACTTTCTAAAATATTCATGCCGCGTCAAAAAATACCTCACCGTTCAAAAGTTATTTTTGAAACAGTGGATCAAGGTCACTTTTCAACACACTTTCTATGAGATTATGGCTCATGAATAACTTGCCACCAGCATACTTTTTAACCAAAATTTTATTTCGATATGAATGATCTCGCGATATAGGAAAAATATTTACAAGCCAAATTCGTGTGCAAATCCTTGGACTTCTATTTCTTCACCCCTCCATTGGCACATAATTGTAATCCGTATATCGGGTAACTCGGTGTGACACATTCAAAATACAATAAATCTCTTGATTTCATTCAAAAATATACAAAATTTGTGTTCAAATTCAATCTCCCAATGTATACATTCTAAAACATTCAAGCCGCGTCCAAAAATTCCTTACCGTTCAAAAGTTATTGTCGAAACGGTGACCGAAGGTCACCTTTTAACACATTTTCTAAGCGATTATGGCTCATGAATAACTTCACGTCAACGTATTTTTTACCCAAAATTTTATTTCGATATGATTGATCTTGCGATATAGGAAAAATAATTCCAAGCTAAATTCGAAAAGCGAATTGTTAGACTTGTATTTTTACGCCCCTTCATTGGCACAAAACTGAATCAGTATTTTGGGTAACTCGGTGGGACATACTCAAATAACAATAACTCTCTCGATTTCCTTCAAAAGAATATAAAATTTGTGTTCAAATTCAGTCTCCAAATGTGCACTTTCTAAAACATTTAGGCTGGGTCCAAAAATTCCTTTCTGTTCAAAACTTATTGTCGAAACGGTGAACGAAGGTCACTTTTTGACACATTTTCTAAGCGATTCACGCTCGTGAATAACTATCCACTCACTTATTTTTTACCCAAAATTTGATTTCGAGATCATTGATCTCACGATATAGGAAAAATATTTCCTAGCCAAATTCGTGTGCAAATCGTTACACTTCTATTTTTACGCCCCTCCATTGGCACAAAACTAGAATCCGTATTTCGGGTAACTCGATGGGACATATTCAAACGACAATAACTCTCTCGAATTATTTTGAAAAAACAATAAATTTGCATTAAAATTCAAGGAAACAGTGTATACTTTCTAAAACATTCAAGTTGCGTCCAAAAATTCCTTACCGTTTGAAAGTTATTGTCGAAACAAAGGATCGATGGTCACTTTTCAACACATTTTCTAAGCGATTACGGCTCGTGAATAACTAGCCACTAACATATTTTTTACCCAAAATTTTATTTCGAGATGATTGATCTTGTGATATAGGACAAATATTTCCAAGCCAAATTCATGTGCAAATCATTAGACTTTTATTTTTATGCCCTTCCATTACCACAAAACTAGAATCCGTATTTTGGGTAACTCGTTGGTACATATTCAAACGACATTACCTCGCTCGATTTTTTTCCAAAAAAATTCAAAATATGTGTTCAAATTCAATCTCCCAATGTGTACTTTCTAAATCATTCATGCCGCGTCCAAAAGTTCCCTATCGGTCAAAAGTTATTGTCGAAACGGTGACCGAAGGTCACTTTTCAACACATTTCCTAAGCGATTACAGCTCATGAATAACTTCACACCAACGTATTTTTTACCCAAAATTTTATTTCGATTGATTGATCTCATGATATAGCAAAAATAATTCCCACCCAATTTCGTGTGCGAATCGTTAGGCTTCTATTTTTATGCCCCTCCATTGGCACAAAATTGGAATCCGTATTTCAGGTAACTCGGTGAGACATACTAAAACGACAATAACTCTCACGATTTCCTTCAAAAAATTAAAAAATTGGAGTTCAAATTCAAGCACCGAATGTGGACTTTCTAAAACATTCAGGCCGCGTCCAAAAATTCATTACCGTTCAAAAGTTATTGTCGAAACGGTGACCAAAGGGCACTTTTCATCATATTTTCTAAGCGATTACTGCTTGTGAATAACTAGCCACTCACATAGTTTTTACCCAAAATTTGATTTTGAGATTATTGTTCTCACAAAGTAGGAAAAATATTTTCTAGCCAAATTAGTGTGCAAATCGTTAGACATCAATTTTTGCGCCCCTCGATTGGCACGTAATCGGATCCCGTATTTAGGGTAACCCGGTGGGACATATTCAAACGACAACAACTCTCTCGATTTCTTTCAGAATGTAAGGTTGAATTTATTCAACCATCTAATTGGCTTTATTCCGTGCCAAATTTGCTTGTAATTCAGCATTTAGTAACCCCGTATTTAGGTGGGTTTGTTGTAAGGGTAGTGAGTGAGATAGAGTGAAGATTGCTCAAGAGTGTGCAAGAAAACAGAGAGTCACGGCTGGAACTCGCGGGTGTCTCGCGGCTGCAAGCCGCTGAAGCAAAGACACGTGCCAAGCATGCTGGAAGATGAACAGTCATGCTAGCTGGAGCACTCAGACAAAACAGGGACAATCGGCCATACGGTTAACTCGCGACTAGATCTCGCGACTTAGTCAAGCCGCGAGGTCAAGCCGCGAGCCACCCCCCTGTTTTGTAAAACCTGACGTTTCACATTCCTCTCCCACTCCAATATAAATACCCCTTTTACCCACGATTGAAAGAGAGCTTCCAGAGAGAAATTTTGAGAGAGAAACCCTAAAGAAAAACAAGATTGTTTCACCCACAATCTATACCTTAGAGTCTCTTCAAATTCCTCTACTCTCTTCCTCTCCATTGTCAAATCCTTGAGAGGCATTATACCAAACCTGGTTCTCACCATCATCATCACGGTGAGACAGTTGTTTGGATTTCTGGGAAGTAGTTAGGAAGGAACCAATCTTCATTGGTTGATGCTACGGTCTAGTAGCGGAATCCGGTAAGCTAGAAAAGAAAAAGGTTCGGCGCAATCTCGTTGGAGCAAGAAGCTTGGAGGGCTTAGGTACATCGGGTAGATTAGGCTTGGAGGGTCTATTGCTGTTCATGTATCCCAACTACATTTTCTAGTGGATTATTGACCGCTTGGAGGGCGGCGGAGAGGTTTTACGCCGAGGGCTTCGGTTTCCTCTTCGATAACACATCGTGTGTTGTCCTTGTGTTTGCATCTCTCTTCCCTTTATCTTTGCCTTTTATTTTCTACTGTGGATGTGTTTTTAATTGGCTTAGATTGTTTACCAATTCTGTATTAAGCTTTTGTTCATGTTCCGCACATTAATTGTTTGATTTAAAGCTTGTATTGGTAATTTGTATATTGGGGGTCTAAACGTTCAAGGGTGTTTATATACATATTTGAACTTTCACTTGGTATCGGAGCGGGTACACTTGTTGTGGTTTAAATACCTAAGTGTGATCCTTGACCCCTTGTGTTTATTTGTCATGGATTGTGCTTTGTATGCCTCTTTGCATGATTTGGTTGGTGATGAATGTAACATGCCACATGTTTGTGAAAATGCCTCTATGAGTGTTAATCCTCATAAGTGTGATGACATGTTATTTGAATCCATGGGTGTTGTTGACAAACTCTTGAAGAAAAATGCTAAGAAGTTTCAAAAGAATTTGAGCAAGTTATTTTGTGAAAAGGATGATTTGATTGCTAAGCTCAATGAATCCAACAAATTGGTTGAGAAATATAAAAACTTGCTGAAATTTCTCTTGAAAAGTGAAAGAGTTTGAATGTTTGAATATGGACTTGGATACTAAACTTGTTTTGTCTAACAAACTTGTTGATGATCTTAAATGTGAAAATGAATCTCTTAAGATGCATGCCAAGTGTTTGATTACTGAACCCATTGATAAAATGGATGATAATATTTGTTGCAATCATGTTGTGGTACCCGATTTTGTGCCTAGTGTGTGTTCTACCTTAAAGGACAAATCGGTGTACATTCCTCCACATAAAAGAAATCAAAAGGTGAAGAGAAAGGCTGTTAAGTCAAAACCTTCGTTTAGGTCTCAACCTAAGGCTTTGGATGGATCTAAGTTTGTTCCAACTTGCCACCGTTGTGGTGTGATTGGTCATATAAGACCTCAATGTCATAAGTTGAAGAGGGAACAAAACCATGTTGCTAGATCCATTCCCAAAAAGCCTAGTGGACCTAAACACATTGTTTGTCACCATTGTGGTGCCTTTGGTCATCTAAGACCTCAATGCTCTAAGTTTCAAGCTCTTAAGAGAATCAAAAGAAAAGAGAAACTTGAGCTTTTTGGAAGTTGTGCTAAAAAGAGTAAACTGGATTTGAGTGAAAATAGCATGTTGTTAAAGAAAATGTTTAATGCTCTTAACTCCTTGACTATGTGCATCTCCGGTTCTCATTCTTCCAACCCTCGTCTCGCTTCTCTTGAGACACTCATTCCAAACAAACGTTCCGTTTGGATGAGGAAGGGTTCCTATGGTTGAGTTTTTGCTCTTTTGGTCCTTGATCTAATTCTTTCGATCTTTGTAGGACCCTTCATGCATTAAATGTCATATTTTCATGCATTTTGTGCATCTTGCATTTATTTGTATCCATTGTTTCGTTTTTTATCTTACTTTTATGTTTCTATTTTGTATGAGTAAAAATCCAAAACCACATAAAAAGTGAAAAATTCAAAAAGTTTGATCGTATTTGTTTGAGCACATATCACATGTGAGTTTGGCCTTGTACCTTTGTACAAATGGCTTTGTGCATTTTCGAGCTTAGCTTGTTATTTTTGCACTTATATCTTTGTGGGAAAAATCTTGACATCTTCGTGTGATTGTTGTAAATCGATCTTCAAGCTTGTCATGAATGATTAGTCAATAGTCATGTTGGTTTTGATACTTGCGTAGACTTGTGCTTATATCTCTTCCCACTCTTTTATTTTTATTGCTTAAAGAACTCAATAAATGTAAATCTCAAAATGAAAAGAGATAATGAGCTGCAAAAGCCGTCGCAAATACTAGTATTCGATTAGGAAAAAGGGAAAGCGACTTAAATGAAATTGTATGATGCCCAAAAAGCCAAAGGCTTGTTCGTCAAATTGAAATATTACAAATTTCAGGCATCGATCTCAAAATGAGATGTTTTGATTCAAAATGATCAAATGTTATGAATTGTAAAGAAGCTAAATGAAAAGCTTCATTATATGTAATCATTTTCTTGTGGGAGGTCATATATGTTCATTTCTATAATTGAGATAGACCACTTGACTTAGCACTAGTTGTGTATGACTTGATTGAATTGATCATTGAATCTTCACTCTAGACTAAGGACTATTCCACATTTGATACACACACACACAACACACATGCCTAATGTTCAATGAATGTCTTATTTATTTGTTAGATTGTACTTGTCTAAATGTGATGTGCGTGTGCTCAATCTTATATGGATTAATCCAAAAAATATTTTTGATCATCTTATATGTTTTTGGAAGTGATTTTTATCACTTTTTGTGTTTATGTTTAGTGCTTACTTTGTTTTTCAATGTTTAAACATGTTCTGGTTTGAAAAACAAGTGTCGATTTTTTGGCCACTCATTTTGGCTACTTATGAGCTGCCAAAGAAGCTGCCGCTTTTGGCTACTCGGTTTGGCGGCTTGCAAGCCGCGAGTCTAAGCCGCGAGTTCATACAGAGAGGTTTCGCGGCTCACTCGCGACTTGGCTCGCGACTCGCCCGATCGCGAGTCGCCCGTAATCAGACTTTTTAAAGAGCTTTTTCGTGGGAAACTTGTTTTAAACCTCTCCCATCCTCTCTAAAACCCCTCTTTCAATATTTTTACATCAAAATCCAACCAATTTGAATGGTTTTTCAATCCATTAACATCTCTAAGGTAATTATAAACTCTTTTCATTGATTTTGATCCTTAGATTATGTTTTGGTGAGTTTTGTGCTCTTGGTTGGGATTTTCATCATAGGGGTTGGGAAAACTTATTTTTTTGTCAATTTTCTTCATGGGATTGGTTTCTTTTGTTGATATGCATTGGATGTTGACCCTTTGTGGCAGAAAGAACATGTATTAAGGGTGGTTTTCATGATGTTCATGCATTGTTTCACATTTTTGTTCATAGTGTGCATGCTAGGTGTTTGATAAAATGCCTCTTAGACATTTTCTCGCTTGTTTGGACTCCAATGAGTACCAAACTTTGGGGTTTCTCATGTTTCCTCATTAGGAACATGTTTGGTTCATTGGTTGTGTATTTTAACACATTTTGCCCCACATGTGCATTTTTCATGCATTGGTCATGCATTGCACTTAGCCACCTCTTGCACACACCTTTGCTACCCTTGTCATGCATTGGTCTTGACCTTCTTCTTTCATCCTAGCATGTCATGCTTACCTTATGCATTGTAGCATGTTACTTTGTCTTAGGTTTGAGCTTCATTTTCTCATTCATCTTGCACCCCTCATGCATCATTAGCATTGTTCATACCTTCATCTCTTGCCCTCGTTTCTTCTTGACCCTTTGTCTATTCCCGACAAAAAGGGGGAGAGTATACTCTAGAGAATGTTTCGGAGTATTTTGTCATTTCTATATGACTCTTGTGCACATCCTTAGGAGGAGAAATTCTATTTCTCACATGCACATTTGTAGGGGAAGAGATATTCCATAGGGGAGATGCATATACCAAGGGGGAGAAGACATTGTGTTAACTAGAAAACTTTGTTATGTTTGTTTTCTTGTTGGCTTTATGGTGCTTTGAGTTATGTTTTGTTGTTCTCATTGCATCATGTTTGTGCTTTGGACATGCATACTTCCTTATGCTATTGTGCTTCATTGAATGCATGTTCGGATGATCAATTGCTTTGCTATGTGTTCATTGTAGTCATTTCTATATGACTGTTTTGGTATTTGATCAAGTTGCTCATATGTTTTACATCATGTTTACTTGATCGCAATTTGCTTGTTACATTATACTTGTCATTTTATTACTTGCTTTACCTTGAGGGTCTAATGTGTTTTGTGCAAGTGTTTCAGTTTACAAGTATATATGTTCCAAGTGCATCACAGCTTCTCATCACTTTGAAGGGGAGAAACTTTATGCACTTTTAGTTTATATTGTTAAAGTTTCTATTCAATATAATGTGTTTGTACCCATGTACTTTTGTAAGCTTTTAGGGTTAATGTTTTATGCATATTTTGTAGGCTTTATGGTATGTACCTTGCTTAATGCAGCCGTTATGCTATGTTGTAATCAGTACTTTAATCTAAATGTTCTGCATTTTGGTTTATGTACTGTCACTCTTGTGCCCTTGTAGGATTGTTCCTAGATGCATATGCCTTGTGTGTTATGCATTGGTTGAGTGTTGAGCATACAAGTGTCTTGCCTTGTGCTTGTTAACTTGTATGTCCTTGTGTTCATTCCAAGTGTGAATGAGCACTTTGTGATCACTACCTTGTGGTGTTCACTTGGTTGATCAAGCCATGGTTTGTTTCTTAACTCCATCTTTACTTGATCACATATTGCCTGTTTCATATGCATTTATAATTTTCTGCTTACAATGATCATGGTGTATTGTTGTGTTTCGTGAGTATTATGTTCATATGATTCAAGTGCTTCACAGACTTCTAGAGTTAGGTGTGAGTGAGTTTTGTTCAACTGTTCCCAACTCACATGTTAAGTCTAGAGTCTGTTTTAGGGTTTTGTCACGGAATAGCCAAAGGGGAGATTGTAAGGTTGAATTTATTCAACCATCTAATTGGCTTTATTCCGTGCCAAATTTTCTTGTAATTCAAAGATTTAGTAACCCTGTATTTAGGTGGGTTTGTTGTAAGGGTAGTGAGTGAGATAGAGTGAAGATTGCTCAAGAGTGTGCAAGAAAACAGAGTCGCGGCTGGAACTCACGGGTGTCTCGCGGCTGCAAGCCGCTGTATAAAGACACGTGCGTGCCAAGCATGCTTGGAAGATGAACAGTCATGCTAGCTGGAGCACTACAGACAAAACAGACAATCGCCATACGGTTAACTCATGCGATCGATCTCGCGACTTAGTCAAGCCGCGAGGTCAAGCCGCGAGCCACCCCCTGTTTTGTAAAACCTGACGTTTCACATTCCTCTCCCACTCCAAAGATAAATACCCCTTTTACCCACGATTGAAAGAGAGCTTCCAGAGAGAATTTTGAGAGAGAAACCCTAAAGAAAAACAAGATTGTTTCACCCACAATCTATACCTTAGAGTCTCTTCAAATTCCTCTACTCTCTTCCTCTCCATTGTCAAATCCTTGAGAGGCATTATACCAAACCTGGTTCTCACCATCATCATCACTCGTGAGACAGCTTGTTTGGATTTCTGAAAGCGATTAGGAAGGAACCAATCTTCATTGGTTGATGCTACGGTCTAGTAGCGGAATCCGGGAAGCTAGAAAAGAAAAAGGTTCAGCGCAACCTCGTTGGAGCAAGAAGCTTGGAGGGCTTAGGTATATCGGGTAGATTAGGCTTGGAGGGTCTATTGCTGTTCATGTATCCCAACTACATTTTCTAGTGGATTATTGACCGCTTGGAGGGCGGCGGAGAGGTTTTACGCCGAGGGCTTCGGTTTCCTCTTCGATAACACATCGTGTGTTGTCCTTGTGTTTGCATCTCTCTTCCCTTTATCTTTGCCTTTTATTTTCTACTGTGGATGTGTTTTTAATTGGCTTAGATTGTTTACCAATTCTGTATTAAGCTTTTGTTCATGTTCCGCACATTAATTGTTTGATTTAAAGCTTGTATTGGTAATTTGTATATTGGGGGTCTAAACGTTCAAGGGTGTTTATACACATATTTGAACTTTCACAGAAAAATACAAAATTTGTGTTCTAATTCAAGCTCCAAATGTGGACTTTCCACAACATTCAGGCCGCGTCCAAAATTCTTTGCTGTTCAAAAGTTATTGTCGAAACGGTGACTCAATGTTACTTTTCAACATATTTTCTAAGCGACACGCTCGTGAATAACTAGCCGCTCACATATTTTTTACACAAAATTTGATTTCAATATTATTGATCTCGCCATATATGAAAAATATTTCCTAGCCAAATTCGTGTGCGAATTGTTAGACTTCTATTTTTACGCCCTTCCATTCGCACAAAACTAGAATCCGTATTTCGGGTAACTCGGTGGGATATATTCAAACGACAATAAATCTCTCGATTTCTTTTCGAAAAAATACAAAATTTGTGTTCAAATTCAATCTCCCAATGTGTACTTTCTAAAACATTCATGCCGCGTCAAAAAATTCCTTACCATTGAAAAATTATTGTCAAAACGGTGGATCAAGGTCACTTTTCAACACGTTTTCTAAGTGATTACCGCTTGTGAATAACATGCCAATGTGTATTTTTTACCCAAAATTTTATTTTGATATGATTGATCTCACAATATAGGAAAAATATTTCCAAGCCAAATTTGTGTGCGAATCGTTAGACATCTATTTATATGCCCCTCCATTGGCACATACTTGGAATCCGTATTTCGGATAACTCGGTGGGACATATCAACACGATAATAAATCTCTCGATTTCTTTCAAAAAAATACAAAATTTGTGTTCAAATTCAAGCTCCCAATGTGTACTTTCTAAAACATTCATGCCGCGTCCAAAAATTCCTTACCGTTCAAAAGTTATTGTTGAAACGGTGACCGAAGGTCACTTTTCAACACATTTTCTAAGTGATTACGAATCGTGAATAACTTGACAGCAACGTATTTGTTACCCAAAATTTTATTTCGATATGAATGATCTCGCGATATAGGAAAAATATTTCCAAGCCAAATTCTGGTGCGTAACGTTAGGCTTCTATTTTTACGCCCCTCCATTGGCATAAAATTGGAGTTCATATTTCGGGTAACTTGGTGGGATGTATTCAAACGACAATAAATCTCTCGATTTCTTTTCGAAAAAATACAAAATTTGTGTTCAAATTCAAGCTCCCAACATGTACTTTCTAAAAGATTCATGCCGCATCCGAAAATTCCTTACCGTTAAAAAATTATTGTCAAAACGGTGACCGAATGTCATTTTTCAACACATTTTCTAAGCGAGTACGGCTCGTGAATAACATTCCACCAACGTATTTTTTACCAAAAATTTTATTTCGATATGATTGATCTCGCAATATAAGATGAATATTTCCCAGCCAAATTCGTGTGCGAATCATGAGACTTCTATTTTTACGCCCCTCCATTGGCACATAATTGGAATCCGTATTTTGGGTAACTTGGTGGGACATATTCAAACGACAATAAATCTCTTGATTTCTTTCGAAAAAATACAAAATTTGTGTTCAAATTCAAGCTCCCAATGTGTACCTTCTGAAACATTCATGCTGCGTCCAAAAATTCCTTACCGTTCAAAAGTTGTTGTCAAAATGGTGACCGAAGGTCACTTTTCAACACATTTTATAAGCGATTACGTCTCGTGAATAACTTGCCACTAACGTATTTTTACCCAAAATTTGATTGCGAGATTATTGATCTCTTGATAGAGGAAAATATTTCCTAGCCATATTCGTGTGCAAATCGTTAGACGTCCATTTTTACGCCCCTCCATCGGCATATATGTGGAATCAGTATTTCATGTAACTCGGTGGGACATATTCATAGGACAATAACTCTCTTGATTTCCCTAAAACAAAATACAAAATTTGTGTTCAAATTCAAGCTCCGAATGTGGACTTTCTAAAACATTCAGGCCGCGTCAAAAAATTCAATTCTCGTTTAAAAGTTATTGTCGAAACGGTGACCGAAGGTCACTTTTCAACATATTTTCTTTGCGATTACTACTTGTGAATAACTAGCCACTCACATATTTTTTACCCAAAATTTGATTTCAAGGTTATTGATCTTGCGATGTAGGAAAAATATTTCCTAGCCAAATTCGTGTGTGAATCACTAGACTTCTACTTTTACGCCCCTCGAATGGCACAGAACTCGAAACCGTATTTTGGGTAACTCAAGGGGACATATTCAGAGGACAATATCTCTCCCGATTTCCCTAAAAAAAAAAAATAAAAAATTTGTTTTCAAATTCAAGCTCCCAATGTGTACTTTCTAAAACATTCATGCCGCGTTCAAAAATTCCTCACCATTCGAAAGTTATTTTCGAAACGGTGACCGTAGGTCACTTTTCAACACATTTTCTAAGCGATTACGGCTCATGAACAACTTGCTACTAACATATGTCTTACCCAAAATTTGATTTCGAGATGATTGATCTCGCGTTTTAGGAAAAATATTTCCTAGCCAAATTCGTGTGCGAATCGCTAGACTTCTACTTTTACACCCCTTGATTGGCGCATAACTCGAAACCTTATTTTGGGTAACTCGGTGGGACATATTCAAACGACAATAACTCTCTCGATTTCCTTCGTAAAAATAAAAACATTTGTGTTCAAATTCAAGCTTCGAATGTTGACTTTCTAAAACATTCATGCCGCATCCAAAATTCCATACCGTTCAAAGGTTATTCTCCAAACGGTAAACGAATGTCACTTTTCAACACATTTTCTAAGCAATTACTGCTCGTGAATAACATGCTACCAACATATTTTTTACCCAAAATTTTATTTCGATATGATTGATCTCGCGATATAGGAAAAATATTTCCAAGACAAATTGCAATGCGAATCGTTAGAGTTCTATTTTTACGCCCCTCCCTTGGAATACAATTGGAATCAGATTTTGGATAAGTCCGTGGGACATATTCAAACGATAATAAATATCTCGATTTCTTTCGAAAAAATACGAAATTTGTGTTCAAATTCAGGCTCCCAATGTGTACTTTCTAAAACATTCATGCTGCGTTCAAAAATTCCTCACCGTTCGAAAGTTATTTTCGAAACGGTGACCGAAGGTCACTTTTCAACACATTTTCTAAGCGATTACGGCTCGTGAATAACTTGCCATTAACGTATTTGTTACCCAAAATTTTATTTCGATATGAATGATCTCGCTATATGGGAAAAATATTTCCAAGCCAAATTGGTGTGCGAATCGTTAGACTTCTATTTTTACGCCCCTCCATTGGCATAAAATTGGAATCAGTATTTTGCGTAACTCGGTTGGCATACTCAAATGACAACAAATCTCTCGATTTCCTTCTTGAAAATACAAATCTTTTTTTCAAATTCAGGCTCCCAATGTGTACTTTCTAAAACATTCATGCTGCGTTCAAAAATTCCTCACCGTTCGAAAGTTATTTTGAAACGGTGACCGAAGGTCACTTTTCAACACATTTTCTAAGCGATTACGGCTCGTGAATAACTTGCCATTAACATATCTCTTACCCAAAATTTTATTTCGAGATGATTGATCTCGCATTTTAGGAAAAATATTTCCTAGCCAAATTAGTGTGCGAATCGCTAGACTTCTACTTTTACACCCCTCGATTGGCGCAATCGAAACCGTATTTTGGGTAACTCGGTGGGACATATTCAAATGACAATAACTCTCTCGATTTCCTTCGAAAAATAAAAAATTTGTGTTCAAATTCAAGCTTTGAATGTGGACTTTCTAAAACATTCAGGCCACATCCAAAACTCCATACCGTTCAAAGGTTATTGTCCGAACGGTGACCGAATGTCACTTTTCAACACATTTTCTAAGCAATTACTGCTCGTGAATAACATGCTGCCAACATATTTTTTACCCAAAATTTTGTTTCGATATGATTGATCTCGCGATATAAGAAAAATATTTTCAAGGCAAATTCATGTGCGAATCGTTAGACTTCTATTTTTACGCCCCTCCATTGGCATAAAACTGAATCTATATTTTGGGTAACTCGGTTGGCATACTCAAACAACAATAAATCTCTCGATTTCCTTCTTAAAAATACAAATCTTTTTTTCAAATTCAAGCTCCCAATGTGTACTTTCTAAAACATTGATGCCGCGTTCAAAAATTCCTCACCGTTCGAAAGTTATTTTCGAAACGGTGACCGAAGGTCACTTTTCAACACATTTTCTAAGCGATTACGGCTCGTGAATAACTTGCCATTAACATATCTCTTACCCAAAATTTTATTTCGAGATGATTGATCTCGCATTTTAGGAAAAATATTTCCTAGCCAAATTCGTGTGCGAATCACTAGACTTCTACTTTTACACCCTTTGATTGGCGCATAACTCGAAAACCGTATTTTGGGTAACTCGGTGGGACATATTCAAACGACAATAACTCTCTCGATTTCCTTCGAAAAATTAAAAAAATTTGTGTTCAAATTCTAGCTTCGAATGTGGACTTTCTAAAACATTCAGGCCGCATCCAAAATTCCGTACCGTTCAAAGGTTATTGTCCGAACGGTGACCGAATGTCACTTTTCAACACATTTTCTAAGCAATTACTGCTCGTGAATAACATGCTACCAACATATTTTTTACCCAAAATTTTGTTTCGATATGATTGATCTCGCGATATAAGAAAAATATTTTCAAGGCAAATTCATGTGCGAATCGTTAGACTTCTATTTTTACACCCTTCCCTTGGCATACAATTGGAATCAGATTTCGGATAACTCGGTGGGACATATTCAAACAATAATTAATATCTCGATTTCTTTCGTAAAAATAAAAAATTTGTGTTCAAATTCAAGCTCCCAATGTATACTGTCTAAAACATTCACGCCGTGTCCAAAAATTCCTTACCGTTCAAAAGTTATTTTGAAACGGTGACCGAAGGTCACTTTTCAACACATTTTCTAAGCAATTACGGCTCGTGAATAACTTGCCATTAACATATCTCTTATCCAAAATTTTATTTCGATATGAATGATCTCGCGATATAGGAAAAATATTTCCAAGCCAAATTCATGTGCGAATCGTTAGACATCTATTTTTACGCCCCCCCCCCCCCTTTGGCGTAAAACTGGAATCCGTATTTTAGGTAACTCGGTTGGCATACTCAAATGACAATAACTCTCTCAATTTCCTTCTTAAAAATACAAAATTTGTTTTCAAATTCAAGCTCCCAATGTGTACTTTCTAAAACATTCATGTCGCGTTCAGAAATTCCTCACCATTCGAAAGTTATTGTCGAAACGGTGACAGAAGGTCACTTTTCCACACATTTTCTAAGCGATTACGGCTCGTGAATAACATGCCACCAACGTATTTTTTACCCAAAATTTTATATCAATATGATTGATCTCGCAATATAGGAAAAATATTTCCAAGCCAAATTCATGTGCGAACTGTTAGACTTCTAATTTTATGCCCCACCATTGGCACATAATTGGAATTTGTATCTCGGGTAACTCGATGGGACATATTCAAAGGTCAATAACTCTCTTGATTTCTATCAAAAAAATAAAAAATTTGTGTTCAAATTCAAGCTGTGAATGTTTACTTTCTAAAACGTTCAGGCTGCGTCCAAAAATTACTTACCGTTCAAAAGTTATCGGTGAAACGGTGACCAAAATTCACTTTTCAACACATTTTCTAAGCGATTACGGCAAGTGAATAACTTGCCACAAACGTATTTTTTACCCAAAATTTTATTTTGAGATGATTGATCTCGCGATACAGAAAAAATATTTCCAAGCCGAATTTGTGAGCGAATCTTTAGACTTCCATTTTTACGCCCCTCCGTTGGCACATAATTGGAATCCGTATTTCGGGTAACTCAGTGGAATATATTCAAATGTCAATAACTCTCTTGATTTCTGTTTAAAAATCACCAAATTTGGGTTCAAATTCAAGCTCCAAATGTGTACTTTCTAATACATTTAGTACACTTTCAAAAATTCCTTACTGTTCAAAAGTTATTATCGAAACAAAGGCCCAAAGGTCACTTGTAAACACATTTTATACGCGATTACTCATTAGACTTCCATTTTTCGCCCCACCATCGGCACAAAAGTGGAATCTGTATTTCGCTTACTCGGTTGGACATATTCAAAGGATAACAAATCTTTTGATTTCAATCCAAAAATACAAAGTTTGTGTTGAAATTCAAGCTCGAATGTGTTCTTTCTTAAACATTCAGGCTGCATCAAAATATTCCCTAATATTCAAAAGTAATTGGCGAAACTGACCAAGCTCGTTTTCACACATTTTCTTAGCGATTACGGCTCGTGAATAACTTGCTTTGCTAACATATTTTTTACCCAAAATTTTATTTCGAGGTGATTGATCTTGGGATATAGGATTAATATTTCCAAGCCAAATTCATGAGCGAATCGTTAGACTTCCATTTTTACACCCTCCATCGGCACATAATTGGAATTCGTATTTTGGGTAACTCGGTGGGACATATTCAAAGGTTAATAACTCTCTTGATTTCTATCAAAAAATATAAAATTTGTGTTCAAATTCAAGCTCCGAATGTGTAATTTCTAAAACATTCAGGTTTCGTCGAAAAATTCAAGATCTTGTTCAAGAGTTATTGTCAAAACGGCAACCGAAGGTCACTTTTCAACACATTTTCTAAGCGATTACGGCTCGTGAATAACATGTCACCAACATATTTTTTACCCAAATTTTGTTTCAAGATGATTGATCTCGCGATATAGGAAAAATATTTCCAAGCCAAATTCATGAGCGAATCGTTAGACTTCCATTTTTACGCCCCTCCATAGGCACATAATTGGAATCCGTATTTAGGATAACTCGGTGGGACATATTCAAAGGTCAATAACTCTCATGATTTCTATAAAAAAAATACAAAATTTGGGTTGAAATTCAAGCTTCGAATGTTTAATTTGTAAAACAATCTGGCCGCGTCAAAAAATTCCTTACCATTCAAAAGTTATTGTCGAAAAGGTGACCGAAGGTCACTTTTCAACACATTTTCTAAGCGGTTACAGCTCGTGAATAACTTGCCACTAATGCATTTTTTACCCAAAACTTTATTTCGAGATGACTGATCTCGGGATATAGGAAAATATTTCCAAGCCAAATTTGTGAGCGAATTGTTAGACTTCCATTTTTATGCCCTCCATCGGCACATAATTGGAATCCGTGTTTGGGTCACTCGGTGGGACAAATTAAAAGGTTAATTACTCTCTTGATTTCTAACAAAAAATACAAAATTTGTGTTCAAATTCAAGCTCTGAGTGTGTACTTTCTAAAACAGACAGGCCATGTCCAAAAATTCCTTACCATTCAAAATTTATATTCAAACGGTGATCGAAGGTCACTTTTCAACACATTTACTAAGCGAGTACGACTCGTGAATTACTTGCCACTAACGTCTTTTTTACCCAAAATTTTATTTCAAGATAATTGGTCTCACGATACAGGAAAAATATTTCCAAGCCAAATTCGTGAGCAAATCGTTAGACTTCCATTTTTTCGCCCCTCCGTTGGCACATAATTGGAATTCGTATTTAGGATAACTCAAGAGGACATATTCAAAGGTCAATAACTCTCTAGATTTCTATCGGAAAAATACAAAATTTGGGTTGAAATTCAAGCTCCGAATGATTAATTTCTAAAACAATCTAGCCGTGTCAAAAATTCTTTACCGTTCAAAAGTTATTGTCAAAAATGTGACCGATGGTCACTTTTCAACACATTTTCTAAGCGATTACGGCTCGTGAATAACTTGCCACTAATGCATTTTTTAACCAAAATTTTATTTCGAGATGATTGATCTAAGGATATAGGAAATATATTTCCAAGCCAAATTCGTGAGCTAATCATTAGACTTCCATTTTTACGCACCTCCATTTGCACACAATTGGAATCCGTATTTCGAACAACTCGGTGGGACATATTCAAAGGTCAATAAATCTCTTGATTTCTATCGATAAAATATACAATTATGTTCAAATTGAAGCTCCGAATGTTTACTTTCTAAAACATTTAGGCCGCGTCCAAAAATTCCTTACCGTTAAAAAGTTATTGTCGAAATGGTGACCGGAGGTTACTTTTCAACACATTTTCTAAGTGATTACGGCAAGTGAATAACTTGCCACAAACGTATTTTTTTACCCAAAATTTTATTTCAAAATGATTGATCTCACGATATAGGAAAAATATTTCCTTGCCTAATTCATGAGCGAATCATTAGACTTCCATTTTTGGCCCCTTCATCGGCACAAAAGTGGAATCCATATTTCGGCTTACTCGGTCGAACATATTCAAAGGACAATAAATCTTTTGATTTCAATTGAAAAAATAAAAAATTGTGTTGAAATTCAAGGTCCGAATGTGTTCTTTCTTAAACATTCAGGCCGCATCAAAATATTCCTTACCGTTCAAAAGTTATTGGCGAAAACTGTGACCAAGCTCACTTTTCAACACATTTTCTTAGCTATTACGGCTCGTGAATAACTTGCCGCTAACGTATTTTTTACCTAAAAATTTATTTTGAGATGATTGATCTCGGGATATAGGAATAATATTTCCAAGCCAAAATTCGTGAGCGAATTGTTAGACTTCCATTTTTACGCCTTCCATCGGCACATAATTGGAATCCGTATTTCGGGTAACTCGGTGGGACATATTCAAAGGTTAATAACTCTCTCAATTTCTATCAAAAAGTACAAAATTTGTGTTCAAATTCAAGCTCTGAATGTGTAATTTCTAAAACATTCAGGCCGCGTCGAAAAATTTTGTACCATTCAAGAGTTATTGTCGAAATGGTGACCGAAGGTCACTTTTCAACACATTTTCTAAACGATTACAGCTTGTGAATAACTTGCCACTAACGTATTTTTTACCCAAAATTTTGTTTCAAGATGATTGATCTCGCTATATAGGAAAAATATTTCCAAGCCGAATTCGTGAGCGAATCTTTAGACTTCCATTTTTACGCCCATCCATTGGCACATAATTGGAATCCGTATTTCGGGTAACTCGGTGGGACAAATTAAAAGGTCAATTACTCTCTTGATTTCTAACAAAAAAAATATAAAATTTGTGTTCAAATTCAAGCTCCGAGTGTGTACTTTCCAAAACATTAAGGCTGCGTCCAAAAATTCCTTCCCATTCAAAATTTATATTTGAAACGGTAATCGAAGGTCACTTTTCAACACATTTACTAAGCGATTACGACTCGTGAATTACTTGCCACTAACGTATTTTTTACCCAAAATTTTATTTCGAGATAATTGATCTCAAGATACTGGAAAAATATTTCCAAGCCGAATTCGTGAGCGAATCGTTAGACTTTCATTTTTTTCGCCCCTCCGTAGGCACATATTTGGAATCCGTATTTAGGATAACTCGGTGGGACATATTCAAGGTCAATAACAATCTCAATTTCTATCAAAAAAATACAAAATTTGGGTTGAAATTCAAGCTCCGAATGTTTAATTTCTAAAACAATCAGGCCACGTCAAAAAATTCCTTACCATTCAAAAGTTATTGTCAAAAATGTGACCGATGGTCACTTTTCAACACATTTTCTAAGCGATTACGGCTCGTGAATAACTTGCCACTAACGCATTTTTTACCCAAAATTTATTTCAAGATGATTGATCTCTGGATATAGGAAAAATATTTCCAAGCCAAATTCGTGAGCGAATCGTTAGACTTCCATTTTCACGCACCTCCATTGGCACATAATTGGAATCGGTATTTCGGGCAACTCGGTGGGACATATTCAAAGGTCAATAACTCTCTTGATTTCTATCGATAAAATACAAAATTTGTGTTCAAATTCAAGCTCCGAATGTTTAATTTCTAAAACATTCAAGCCGTGTCCAAAAATTCCTTACCATTCAGAAGTTATTGGCGAAACGGTGACCGAAGGTCACTTTTCAACACATTTTCTAAGCAATTACGGCCCATGAATAACTTGCCACAAACGTAATTATTACCCAAAATTTAATTTCAAGATGATCGATCACGCGATATAGGAGAAATGTTTCCAAGCCGAATTCGTGAGCAAATCGTTAGACTTCCATTTTTACGCCCCTCCATTGGCACATAGTTGGAATCCGTATTTCGGGTAACTCTATGGGACATATTAAAACGACAATAGCTCTCTCGTTTTCCTTCGAAAAATACAATGTTTGACTTCAAATTAAAGCATTGAATGTGTACTTTCTTAAACATTCAGGCCGTGTCAAAAAATTCCTTACCGTCCAAAAGTTATTGTCGAAACGGTGAGCGAGGTTACTTTTCAACACATTTTCTAAGCGATTACGACTCACGAATAGGTTGCCACTAACGTATTTTTTACCCAATATTTTATTTTGAGATGATTGATCTTGGGATATAGGAACAATATTTCCAAGCCAAATGCATGAGCTAATCCTTAGACTTCTATTTTTACTCCCCTCCATCGGCACATAATTGGAATCAGTATTTCGGGTAACACGGAGGGACATATTCAAAGGTCAATAACTCTCTTGATTTCTATCGAAAAAATACAAAATTTGTGTTCAAATTCATGCACCGAATGTGTACTTTCTAAAACATTCAAGCCGCATCCAAAAATTCTTCACCATTCAAAAGTTATTGTCTAAACGGTGACCGAAGGTCACTTTCCAACACATTTTCTAAGCGATTACGACTCAAAGAACTTGCCACTAATGTAGTTTTTACCCAAAATTTTATTTCAAGATGATTGATCATGTGATATAGGAATAATTTATCCAAGCCAAATTCATGACCGAATCATTAGACTTCCATTTTTATGCTCTTCCATCGTCACATAATTGGAATCAGTATTTCGGGTAACTCAAAGGAAAATATTCAATGGTCAATAACTCTCTTGATTTCTATCGAAAAAATACAAAATTTGAGTTCATATTCAAGCTCCAAATGTTTAATTTCTAAAACATTCAGTCCAAGTCCAAAAATTCCGTGCACCGTTCATAAGTTATTGTCGAAACGGTGATCGAAGGTCACTTTTCAACACATTTTCTAAGCGATTACAAACTCGTAAATAACTTTTCACTAACGTATTTTTTATCTAAATTTTTTTGAGATGATTGATCTCGAGATAGAGGAAAAATATATCCAAGCCGAATTCGTGAGCAAATCGTTAGACTTCCATTTTTACGCCCCTCTCCGTTGGCACATAATTGGAATCCGTATTTTGGGTAACTCGGTGGAACATATTCTAAGGTCAATAAGTCTCTTGATTTCTTTCAAAAAATACAAAATTTGTGTTCCAATTCAAGCTTCGAGTGATTACTTTCTAAATCAACCTGGCCGCAAAAAATTCCTTACCGTTCAAAAGTTATTATAAAAAAGGTGACCAAAGGTCATTTTTCAACACATTTTCTAAGCGAATACGGCTCGTGAATAACTTGCCACAAACGTATTTTTACCCAAAATTTTATTTCGAGATGATGGATATCGGGATATAGGAAAATAATTCCAAGCCAAATTCGTGAGCGAATCGTTAGACTTCCATTTTTACGCCTCTTCGTTGGCACATAATTGGAATCCGTATTTCAAGTAACTCAGTGGGACGTATTTAAAGGTCAATAACTCTCTTGATTTCTATCTAAAAATACAAAATTTGTGTTAAAATTCAAGCTCTGAATGTGTACTTTCTAAAACATTTAGGCCGTGTCCAAAAATTCCTTACCGTTCAAAAGTTATTTTTTTAACGGTGACCAAAGGTCACTTTTCAACACATTTTCTAAGTGATTACGGCTCATGAATAACTTGCCACTAACCTATTTTTCACCCAAAACTTTATTTCAAGATGATTGATCTCACAATACAGAAACATATTTCCAAGCCGAATTCATGAGCGAATCGTTAGACTTCCATTTTTACTCCACTCCTTCGGCACATAATTGGAATCCGTATTTCGGGTAACTCTATGGGACATATTTAAACGACAGTAGCTCTCTTGATTTCATCGAATGAAAACAAAGTTTGACTTCAAATTAAAGCTCCGAATGTGTATTTTCTAAAACATTCAGGCGGTGTCAAAAATTCCTTGCCGGTCATAAGTTATTTTCAAACGGTGAACGAAGGTCACTTTTCAACACATTTTCTAAGCTATTACAACTCGTGAATAACTTGCCACTAACATATTTTTCACCCAAAATTTTATTTCGAGATGATTGATCTCACAATACAGGAAAAATATTTCCTAGCCGAATTCGTGAGCGAATCATTAGACTTCCATTTTTACGCTCCTCCATCGGCATATAATTGGAATCCATATTTCGGGTAACTTGGAGGGACGTATTCAAAGGACAACAGCTCTCTTGATTTCTATCGAAAAAATACAAAATTTTTGTTCAAATTCAGGCTCCGAATGTGTAATTTCTAAAACATTCTGGCCGCGTCTAAAAATTCGGTACCATTCAAATGTTATTGTCAAAACGGTGACCGAAGGTAACTTTTCAACACATTTTCTAAACGATTACGACTCGTGAATAACTTGTCACTAACTTATTTTTTACCCAAAATTTTATTTAGGGATAATTGTTCTCGCGATATAGGAAAAATATTTCCATGGGAATTCGTGAGCGAATCATTAGACTTCCATTTTTACGCCCCTCCGTCGACACATAATTGGAATCCATATTTAGGGTAACTCGGTGGGACATATTCAAAGGTCAATCACTCTCCTGATTTCTATCGAAAAAATACAAAATTTATGTTCAAATTCAAGCTCCAAATGTGTACTCTTTAAAACATTCAAGCCATGACCGAAAATTCCTTCTTGTTCAAAAGTTATTGCCGAAACACTGACCGAAGGTCACTTTTCAACACATTTTCTAAGCGATTACGGCTCGTGAATAACTTGACACTATCCTATTTTTTAACCAAAATTTTAATTCGAGATCATTAATCTCGGGATATGGTAAAAATATTTCTAAGCTGAATTCGTGAGTGAATCGTTAGGGTTCCATTTTTGCACCCTTCCGTCGGCACAAAATTGGAAAACGTATTTCGGGTAACTCAGTGGGACATATTAAAATCTCAACAAGTCTCTTGATTTCTATCGAAAAATACAAAATTTGTGTTCAAATTCAAGCACCGAATGTTTACTTTCTAAAACATTCAGGTCGAGTCCAAAAATTCCTCACCATTCAAAAGTTATTGTCGAAACCGTGACCGAAGGTTACTTTTCAACACATTTTCTAAGCGATTACGGCTCGTGAATAACTTGCCACTAACGTATTTTTTACCCAAAATTTTATTTCGAGATGATTGATCTTGCGATGTAGGAAAAATTTATCCAAGCCAAATTTGTGAGCGAATCATTAGACTTCCATTTTTACGCTCCTCCATTAGCACATAATTGGAATCCGTATTTCGGGAAACCTGGTGGGACATATTCAAAGGCCAATAACTCTCTTGATTTCCATCGAAAAAATACAAAATTTGAGTTCAAATTCAAGCTCCAAATGTACACTTTCTAAAACATTAACGCCGTATCCAAAAATTCCTTACCGTTCAAAAGTTATTGTTGAAACGGTGACCGAAGGTTACTTTTTAACACATTTTCTAAGCGATTACGGATCGTGAATAACTTGACACCAACGTATTTGTTACCCAAAATTTTATTTCGATATGAATGATCTCGCTATATGGGAAAAATATTTCCAAGCCAAATTAGTGTGCGAATCGTTAGACTTCTATTTTTACGCCCCTCCATTGGCATAAAATTGGAATCAGTATTTTGGGAAACTCGGTTGGCATACTCAAACGACAACAAATCTCTCGATTTCCTTCTTGAAAATACAAATCTTTTTTTCAAATTCAGGCTCCCAATGTGTACTTTCTAAAACATTCATGCTGCGTTCAAAAATTCCTCACCGTTCGAAAGTTATTTTCGAAACGGTGACCGAAGGTCACTTTTCAACACATTTTCTAAGCGATTACGACTCGTGAATAACTTGCCATTAACGTATTTGTTATCCAAAATTTTATTTCGATATGAATGATCTCGCTATATGGGAAAAATATTTCCAAGCCAAATTAGTGTGCGAATCGTTAGACTTCTATTTTTACGCCCCTCCATTGGCATAAAATTGGAATCAGTATTTTGGGTAACTCGGTTGGCATACTCAAACGACAACAAATCTCTCGATTTCCTTCTTGAAAATACAAATCTTTTTTTCAAATTCAGGCTCCCAATGTGTACTTTCTAAAACATTCATGCTGCGTTCAAAAATTCCTCACCGTTCGAAAGTTATTTTCGAAACGGTGACCGAAGGTCACTTTTCAACACATTTTCTAAGCGATTACGGCTCGTGAATAACTTGCCATTAACATATCTCTTACCCAAAATTTTATTTCGAGATGATTGATCTCGCATTTTAGAAAAATATTTCCTAGCCAAATTCGTGTGCGAATCGCTAGACTTCTACTTTTACACCCCTCGATTGGCGCATAACTCGAAACCGTATTTTGGGTAACTCGGTGGGACATATTCAAATGACAATAACTCTCTCGATTTCCTTCGAAAAAATAAAAAAATTTGTGTTCAAATTCAAGCTTTGAATGTGGACTTTCTAAAACATTCAGGCCGCATCCAAAACTCCATACCGTTCAAAGGTTATTGTCCGAACGGTGACCGAATGTCACTTTTCAACACATTTTCTAAGCAATTACTGCTCGTGAATAACATGCTACCAATATATTTTTTACCCAAAATTTTGTTTCGATATGATTGATCTCGCGATATAAGAAAAATATTTTCAAGGCAAATTCATGTGCGAATCGTTAGACTTCTATTTTTACGCCCCTCCATTGGCATAAAACTGGAATCTATATTTTGGGTAACTCGGTTGGCATACTCAAACAACAACAAATCTCTCGATTTCCTTCTTAAAAATACAAATCTTTTTTTCAAATTCAAGCTCCCAATGTGTATTTTCTAAAACATTGATGCCGCGTTCAAAAATTCCTCACCGTTCGAAAGTTATTTTCGAAACGGTGACCGAAGGTCACTTTTCAACACATTTTCTAAGCGATTACGGCTCGTGAATAACTTGCCATTAACATATCTCTTACCCAAAATTTTATTTCGAGATGATTGATCTCGCATTTTAGGAAAAATATTTCCTAGCCAAATTCGTTTGCGAATCACTAGACTTCTACTTTTACACCCTTTGATTGGCGCATAACTCGAAACCGTATTTTGGGTAACTCGGTGGGACATATTCAAACGACAATAACTCTCTCGATTTCCTTCGAAAAAAAAAAAAAATTTGTGTTCAAATTCTAGCTTCGAATGTGGACTTTCTAAAACATTCAGGCCGCATCCAAAATTCCGTGCCGTTCAAAGGTTATTGTCCGAACGGTGACCGAATGTCACTTTTCAACACATTTTCTAAGCAATTACTGCTCGTGAATAACATGCTACCAACATATTTTTTACCCAAAATTTTGTTTCGATATGATTGATCTCGCGATATAAGAAAAATATTTTCAAGGCAAATTCATGTGCGAATCGTTAGACTTCTATTTTTACGCCCCTCCATTGGCATAAAACTGGAATCTATATTTTGGGTAACTCGGTTGGCATACTCAAACAACAATAAATCTCTCGATTTCCTTCTTAAAAATACAAATCTTTTTTTCAAATTCAAGCTACCAATGTGTACTTTCTAAAACATTGGTGCCGCGTTCAAAAATTCCTCACCGTTCGAAAGTTATTTTCGAAACGGTGACCGAAGGTCACTTTTCAACACATTTTCTAAGCGATTACGGCTCGTGAATAACTTGCCATTAACATATCTCTTACCCAAAATTTTATTTCGAGATGATTGATCTCGCATTTTAGGAAAAATATTTCCTAGCCAAATTCGTGTGCGAATCACTAGACTTCTACTTTTACACCCTTTGATTGGCGCATAACTGAAAACCGTATTTTGGGTAACTCGGTGGGACATATTCAAGCGACAATAACTCTCTCGATTTCCTTCGAAAAAATAAAAAAATTTGTGTTCAAATTCTAGCTTCAAATGGACTTTCTAAAACATTCAGGCCGCATCCAAAATTCCGTACCGTTCAAAGGTTATTGTCCGAACGGTGACCGAATGTCACTTTTCAACACATTTTCTAAGCAATTACTGCTCGTGAATAACATGCTACCAACATATTTTTACCCAAAATTTTGTTTCGATATGATTGATCTCGCGATATAAGAAAAATATTTTCAAGGCAAATTCATGTGCGAATCGTTAGACTTCTATTTTTACACCCTTCCCTTGGCATACAATTGGAATCAGATTTGGGATAACTCGGTGGGACATATTCAAACAATAATTAATATCTCGATTTCTTTCGTAAAAATAAAAAATTTGTGTTCAAATTCAAGCTCCCAAGGTATACTGTCTAAAACATTCACGCCGTGTCCAAAAATTCCTTACCGTTCAAAAGTTATTTTCGAAACGGTGACCGAAGGTCACTTTTCAACACATTTTCTAAGCAATTACGGCTCGTGAATAACTTGCCATTAACATATCTCTTATCCAAAATTTTATTTCGATATGAATGATCTCGCGATATAGGAAAAATATTTCCAAGCCAAATTCATGTGCGAATCGTTAGACTTCTATTTTTACGCCCCCCCCTTTGGCGTAAAACTGGAATCCGTATTTTGGGTAACTCGGTTGGCATACTCAAATGACAATAACTCTCTCAATTTCCTTCTTAAAAATACAAAATTTGTTTTCAAATTCAAGCTCCCAATGTGTACTTTCTAAAACATTCATGTCGCGTTCAGAAATTCCTCACCATTCGAAAGTTATTGTCGAAACGGTGACAGAAGGTCACTTTTCCACACATTTTCTAAGCGATTACGGCTCGTGAATAACATGCCACCAACGTATTTTTTACCCAAAATTTTATATCAATATGATTGATCTCGCAATATAGGAAAAATATTTCCAAGCCAAATTCATGTGCGAATCGTTAGACTTCTAATTTTATGCCCCACCATTGGCACATAATTGGAATTTGTATCTCGGGTAACTCGATGGGACATATTCAAAGGTCAATAACTCTCTTGATTTCTATCAAAAAAATAAAAATTTGTGTTCAAATTCAAGCTGTGAATGTTTACTTTCTAAAACGTTCAGGCTGCGTCCAAAAAAAATTACTTACCGTTCAAAAGTTATCGGTGAAACGGTGACCAAAATTCACTTTTCAACACATTTTCTAGCGATTACGGCAAGTGAATAACTTGCCACAAACGTATTTTTACCCAAAATTTTATTTCGAGATGATTGATCTCGCGATACAGAAAAATATTTCCAAGCCGAATTTGTGAGCGAATCTTTAGACTTCCATTTTTACGCCCCTCCGTTGGCACATAATTGGAATCCGTATTTCGGGTAACTCAGTGGAATATATTCAAATGTCAATAACTCTCTTGATTTCTGTAAAAAATCACCAAATTTGGGTTCAAATTCAAGCTCCAAATGTGTACTTTCTAATACATTTAGTACACTTTCAAAAATTCCTTACTGTTCAAAAGTTATTATCGAAACAAAGGCTGCCCAAAGGTCACTTGTAAACACATTTTATACGCGATTACTCATTAGACTTCCATTTTTCGGCCCCACCATCGGCACAAAAGTGGAATCTGTATTTCGGCTTACTCGGTTGGACATATTCAAAGGATAACAAATCTTTTGATTTCAATCCAAAAAATACAAAGTTTGTGTTGAAATTCAAGCTCAGAATGTTTTCTTTCTTAAACATTCAGGCTGCATCAAAATATTCCCTAATATTCAAAAGTAATTGGCGAAACCGTGACCGAAGCTCGGTTTTCACACATTTTCTTAGCGATTAGGGCTCGTGAATAACTTGCTGCTAACATATTTTTTACCCAAAATTTTATTTCGAGGTGATTGATCTTGGGATATAGGATTAATATTTCCAAGCCAAATTCATGAGCGAATCGTTAGACTTCCATTTTTACACCCTCCATCGGCACATAATTGGAATTCGTATTTTGGGTAACTCGGTGGGACATATTCAAAGGTTAATAACTCTCTTGATTTCTATCAAAAAAATACAAAATTTGTGTTCAAATTCAAGCTCCGAATGTGTAATTTCTAAAACATTCAGGTTGCGTCGAAAAATTCAAGATCTTGTTCAAGAGTTATTGTCGAAACGGCGACCGGAGGTCACTTTTCAACACATTTTCTAAGCGATTACGGCTCGTGAATAACATGTCACCAACATATTTTTTACCCAAATTTTGTTTCAAGATGATTGATCTCGCAATATAGCAAAAATATTTCCAAGCCAAATTCATGAGCGAATCGTTAGACTTCCATTTTTACGCCCCTCCATAGGCACATAATTGGAATCCGTATTTAGGATAACTCGGTGGGACATATTCAAAGGTCAATAACTCTCATGATTTCTATAAAAAAAAAAAAATACAAAACTTGGGTTGAAATTCAAGCTTCAAATGTTTAATTTCTAAAACAATCTGGCCGCAAAAAAAATTCCTTACCATTCAAAAGTTATTGTCGAAAAAGGTGACCGAAGGTCACTTTTCAACACATTTTCTAAGCGATTACAGCTCGTGAATAACTTGCAACTAACGCATTTTTTACCCAAAACTTTATTTCGAGATGACTGATCTCGGGATATAGGAAAAATATTTCCAAGCCAAATTTGTGAGCGAATTGTTAGACTTCCATTTTTATGCCCTCCATCGGCACATAATTGGAATCCGTGTTTCGGGTCACTCGGTGGGACAAATTAAAAGGTTAATTACTCTCTTGATTTCTAACAAAAAAATACAAAATTTGTGTTCAAATTCAAGCTCTGAGTGTGTACTTTCTAAAACAGACAGGCCATGTCCAAAAATTCCTTACCATTCAAAATTTATATTCGAAACGGTGATCGAAGGTCACTTTTCAACACATTTACTAAGCGAGTACGGCTCGTGAATTACTTGCCACTAACGTCTTTTTTTACCCAAAATTTTATTTCAAGATAATTGGTCTCACGATACAGGAAAAATATTTCCAAGCCAAATTCGTGAGCAAATCGTTAGACTTCCATTTTTTCGCCCTCCGTTTGGCACATAATTGGAATTCGTATTTAGGATAACTCAAGAGGGACATATTCAAAGGTCAATAACTCTCTAGATTTCTATCGGAAAAATACAAAATTTGGGTTGAAATTCAAGCTCCGAATGATTAATTTCTAAAACAATCTAGCCGTGTCAAAAAATTCTTTACCGTTCAAAAGTTATTGTCAAAAATGTGACCGATGGTCACTTTTCAACACATTTTCTAAGCGATTACGGCTCGTGAATAACTTGCCACTAATGCATTTTTTAACCAAAATTTTATTTCGAGATGATTGATCTCGGGATATAGGAAATATATTTCCAAGCCAAATTCGTGAGCTAATCATTAGACTTCCATTTTTACGCACCTCCATTTGCACACAATTGGAATCCGTATTTCGAACAACTCGGTGGGACATATTCAAAGGTCAATAAATCTCTTGATTTCTATCGATAAAATATACAATTTATGTTCAAATTGAAGCTCCGAATGTTTACTTTCTAAAACATTTAGGCCGCGTCCAAAAATTCCTTACCGTTAAAAAGTTATTGTCGAAATGGTGACCGAAGGTTACTTTTCAACACATTTTCTAAGTGATTACGGCAAGTGAATAACTTGCCACAAAAGTATTTTTTTACCCAAAATTTTATTTCGAAATGATTGATCTCACGATATAGGAAAAATATTTCCTTGCCTAATTCATGAGCGAATCATTAGACTTCCATTTTTGGCCCCTTCATCGGCACAAAAGTGGAATCCATATTTCGCTTACTCGGTCGAACATATTCAAAGGACAATAAATCTTTTGATTTCAATTGAAAAAATAAAAAAATTGTGTTGAAATTCAAGGTCCGAATGTGTTCTTTCTTAAACATTCAGGCCGCATCGAAATATTCCTTACCGTTCAAAAGTTATTGGCGAAACTGTGACCGAAGCTCACTTTTCAACACATTTTCTTAGCTATTACGGCTCGTGAATAACTTGCCGCTAACGTATTTTTTACCTAAAAATTTATTTTGAGATGATTGATCTCGGGATATAGGAATAATATTTCCAAGCCAAATTCGTGAGCGAATTGTTAGACTTCCATTTTTACGCCTTCCATCGGCACATAATTGGAATCCGTATTTCGGGTAACTCGGTGGGAAATATTCAAAGGTTAATAACTCTCTCAATTTCTATAAAAAAAAGTACAAAATTTGTGTTCAAATTCAAGCTCTGAATGTGTAATTTCTAAAACATTCAGGCCGCGTCGAAAAATTCTGTACCATTCAAGAGTTATTGTCGAAATGGTGACCGAAGGTCACTTTTCAACACATTTTCTAAACGATTACAGACTTGTGAATAACTTGCCACTAACGTATTTTTACCCAAAATTTTGTTTCAAGATGATTGATCTCGCTATATAGGAAAAATATTTCCAAGCCGAATTCATGAGCGAATCTTTAGACTTCCATTTTTACGCCCATCCATTGGCACATAATTGGAATCCATATTTCGGGTAACTCGGTGGGACAAATTAAAAGGTCAATTACTCTCTTGATTTCTAACAAAAAAAATATAAAATTTGTGTTCAAATTCAAGCTCCGAGTGTGTACTTTCCAAAACATTAAGGCTGCGTCCAAAAATTCCTTCCCATTCAAAATTTGTATTTGAAACGGTAATCGAAGGTCACTTTTCAACACATTTACTAAGCGATTACGACTCGTGAATTACTTGCAACTAACGTATTTTTTACCCAAAATTTTATTTCGAGATAATTGATCTCAAGATACTGGAAAAATATTTCCAAGCCGAATTCGTGAGCGAATCGTTAGACTTTCATTTTTTCGCCCCTCCGTAGGCACATATTTGGAATCCGTATTTAGGATAACTCGGTGGGACATATTCAAGGTCAATAACAATCTCAATTTCTATCGAAAAATACAAAATTTGGGTTGAAATTCAAGCTCCGAATGTTTAATTTCTAAAACAATCAGGCCACGTCAAAAAATTCCTTACCATTCAAAAGTTATTGTCAAAAATATGACCGATGGTCACTTTTCAACACATTTTCTAAGCGATTACGGCTCGTGAATAACTTGCCACTAACGCATTTTTTGCCCAAAATTTATTTCAAGATGATTGATCTCTGGATATAGGAAAAATATTTCCAAGCCAAATTCGTGAGCGAATCGTTAGACTTCCATTTTCACGCACCTCCATTGGCACATAATTGGAATCGGTATTTCGGGCAACTCGGTGGGACATATTCAAAGGTCAATAACTCTCTTGATTTCTATCGATAAAATACAAAATTTGTGTTCAAATTCAAGCTCCGAATGTTTAATTTCTAAAACATTCAAGCCGTGTCCAAAAATTCCTTACCATTCAGAAGTTATTGGCGAAACGGTGACCGAAGGTCACTTTTCAACACATTTTCTAAGCAATTACGGCCCATGAATAACTTGCCACAAACGTAATTATTACCCAAAATTTAATTTCAAGATGATCGATCACGCGATATAGGAGAAATGTTTCCAAGCCGAATTCGTGAGCAAATCGTTAGACTTCCATTTTTACGCCCCTCCATTGGCACATAGTTGGAATCCGTATTTCGGGTAACTCTATGGGACATATTAAAACGACAATAGCTCTCTCGTTTTCCTTCGAAAAATACAATGTTTGACTTCAAATTAAAGCATTGAATGTGTACTTTCTTAAACATTCAGGCCGTGTCAAAAAATTCCTTACCGTCCAAAAGTTATTGTCGAAACGGTGAGCGGAGGTTACTTTTCAACACATTTTCTAAGCGATTACGACTCACGAATAGGTTGCCACTAACGTATTTTTTACCCAATATTTTATTTTGAGATGATTGATCTTGGGATATAGGAACAATATTTCCAAGCCAAATGCGTGAGCTAATCCTTAGACTTCTATTTTTACTCCCCCATCGGCACATAATTGGAATCAGTATTTCGGGTAACACGGAGGGACATATTCAAAGGTCAATAACTCTCTTGATTTCTATCGAAAAAATACAAAATTTGTGTTCAAATTCATGCACCGAATGTGTACTTTCTAAAACATTCAAGCCGCATCCAAAAATTCTTCACCATTCAAAAGTTATTGTCTAAAGGGTGACCGAAGGTCACTTTCCAACACATTTTCTAAGCGATTACGACTCGCGAAGAACTTGCCACTAATGTAGTTTTTACCCAAAATTTTATTTCAAGATGATTGATCATGTGATATAGGAATAATTTATCCAAGCCAAATTCATGACCGAATCATTAGACTTCCATTTTTATGCTCTTCCATCGTCACATAATTGGAATCAGTATTTCGGGTAACTCAGTGGAAAATATTCAATGGTCAATAACACTCTTGATTTCTATCAAAAAAATACAAAATTTGAGTTCATATTCAAGCTCCAAATGTTTAATTTCTAAAACATTCAGTCCGCGTCCAAAAATTCCGTACCGTTCATAAGTTATTGTCGAAACGGTGATCGAAGGTCACTTTTCAACACATTTTCTAAGCGATTACATTTCGTAATTAACTTTTCACTAACGTATTTTTATCTAAAATTTTTTTCGAGATGATTGATCTCGAGATAGAGGAAAAATATATCCAAGCCGAATTCGTGAGCAAATCGTTAGACTTCCATTTTTACGCCCCTCCGTTGGCACATAATTGGAATCCGTATTTTGGGTAACTCGGTGGAACATATTCTAAGGTCAATAAGTCTCTTGATTTCTTTCAAAAAAATACAAAATTTGTGTTCCAATTCAAGCTTCGAGTGATTACTTTCTAAATCAACCTGGCCGCGTCAAAAAATTCCTTACCGTTCAAAAGTTATTATAAAAAAGGTGACCAAAGGTCATTTTTCAACACATTTTCTAAGCGAATACGGCTCGTGAATAACTTGCCACAAACGTATTTTTTACCCAAAATTTTATTTCGAGATGATGGATATCGGGATATAGGAAATAATTCCAAGCCAAATTCGTGAGCGAATCGTTAGACTTCCATTTTTACGCCTCTTCGTTGGCACATATTTGGAATCCGTATTTCGAGTAACTCAGTGGTACGTATTTAAAGGTCAATAACTCTCTTGATTTCTATCTAAAAAATACAAAATTTGTGTTAAAATTCAAGCTCTGAATGTGTACTTTCTAAAACATTTAGGCCGTGTCCAAAAATTCCTTACCGTTCAAAAGTTATTTTCGTAACGGTGACCAAAGGTCACTTTTCAACACATTTTCTAAGTGATTACGGCTCATGAATAACTTGCCACTAACCTATTTTTCACCCAAAACTTTATTTCAAGATGATTGATCTCACAATACAAGAACCATATTTCCAAGCCGAATTCATGAGCGAATCGTTAGACTTCCATTTTTACTCCACTCCTTCGGCACATAATTGGAATCCGTATTTCGGGTAACTCTATGGGACATATTTAAACGACAGTAGCTCTCTTGATTTCATCGAATGAAAACAAAGTTTGACTTCAAATTAAAGCTCCGAATGTGTATTTTCTAAAACATTCAAAGGTGTCAAAAATTCCTTGCCGGTCATAAGTTATTTTCAAACGGTGAACGAAGGTCACTTTTCAACACATTTTCTAAGCTATTACAACTCGTGAATAACTTGCCACTAACATATTTTTCACCCAAAATTTTATTTCGAGATGATTGATCTCACAATACAGGAAAAATATTTCCTAGCCGAATTCGTGAGCGAATCATTAGACTTCCATTTTTACGCACCTCCATCGGCATATAATTGGAATCCATATTTCGGGTAACTTGGAGGGACGTATTCAAAGGACAACAGCAATCTTGATTTCTATCGAAAAAATACAAAATTTTTGTTCAAATTCAGGCTCCGAATGTGTAATTTCTAAAACATTCTGGCCGCGTCTAAAAATTCGGTACCATTCAAATGTTATTGTCAAAACGGTGACCGAAGGTAACTTTTCAACACATTTTCTAAACGATTACGACTCGTGAATAACTTGTCACTAACTTATTTTTTACCCAAAATTTTATTTAGGGATAATTGTTCTCGCGATATAGGAAAAATATTTCCATGGGAATTCGTGAGCGAATCATTAGACTTCCATTTTTACGCCCCTCCGTCGACACATAATTGGAATCCATATTTAGGGTAACTCGGTGGGACATATTCAAAGGTCAATCACTCTCCTGATTTCTATCGAAAAATACAAAATTTATGTTCAAATTCAAGCTCCAAATGTGTACTCTTTAAAACATTCAAGCCATGACCGAAAATTCCTTCTTGTTCAAAAGTTATTGCCGAAAACGCTGACCGAAGGTCACTTTTCAACACATTTTCTAAGCGATTACGGCTCGTGAATAACTTGACACTATCCTATTTTTTAACCAAAATTTTAATTCGAGATCATTAATCTCGGGATATGGTAAAAATATTTCTAAGCTGAATTCGTGAGTGAATCGTTAGGGTTCCATTTTTGCACCCTTCCGTCGGCACAAAATTGGAAAACGTATTTCGGGTAACTCAGTGGGACATATTAAAATCTCAACAAGTCTCTTGATTTCTATCGAAAAAATACAAAATTTGTGTTCAAATTCAAGCACCGAATGTTTACTTTCTAAAACATTCAGGTCGAGTCCAAAAATTCCTCACCATTCAAAAGTTATTGTCGAAACCGTGACCGAAGGTTACTTTTCAACACATTTTCTAAGCGATTACGGCTCGTGAATAACTTGCCACTAACGTATTTTTTACCCAAAATTTTATTTCGAGATGATTGATCTTGCGATGTAGGAAAAATTTATCCAAGCCAAATTTGTGAGCGAATCATTAGACTTCCATTTTTACGCTCCTCCATTAGCACATAATTGGAATCCGTATTTCGGGAAACCCTGTGGGACATATTCAAAGGTCAATAACTCTCTTGATTTCCATCGAAAAAATACAAAATTTGAGTTCAAATTCAAGCTCCAAATGTACACTTTCTAAAACATTAACGCCGTATCCAAAAATTCCTTACCGTTCAAAAGTTATTGTTGAAACGGTGACCGAAGGTTACTTTTTAACACATTTTCTAAGCGATTACGGATCGTGAATAACTTGACACCAACGTATTTGTTACCCAAAATTTTATTTCGATATGAATGATCTCGCTATATGGGAAAAATATTTCCAAGCCAAATTCAGTGCGAATCGTTAGACTTCTATTTTTACGCCCCTCCATTGGCATAAAATTGGAATCAGTATTTTGGGAAACTCGGTTGGCATACTCAAACGACAACAAATCTCTCGATTTCCTTCTTGAAAATACAAATCTTTTTTTCAAATTCAGGCTCCCAATGTGTACTTTCTAAAACATTCATGCTGCGTTCAAAAATTCCTCACCGTTCGAAAGTTATTTTTCAAACGGTGACCGAAGGTCACTTTTCAACACATTTTCTAAGCGATTACGGCTCGTGAATAACTTGCCATTAACGTATTTGTTACCCAAAATTTTATTTCGATATGAATGATCTCGCTATATGGGAAAAATATTTCCAAGCCAAATTTGTGCGCGAATTGTTAGACTTCTATTTTTACGCCCCTCCATTGGCATAAAATTGGAATCAGTATTTTGGGTAACTTGGTTGGCATACTCAAATGACAACAAATCTCTCGATTTCCTTCTTGAAAATACAAATCTTTTTTTCAAATTCAGGCTCCCAATGTGTACTTTCTAAAACATTCATGCTGCGTTCTAAAATTCCTCACCATTCGAAAGTTATTTTCGAAATGGTGACCGAAGGTCACTTTTCAACACATTTTCTAAGCGATTACGGCTCGTGAATAACTTGCCATTAACATATCTCTTACCCAAAATTTTATTTCGAGATGATTGATCTCGCATTTTAGGAAAAATATTTCCTAGCCAAATTCGTGTGCGAATCGCTAGACTTCTACTTTTACACCCCTCGATTGGCGCATAACTCGAAACCGTATTTTGGGTAACTCGGTGGGACATATTCAAATGACAATAACTCTCTCGATTTCCTTCGAAAAAATAAAAAATTTGTGTTCAAATTCAAGCTTTGAATGTGGACTTTCTAAAACATTCAGGCCGCATCCAAAACTCCATACCGTTCAAAGGTTATTGTCCGAACGGTGACCGAATGTCACTTTTCAACACATTTTCTAAGCAATTACTGCCCGTGAATAACATGCTGCCAACATATTTTTTACCCAAAATTTTGTTTCGATATGATTGATCTCGCGATATAAGAAAAATATTTTCAAGGCAAATTCATGTGCGAATCGTTAGACTTCTATTTTTACACCCTTCCCTTGGCATACAATTGGAATCAGTATTTCGGATAACTCGGTGGGACATATTCAAACAATAATTAATATCTCGATTTCTTTCGTAAAAATAAAAAATTTGTGTTCAAATTCAAGCTCCCAATGTATACTGTCTAAAACATTCACGCCGTGTCCAAAAATTCCTTACCGTTCAAAAGTTATTTTGAAACGGTGACCGAAGGTCACTTTTCAACACATTTTCTAAGCAATTACGGCTCGTGAATAACTTGCCATTAACATATCTCTTATCCAAAATTTTATTTCGATATGAATGATCTCGCGATATAGGAAAAATATTTCCAAGCCAAATTCATGTGCGAATCGTTAGACTTCTATTTTTACGCCCCCTTTGGCGTAAAACTCGGAATCGTATTTTGGGTAACTCGGTTGGCATACTCAAATGACAATAACTCTCTCAATTTCCTTCTTAAAAATACAAAATTTGTTTTCAAATTCAAGCTCCCAATGTGTACTTTCTAAAACATTCATGTCGCGTTCAGAAAATTCCTCACCATTCAAAAGTTATTGTCGAAACGGTGATGAAAGGTCACTTTTCCACACATTTTCTAAGCGATTACGGCTCGTGAATAACATGCCACCAACGTATTTTTTACCCAAAATTTTATATCAATATGATTGATCTCGCAATATAGGAAAAATATTTCCAAGCCAAATTCATGTGCGAACTGTTAGACTTCTAATTTTATGCCCTACCATTGGCACATAA
Source organism: Quercus dentata (assembly GCA_028216015.1). Taxonomy (NCBI): domain Eukaryota; kingdom Viridiplantae; phylum Streptophyta; class Magnoliopsida; order Fagales; family Fagaceae; genus Quercus; species Quercus dentata. The sequence continues at coordinate 82,895,791 of CP116448.1, read as the reverse complement.
TTGGAATTTGTATCTCGGGTAACTTGATGGGACATATTCAAAGGTCAATAACTCTCTTGATTTCTATCAAAAAAATAAAAAATTTGTGTTCAAATTCAAGCTGTGAATGTTTACTTTCTAAAACGTTCGTGCTGCGTCCAAAAAATTACTTACCGTTCAAAAGTTATCGGTGAAACGGTGACCAAAATTCACTTTTCAACACATTTTCTAAGCGATTACGGCAAGTGAATAACTTGCCACAAACGTATTTTTTACCCAAAATTTTATTTCGAGATGATTGATCTCGCGATACAGGAAAAATATTTCCAAGCCGAATTTGTGAGCGAATCTTTAGACTTCCATTTTTACGCCCCTCCGTTGGCACATAATTGGAATCCGTATTTCGGGTAACTCAAAGGAATATATTAAAATGTCAATAACTCTCTTGATTTCTGTCGAAAAATCACCAAATTTGGGTTCAAATTCAAGCTCCAAATGTGTACTTTCTAATACATTTAGTACACTTACAAAAATTCCTTACTGTTCAAAAGTTATTATCGAAACAGTGCCCAAAGGTCACTTGTAAACACATTTTATACGCGATTACTCATTAGACTTCCATTTTTCGGCCCCACCATCGGCACAAAAGTGGAATCTGTATTTCGGCTTACTCGGTTGGACATATTCAAAGGATAACAAATCTTTTGATTTCAATCCAAAAAATACAAAGTTTGTGTTGAAATTCAAGCTCAGAATGTGTTCTTTCTTAAACATTCAGGCTGCATCAAAATATTCCCTAATATTCAAAAGTAATTGGCGAAACTGTGACCGAAGCTCGGTTTTCACACATTTTCTTAGCGATTACGGCTCGTGAATAACTTGTTGCTAACATATTTTTTACCCAAAATTTTATTTCGAGGTGATTGATCTTGGGATATAGGATTAATATTTCCAAGCCAAATTCATGAGCGAATCGTTAGACTTCCATTTTTACACCCTCCATGGGCACATAATTGGAATTCGTATTTTGGGTAACTCGGTGGGACATATTCAAAGGTTAATAACTCTCTTGATTTCTATCAAAAAAATACAAAATTTGTGTTCAAATTCAAGCTCTGAATGTGTAATTTCTAAAACATTCAGGTTGCGTCGAAAAAAAATTCAAGATCTTGTTCAAGAGTTATTGTTGAAACGGCGACCGAAGGTCACTTTTCAACACATTTTCTAAGCGATTACGGCTCGTGAATAACATGTCACCAACATATTTTTTACCCAAATTTTGTTTCAAGATGATTGATCTCACGATATAGGAAAAATATTTCCAAGCCAAATTCATGAGCGAATCGTTAGACTTCCATTTTTACGCCCCTCCACGGGCACATAATTGGAATCCGTATTTAGGATAACTCGGTGGGACATATTCAAAGGTCAATAACTCTCATGATTTCTTTAAAAAAAAAATACAAAATTTGGGTTGAAATTCAAGCTTCGAATGTTTAATTTCTAAAACAATCTGGCCGCGTCAAAAAATTCCTTACCATTCAAAAGTTATTGTCGAAAAGGTGACCGAAGGTCACTTTTCAACACATTTTCTAAGCGATTACAGCTCGTGAATAACTTGCCACTAACGCATTTTTTACCCAAAACTTTATTTCGAGATGACTGATCTCGGGATATAGGAAAAATATTTCCAAGCCAAATTTGTGAGCGAATTGTTAGACTTCCATTTTTATGCCCTCCATCGGCACATAATTGGAATCCGTGTTTGGTCACTCGGTGGGACAAATTAAAAGGTTAATTACTCTCTTGATTTCTAACAAAAAAATACAAAATTTGTGTTCAAATTCAAGCTCTGAGTGTGTACTTTCTAAAACAGACAGGCCATGTCCAAAAATTCCTTACCATTCAAAATTTATATTCGAAACGGTGATCGAAGGTCACTTTTCAACAAATTTACTAAGCGAGTACGGCTCGTGAATTACTTGCCACTAACGTCTTTTTTACCCAAAATTTTATTTCAAGATAATTGGTCTCACGATACAGGAAAAATATTTCCAAGCCAAATTCGTGAGCAAATCGTTAGACTTCCATTTTTTCGCCCCTCCGTTGGCACATAATTGGAATTCGTATTTAGGATAACTCAGTAGGACATATTCAAAGGTCAATAACTCTCTAGATTTCTATCGGAAAAATACAAAATTTGGGTTGAAATTCAAGCTCCGAATGATTAATTTCTAAAACAATCTAGCCGTGTCAAAAAATTCTTTACCGTTCAAAAGTTATTGTCAAAAATGTGACCGATGGTCACTTTTCAACACATTTTCTAAGCGATTACGGCTCGTGAATAACTTGCCACTAATGCATTTTTTAACCAAAATTTTATTTCGAGATGATTGATCTCGGGATATAGGAAATATATTTCCAAGCCAAATTCGTGAGCTAATCATTAGACTTCCATTTTTACGCACCTCCATTTGCACACAATTGGAATCCGTATTTCAACAACTCGGTGGGACATATTCAAAGGTCAATAAATCTCTTGATTTCTATCGATAAAATATACAATTTATGTTCAAATTGAAGCTCCGAATGTTTACTTTCTAAAACATTTAGGCCGCGTCCAAAAATTCCTTACCGTTAAAAAGTTATTGTCGAAATGGTGACCGGAGGTTACTTTTCAACACATTTTCTAAGTGATTACGGCAAGTGAATAACTTGCCACAAACGTATTTTTTTACCCAAAATTTTATTTCGAAATGATTGATCTCACGATATAGGAAAAATATTTCCTTGCCTAATTCATGAGCGAATCATTAGACTTCCATTTTTTGGCCCCTTCATTGGCACAAAAGTGGAATCCATATTTCGGCTTACTCGGTCGAACATATTCAAAGGACAATAAATCTTTTGATTTCAATTGAAAAAATAAAAAAATTGTGTTGAAATTCAAGGTCCGAATGTGTTCTTTCTTAAACATTCAGGCCGCATCGAAATATTCCTTACCGTTCAAAAGTTATTGGCGAAACTGTGACCAAGCTCACTTTTCAACACATTTTCTTAGCTATTACGGCTCGTGAATAACTTGCCGCTAACGTATTTTTACCTAAAAATTTATTTTGAGATGATTGATCTCGGGATATAGGAATAATATTTCCAAGCCAAATTCGTGAGCGAATTGTTAGACTTCCATTTTTACGCCTTCCATCGGCACATAATTGGAATCCGTATTTCGGGTAACTCGGTGGGACATATTCAAAGGTTAATAACTCTCTCAATTTCTATCAAAAAAGTACAAAATTTGTGTTCAAATTCAAGCTCTGAATGTGTAATTTCTAAAACATTCAGGCCGCGTCGAAAAATTCTGTACCATTCAAGAGTTATTGTCGAAATGGTGACCGAAGGTCACTTTTCAACACATTTTCTAAACGATTACAGCTTGTGAATAACTTGCCACTAACGTATTTTTTACCCAAAATTTTGTTTCAAGATGATTGATCTCGCTATATAGGAAAAATATTTCCAAGCCGAATTCGTGAGCGAATCTTTAGACTTCCATTTTTACGCCCATCCATTGGCATATAATTGGAATCCGTATTTCGGGTAACTCGGTGGGACAAATTAAAAGGTCAATTACTCTCTTGATTTCTAACAAAAAAAATATAAAATTTGTGTTCAAATTCAAGCTCCGAGTGTGTACTTTCCAAAACATTAAGGTCAGGCTGCGTCCAAAAATTCCTTCCCATTCAAAATTTATATTTGAAACGGTAATCGAAGGTCACTTTTCAACACATTTACTAAGCGATTACGACTCGTGAATTACTTGCCACTAACGTATTTTTTACCCAAAATTTTATTTCGAGATAATTGATCTCAAGATACTGGAAAAATATTTCCAAGCCGAATTCGTGAGCGAATCGTTAGACTTTCATTTTTTCGCCCCTCCGTAGGCACATATTTGGAATCCGTATTTAGGATAACTCGGTGGGACATATTCAAAGGTCAATAACAATCTCAATTTCTATCGAAAAAATACAAAATTTGGGTTGAAATTCAAGCTCCGAATGTTTAATTTCTAAAACAATCAGGCCACGTCAAAAAATTCCTTACCATTCAAAAGTTATTGTCAAGAATGTGACCGATGGTCACTTTTCAACACATTTTCTAAGCGATTACGGCTCGTGAATAACTTGCCACTAACGCATTTTTTACCCAAAATTTATTTCAAGATGATTGATCTCTGGATATAGGAAAAATATTTCCAAGCCAAATTCGTGAGCGAATCGTTAGACTTCCATTTTCACGCACCTCCATTGGCACATAATTGGAATCGGTATTTCGGGCAACTCGGTGGGACATATTCAAAGGTCAATAACTCTCTTGATTTCTATCGATAAAATACAAAATTTGTGTTCAAATTCAAGCTCCGAATGTTTAATTTCTAAAACATTCAAGCCGTGTCCAAAAATTCCTTACCATTCAGAAGTTATTGGCGAAACGGTGACCGAAGGTCACTTTTCAACACATTTTCTAAGCAATTACGGCCCATGAATAACTTGCCACAAACGTAATTATTACCCAAAATTTAATTTCAAGATGATCGATCACGCGATATAGGAGAAATGTTTCCAAGCCGAATTCGTGAGCAAATCGTTAGACTTCCATTTTTACGCCCCTCCATTGGCACATAGTTGGAATCCGTATTTCGGGTAACTCTATGGGACATATTAAAACGACAATAGCTCTCTCGTTTTCCTTCGAAAAATACAATGTTTGACTTCAAATTAAAGCATTGAATGTGTACTTTCTTAAACATTCAGGCCGTGTCAAAAAATTCCTTACCGTCCAAAAGTTATTGTCGAAACGGTGAGCGGAGGTTACTTTTCAACACATTTTCTAAGCGATTACGACTCACGAATAGGTTGCCACTAACGTATTTTTTACCCAATATTTTATTTTGAGATGATTGATCTTGGGATATAGGAACAATATTTCCAAGCCAAATGCGTGAGCTAATCCTTAGACTTCTATTTTTACTCCCCTCCATCGGCACATAATTGGAATCTGTATTTCGGGTAACACGGAGGGACATATTCAAAGGTCAATAACTCTCTTGATTTCTATCGAAAAAATACAAAATTTGTGTTCAAATTCATGCACCGAATGTGTACTTTCTAAAACATTCAAGCCGCATCCAAAAATTCTTCACCATTCAAAAGTTATTGTCTAAACGGTGACCGAAGGTCACTTTCCAACACATTTTCTAAGCGATTACGACTCGCGAAGAACTTGCCACTAATGTAGTTTTTACCCAAAATTTTATTTCAAGATGATTGATCATGTGATATAGGAATAATTTATCCAAGCCAAATTCATGACCGAATCATTAGACTTCCATTTTTACGCTCTTCCATCGTCACATAATTGGAATCAGATTTCGGGTAACTCAAAGGGAAAATATTCAATGGTCAATAACTCTCTTGATTTCTATCGAAAAAATACAAAATTTGAGTTCATATTCAAGCTCCAAATGTTTAATTTCTAAAACATTCAGTCCGCGTCCAAAAATTCCGTACCGTTCATAAGTTATTGTCGAAACGGTGATCGAAGGTCACTTTTCAACACATTTTCTAAGCGATTACAGCTCGTAAATAACTTTTCACTAACGTATTTTTTATCTAAAATTTTTTTCGAGATGATTGATCTCGAGATAGAGGAAAAATATATCCAAGCCGAATTCGTGAGCAAATCGTTAGACTTCCATTTTTACGCCCCTCCGTTGGCACATAATTGGAATCCGTATTTTGGGTAACTCGGTGGAACATATTCTAAGGTCAATAAGTCTCTTGATTTCTTTCAAAAAAATACAAAATTTGTGTTCCAATTCAAGCTTCGAGTGATTACTTTCTAAATCAACCTGGCCGCGTCAAAAAATTCCTTACCGTTCAAAAGTTATTATAAAAAAGGTGACCAAAGGTCATTTTTCAACACATTTTCTAAGCGAATACGGCTCGTGAATAACTTGCCACAAACGTATTTTTTACCCAAAATTTTATTTCGAGATGATGGATATCGGGATATAGGAAAATAATTCCAAGCCAAATTCATGAGCGAATCGTTAGACTTCCATTTTTACGCCTCTTCGTTGGCACATAATTGGAATCAGTATTTCGAGTAACTCGATGGGACGTATTTAAAGGTCAATAACTCTCTTGATTTCTATCTAAAAATACAAAATTTGTGTTAAAATTCAAGCTCTGAATGTGTACTTTCTAAAACATTTAGGCCGTGTCCAAAAATTCCTTACCGTTCAAAAGTTATTTTCGTAACGGTGACCAAAGGTCACTTTTCAACACATTTTCTAAGTGATTACGGCTCATGAATAACTTGCCACTAACCTATTTTTCACCCAAAACTTTATTTCAAGATGATTGATCTCACAATACAGGAAACATATTTCCAAGCCGAATTCATGAGCGAATCGTTAGACTTCCATTTTTACTCCACTCCTTCGGCACATAATTGGAATCCGTATTTCGGGTAACTCTATGGGACATATTTAAACGACAGTAGCTCTCTTGATTTCATCGAATGAAAACAAAGTTTGACTTCAAATTAAAGCTCCGAATGTGTATTTTCTAAAACATTCAGGCGGTGTCAAAAATTCCTTGCCGGTCATAAGTTATTTTGAAAACGGTGAACGAAGGTCACTTTTCAACACATTTTCTAAGCTATTACAACTCGTGAATAACTTGCCACTAACATATTTTTACCCAAAATTTTATTTCGAGATGATGGATATCGGGATATAGGAAAATAATTCCAAGCCAAATTCATGAGCGAATCGTTAGACTTCCATTTTTACGCCTCTTCGTTGGCACATAATTGGAATCCGTATTTCGAGTAACTCGGTGGGACGTATTTAAAGGTCAATAACTCTCTTGATTTCTATCTAAAAATACAAAATTTGTGTTAAAATTCAAGCTCTGAATGTGTACTTTCTAAAACATTTAGGCCGTGTCCAAAAATTCCTTACCGTTCAAAAGTTATTTTTCGTAACGGTGACCAAAGGTCACTTTTCAACACATTTTCTAAGTGATTACGGCTCATGAATAACTTGCCACTAACCTATTTTTCACCCAAAACTTTATTTCAAGATGATTGATCTCACAATACAGGAAACATATTTCCAAGCCGAATTCATGAGCGAATCGTTAGACTTCCATTTTTACTCCACTCCTTCGGCACATAATTGGAATCCGTATTTCGGGTAACTCTATGGGACATATTTAAACGACAGTAGCTCTCTTGATTTCATCGAATGAAAACAAAGTTTGACTTCAAATTAAAGCTCCGAATGTGTATTTTCTAAAACATTCAGGCGGTGTCAAAAATTCCTTGCCGGTCATAAGTTATTTTGAAACGGTGAACGAAGGTCACTTTTCAACACATTTTCTAAGCTATTACAACTCGTGAATAACTTGCCACTAACATATTTTTACCCAAAATTTTATTTCGAGATGATGGATATCGGGATATAGGAAAATAATTCCAAGCCAAATTCATGAGCGAATCGTTAGACTTCCATTTTTACGCCTCTTCGTTGGCACATAATTGGAATCCGTATTTCGAGTAACTCAGTGGGACGTATTTAAAGGTCAATAACTCTCTTGATTTCTATCTAAAAAATACAAAATTTGTGTTAAAATTCAAGCTCTGAATGTGTACTTTCTAAAACATTTAGGCCGTGTCCAAAAATTCCTTACCGTTCAAAAGTTATTTTCGTAACGGTGACCAAAGGTCACTTTTCAACACATTTTCTAAGTGATTACGGCTCATGAATAACTTGCCACTAACCTATTTTTCACCCAAAACTTTATTTCAAGATGATTGATCTCACAATACAGAAACATATTTCCAAGCCGAATTCATGAGCAAATCGTTAGACTTCCATTTTTACTCCACTCCTTCGGCACATAATTGGAATCCGTATTTCGGGTAACTCTATGGGACATATTTAAACGACAGTAGCTCTCTTGATTTCATCGAATGAAAACAAAGTTTGACTTCAAATTAAAGCTCCGAATGTGTATTTTCTAAAACATTCAGGCGGTGTCAAAAAATTCCTTGCCGGTCATAAGTTATTTTCAAAACGGTGAACGAAGGTCACTTTTCAACACATTTTCTAAGCTATTACAACTCGTGAATAACTTGCCACTAACATATTTTTCACCCAAAATTTTATTTCGAGATGATTGATCTCACAATACAGGAAAAATATTTCCTAGCCGAATTCGTGAGCGAATCATTAGACTTCCATTTTTACGCTCCTCCATCGGCATATAATTGGAATCCATATTTCGGGTAACTTGGAGGGACGTATTCAAAGGACAACAACTCTCTTGATTTCTATCGAAAAATACAAAATTTTTGTTCAAATTCAGGCTCGAATGTGTAATTTCTAAAACATTCTGGCGCGTCTAAAAATTCGGTACCATTCAAATGTTATTGTCAAAACGGTGACCGAAGGTAACTTTTCAACACATTTTCTAAACGATTACGACTCATGAATAACTTGTCACTAACTTATTTTTTACCCAAAATTTTATTTAGGGATAATTGTTCTCGCGATATAGGAAAAATATTTCCATGGGAATTCGTGAGCGAATCATTAGACTTCCATTTTTACGCCCCTCCGTCGACACATAATTGGAATCCATATTTAAGGTAACTTGGTGGGACATATTCAAAGGTCAATCACTCTCCTGATTTCTATCGAAAAAATACAAAATTTATGTTCAAATTCAAGCTCCAAATGTGTACTCTTTAAAACATTTAAGCCATGACCGAAAATTCCTTCTTGTTCAAAAGTTATTGCCGAAACGCTGACCGAAGGTCACTTTTCAACACATTTTCTAAGCGATTACGGCTCGTGAATAACTTGACACTATCCTATTTTTTAACCAAAATTTTAATTCGAGATCATTAATCTCGGGATATGGTAAAAATATTTCTAAGCCGAATTCGTGAGTGAATCGTTAGGATTCCATTTTTGCACCCCTCCGTCGGCACAAAATTGGAAAACGTATTTCGGGTAACTCGGTGGGACATATTAAAATCTCAACAAGTCTCTTGATTCCTATCGAAAAAATACAAAATTTGTGTTCAAATTCAAGCACCGAATGTTTACTTTCTAAAACATTCAGGTCGAGTCCAAAAATTCCTCACCATTCAAAAGTTATTGTCGAAACCATGACCGAAGGTTACTTTTCAACACATTTTCTAAGCGATTACGGCTCGTGAATAACTTGCCACTAACGTATTTTTTACCCAAAATTTTATTTCGAGATGATTGATCTTGTGATGTAGGAAAAATTTATCCAAGCCAAATTCGTGAGCGAATCATTAGACTTCCATTTTTACGCTCCTCCATTAGCACATAATTGGAATCCGTATTTCGGGAAACCTGGTGGGACATATTCAAAGGTCAATAACTCTCTTGATTTCCATCGAAAAAATACAAAATTTGAGTTCAAATTCAAGCTCCAAATGTGTAATTTCTAAAACATTCAGGCTGCGTCCAAAAATTCCGTACCTTGCAAAAGTTATTATCGAAACGGTGACCTAAGGTCACTTTTCAACACATTTTCTAAGTAATTATGGCTAGTGAATAACTTGTCACTAACTTATTTTTTGTCCAAATTTCATTTTCGAGATGATTGATCTCGAGACAGAGGAAAAATATTTCCAAGCTGAATTCGTGAGTGAATCGTTAGACTTCCATTTTTACGCCCTTCCGTCGACACATAATTGGAATCCGTATTGTGGGTAACTCGGTGGTACATATTCGACGATCAATAAGCTCTTGATTTCTATCGAATTAATACAAAATTTGTGTTCCAATTCAAGCTCCGAGTGATTACTTTCTAAAACAATCAGGCCACGTCAAAAATTCCTTCTTCTGTTCAAAAGTTATTATTGAAAAGGTGACCAAAGGTCACTTTTCAACACAATTTCTAAGCGAATACGGCTCGTGAATAACTTGCCACTAAAGTAATTTTTTACCCAAAATTTTATTTCGAGATGATTGATCTCGGGATATAGGAAAAATAATTCCAAGCCAAATTCATGAGCGAATCGTTAGACTTCCACTTTCACGCCCCTCCGTCGGCACATAATTGGAATCCGTATTTCGGGTAACTCGGTGGGACATATAAAAAGGTCAATAACTCTCTTGATTTCTATCGAAAAAATACAAAATTTGTGTTCAAATTCAAGCTCCGAATGTCTACTTTCTAAAAAATTTAGGTCGCGTGCAAAAATTCCTTATTGTTCAAAAGTAATTTTCGAAATAGTGACCGAAGGTCACTTTCCAACTCATTTTCTAAGTGATTACGGCTCGTAAATAACTTGCCACTAATGTATTTTTCACCCAAAATTTTATTTTGAGATGATTGATCTCACGATACAGGAAACATATTTCCAAGCTGAAATCGTGAGAGAATCGTTAGACTTCCATTTTTACGCCTCTCATTCGGCACATAATTGGAATCCGTATTTTGGGTAACTCTATGGGACATATTCAAACGACAGTAGCTCTCTCGATTTGCATAAAGAAAAATACAAAGTTTGACTTCAAATTACAGCTCCGAATGTGTACTTTCCAAAACATTCAGGCGGTGTCAAAAAATTCCTTACCGTTCATAAGTTATTATCGAAATAGTGACCGAAGGTCACTTTCCAACGCATTTTCTAAGCGATTACAATTTGTGAATAACTTGCCACTAACGTATTTTTTACCCAAAATTTTATTTCGAGATGATTGATCTTGTGATATAGGAAAAATATTTCCCATCCGAATTCGTGAGCGAATCATTAGACTTCCATTTTTACGCTTCTCCATCAGCACATAATTGGAATTCGTATTTCGGGTAACTAGGAGGGACGTATTCAAAGGAAAACAACTCTCTTGATTTCTACCGAAAAAATACAAAATTTGTGTTCAAATTCAAGCTCCGAATGTGTAATTACCAAAACATTCAAGCTGCGTGTAAAAATTCTGTACCGTTCAAATGTTATTGTCGAAATTGTGACCGATGGTCACTTTTCAACACATTTTCTAAACGGTTACGACTCGTGAATAACTTGTCACTAACTTATTTTTTCAAGAGAGTTCTTGTCCTTTGAATATGTCCTGCCGACTTACCCAAAATACGGATTCCAATTATGTGCCAATGGAGGGGTGTGAAAATAGAAGTCTAACAATTAGCACACGATTTTGGCTTGGAAATATTTTTCCTATATCGCGAGACCAATAATCTCGAATCCAAAATTTTGGGTAAAAAATATGTCAACGGCTAGTTATTAACGAGCCGTAATCGCTTAGAAAATGTGTTGAGAAGTGACGTTCGGTCACCATTTCGACAATCACTTTTGAACGGTAGGGAATTTTTGGACGTGGATCGCATGTTTTAGAAAGTACACTTTCAGAGCTTGAATTTGATCACGAATTTCATATTTTTTCGATAGAAAAATAGGAGAGTTTTTTCCTTTGAATATGTCCCACCGAGCAACCCGAAATATCGATTCCAATTATGTGCCGTTGGAGGGGGGTAAAAATGGAAGTCTAATGATTCTCTCAAGAATTTGGCAGGGAAATATTTTTCCTATTTCGTGAGATCAATCTTCTTGAAATAAAATTTTGGGTAAAAAATACGTTAGTGGCAAGTTATTCACGAGTAGTAATCGCATAGAAAATGTGTTGAAAAGTGACCTTCGCTCACCATTTCAACAATACCTTTTGAACAAGAAAAAATTTTTGGATGCGGCCTAAATGTTTTAGAAAGTATAGATTCGAAACTTGAATTTGAATACAAATTTTGTATTTTTTTCGATGTAAATCAAGATAGTTATTGTGCTTCGAATATGTCCCACTGAGTTACCCGAAATACGGATTCCACTCATGTGTCGATGGAGGGCCGTAAAAATGGATGTCTAATGATTCATCCGCGAATTTGGCAAGGAAATATTTTTCATATTTCGTGGGATCAATCATCTCGAAATAAAATTTTGGGTAAAAAATACGTTAGTGGCAAGTTATTCACGAGTAGTAATCGCTTAGAAAATGTATTAAAAAGTGACCTTTGGTCACCGTTTCGACAATAACTTTTGAACGGGAAAGAATTTTTGGACGTGGCCTGAATGTTTTAGAAAGTAAACATTTGAAAATTGAATTTGAACACAAATTTTGTATTTTTTTTAAAGGAAATCAAGATAGTTATTGTCTTTTGAAAATGTCCCATAGAGTTACCTGAAATACGAATTCCACTTATGTGTTGATGGAGGGGCGTAAAAATGGAAGTCTAATGATTCGCTCACGAATTTGGAAAGGAAATATGTCTCCTATATCGTAAGATCCATCATCTTGAAATAAAATTTTGGGTAAGAAATTCGTTAGTGGCAAGTTATTCACGAGCTTTAGTTGCTTAGAAAATGTGTTGAAAAGTGACCTTCGCTCACCATTTCAACAATACCTTTTGAACAAGAAAGAAAATTTGGATGCGGCCTAAATGTTTTAGAAAGTATAGATTCGAAACTTGAATTTGAATACAAATTTTGTATTTTTTTTTATGTAAATCAAGATAGTTATTGTGCTTCGAATATGTCCCACCGAGTTACCCGAAATACGGATTCCACTCATGTGTCGATGGAGGGGCGTAAAAATGGATGTCTAATGATTCAGTCACGAATTTGGCAAGGAAATATTTTTCATATTTCGTAAGATCAATCATCTCGAAATAAAATTTTGGGTAAAATATATGTTAGTGGCAAGTTATTCACGAGTAGTAATCGCTTAGAAAATGTATTAAAAAGTGACCTTCGGTCACCGTTTCGACAATAACATTTGAACGGTAAAGAATTTTTGGATGAGGCCTGAATGTTTTAGAAAGTAAACATTTGGAAATTGAATTTGTACACAAATTTTGTATTTTTTTGAAGGAAATCAAAATAGTTATTGTCTTTTGAAAATGTCCCACAGAGTTATCCGAAATACGAATTCCACTTATGTGCTGATGAAGGGGCGTAAAAATGGAAGTCTAATGATTCGCTCACAAATTTGGAAAGGAAATATGTCTCCTATATCGTAAGATCAATCATCTTGAAATAAAATTTTGGGCAAGAAATTCGTTGGTGGCAAGTTATTCACGAGCTTTAATTGCTTAGAAAATGTGTTGAAAAGTGACCTTCGGTCATCATTTCGACAATAACTTTTGAACGGTACGGAATTTTTGGACGCGGCCTGAATGTTTTAGAAAGTAAACATTCGGAGAGGGAATTTGAACACAAACTTTGTATTTTTTCGAAGGAAATATGTCCCATAGTGTTACCCAAAATATGGATTCCACTTATGGACCGAAGAAGGGGCGTAAAAATGGTAGTCTATTCATTCGCTCACGAATTTGGGTATGAAATATATTTCCTATATTACGAGATCAATCATCCTGAAGTAAAATTTTGGGTAAAAAATACGTCTGTGGCAAGTTATTCACGAGCCGTAATCGCTTAGAAAATCTGTTGAAAAGTGACCTTCGGTCACCATTTCAACAATAACTTTTGAACGGGAAGGAATTTTTGGACGCGACCTAAATGTTTTAGAAAGTTCAAATTCGAAGTTTCAATTTGAACGCAAATTTTGTATTTTGAAGGGAAATCAAGATAGTTATTGTCGTTTGAGTATATCTCACCGAGTTACCCGAAATACTGATTCCAATTATGTGCCAATGGAGGGGCATAAAAATAGAAGACTAACGATTCGCACACAAATTTGTCTTGGAAATATTTTTCCTATATCGCAAGACCAATAATCTCAAAACCAAATTTTGGGTAAAAAATATGTTATTGGCTAGTTATTCACGAGCCGAAATTGCTTAGAAAATGTGTGGAAAAGTGACCTTAGATCACCATTTCGACAATAACTTTTGAACAAGAAGGAATTTTTGGACACAAACTGAATGTTTTAGAAAGTACACATTTGGAGATTGAATATGAAACAAAATTTTGTATTTTTTCGACTGAAATCAAGAGAATTCTTGTCCCTTGAATATGTCCCAAATGAGTTACAAGAAATACGGATTCCAATTATGTGCCAATGGAGGGGCGTAAAAATAGAAGACTAACGATTCGCACACCAATTTGGCTTGGAAATATTTTTCCTATATCGCGAGACCAATAATCTCAAAACCAAATTTTGGGTAAAAAATATGTTATTGGCTAGTTATTCACGAGCCGAAATCGTTTAAAAAATGTGTTGAAAAGTGACCTTCGATCACCGTTTCGACAATAACTTTTGAACAGCAAGGAATTTTTGGATGCAGCTTTAATGTTTTAGAAAGTACACATTTGGAGAATGAATATGAAACAAAATTTTGTATTTTTTCGACTGAAATCAAGAGAATTCTTGTCCTTTGAATATGTCCCACCGAGTTACCCAAAATACGGATTCCAATTATGTGCCGATGGAGGGGCGCAAAAATAGAAGTCTAATGATTAGCACACGATTTTGGTGTGGAAATATTTTTATTATTTTGCAAGACCAATAATCTCAAAACCAAATTTTGGGTAAAAAATATATTAGTGGCTAGTTATTCAAGAGTCGTAATCGCATAGAAAATGTGTTGAAAAGTGACCTTCGGTCACCGTTTTGACAATCACTTTTGAACGGTAGGGAATTTTTGGACGTGGCCTGCAAGTTTTAGAAAGTACACATTCGGAGCGTGCATTTGAACACAAATTTCGTATTTTTTCGATAGAAATCAAGAGAATTTTTTCCATTGAATATGTCCCACCGAGTAACCCGAAATACGGATTCCAGTTATATGTCGATGGAGGGGCGTAAAAATGGAAGTCTAATGTTTCTCTCACGAATTTGGCATGGAAATATTTTTCCTATTTCATGAGATCAATCATCTCAAAATAAAATTTTGGACAAAAAATACGTTAGTGCCAAGTTATTCATGAGCAAGAATCGCTTAGAAAATGTGTTGAAAAGTGACCTTTGTTCACCGTTTCAACAATATCTTTAGAATGGTAAGGAATTTTTGGATGAGGCCTAAATGTTTTAAATAGTACACATTGGGAGCTTGAATTTGAACACAAATTTTGTATTTTTTTCAAGTAAATCATGAGAGTTATTGTCGTTTGAATATGTCCCTTTGATTACCCGAAATACTGATTTCAATTATGTGCTAATGGGGAGTGTAAAAATAGAAGTCTAACGATTCGCACATGATTTTGGCTTGGAAATATTTTTCCAATATCGCGAGATCAATAATCTCGAAATCAAATTTTGGGTAAAAAATATGTTTGTGGCTAGTTATTCATGAGCCGTAATCACTTAGAAAATGTGTTGAAAATTGATCTTCCATCACCGTTTCGACAATAACTTCTGAACGATAAGGAATTTTTGGACGCGGCCTCGATGTTTTAGAAAGCACACATTCGTAGCTTGAATATGAACAAAAAATTTGTATTTTTTCGATTGAAATAAAGTGAGTTATTTTCCTTTGAATATGTCCCACCAAGTTACCCGAAATACGGATTCCAATTATGCGCCGATGGAGGGGCGTAAAAATAGAAGTTTAACGATTCGTACACGATTTTGCCTTGGAAACATTTTTCCTATATCGTCAGTCCAATAATCTTGAAATAAAATTTTGGGTAAAAAATATGTTACAAGCAAGTTATTCACGAGCAATAATCGCTTAGAAAATGTGTTGAAAAGTGACCTTCTGTCACCGTTTCGACAATCACATTTGAACGGTAGGAAATTTTTGGACGCAGCCTGCAAGTTTTAGGAAGTACACATTCGAAGTGTGAATTTCAACACAAATTTCGTATTTCTTCAAAAGAAATCAAGAGAGTTTTTTCCTTTGAATATGTCCCACCAAGAAACCTGAAATACGGATTCCACTTATGTGTCGATGGAGGGTCGTAAAAATGGTAATCTAATGATTCTCTCACGAATTTCAAAAGGAAATATTTTTCCTATTTCGTGAGATCTATCATCTTGAAATAAAATTTTGGGTAAAAAAAACGTTTGTGGCAAGTTATTAACGAGCAGTAATCGCTTAGAAAATGTGTTGAAAAGTGACCTTCGGTCACCGTTTAAACAATAATTTTTAAACGGTATGGAATTTTTGGACGCGGCCTTAATGTTTTAGTAAGTACACATTGGGAGCTTGATTTTGAACACAAATTTTGTATTTTTCCGAAGGAAATCGAGAGAGTTATTGTCCATTGAATACGTCCCACCGAGTTACCCGAAATACGTATTCCAATTATGTGCCGATGAAGGGGCGTAAAAATAGAAGTGTAACAATTCGCACAGGATTTTTGCTTGGAAATATTTTTCCTATATTGCGAAATCAATAATCACGAAATCAAATTTTGGGTAAAAAATATGTTAGTGGCTAGTTATTCACGAGTCATAATCGCTTAGAAAATGTGCTGAAAAGTGACCTTCAATCACCGTTTCGACAATAACTTGTGAACGGTAAGGAATTTTTGGACGCGGCCTGAATGTTTTAGAAAGCACACATTCAGAGCTTGAATTAGAAAACAAATTTTGTATTTTTTTTTAAGGAAATTGATAGAGTTATTGTCGTTTGAATATGTCCCACCGAGTTCCCCAAAATGCGGATTCCAATAATGTGCCGATGGAGGGGCATAAAAATAGAAGTCTAATGATTTGCACAGGATTTTGGCTTGGAAATATTTTTCCAATATCGTGAAATCAATAATCACGAAATCAAATTTTGGGAAAAAAAATATGTTAGTGGCTAGTTATTCACGAGCCGTAATCGCTTTGAAAATGTGTTGAAAAGTGACCTTCAATCACCGTTTCGACAATAACATGTGAATCGTAAGGAATTTTTGGTCACGGCCTGAATGTTTTAGAAAGTACACATTCGGAGCTTGAATTTGAGAGTTATTTTCCTTTGAATAAGTCCCACCGAGTAACCTGAAATACGAATTCCACTTATGTGCCAATAGAGGGGCGAAAAAATGGAAGTCTAATGATTCTCTCATGAATTTGGCAAGGAAATATTTTTCCTATTTCACGAGATCAATCATCTTGAAATAAAATTTAGGGTAAAAAAAAGGTTACTGGCAAGTTATTCATGAGTAGTAATCGCTTAGAAAATGTGTTGACAAGTGACCTTCGGTCACCGTTTCAACAATAACTTTTAAACGGTAAGGAATTTTTGGAGGCGGCCTGAATGTTTTCGAAAGTACACATTGGGAGATTGAATTTTAACACAATATTTGTATTTTTTTAGAAGGAAATTGAGAGATTTATTGTCTTTTGAATATGTCCCACCGAGTTATCTAAAATACGGATTCCAATTATATGCCAATGGAGGGGCGTAAATATAAAAGTCTAACGATTCGCACATGATTTTGGCTCGAAAATATTTTTCGATATCGCAAAACCAATAATCTCGAAATCAAATTTTGGGTAAACAATATGTTAGTGGCTAGTTATTGACGAGCCATAATCGCTTAGAAAATGTGTTGAAAAGTGACCTTCAATCACCGTTTCGGCAATAACTTGTGAACGGTAAGGAATTTTTGGGCGCGGCCTGAATGTTTTAGAAAGCACACATTCGTAGCTTAAATATGAATACAAATTTTTTATTTTCTTGATTGAAATCAAGAGACTTGTTGTCCTTTGAATATTTCCCACCGACTTACCCGAAATACGGATTCCGATTATGTGCCGATGGAGGGGCGTAAAAGTAGAAGTCTAACGATTTGCACACGATTTTGGCATGGAAATAATTTTCCTATATCGTGAGATGAATAATCTTGAAATAAAATTTTGGGTGAAAAATATGTTAGCGGCAAGTTATTCACAAGCGGTAATCACTCGAAAAATGTGTTGAAAAGTGACCATCGTTCACCGTTTCGACAATAACTTGTCAACGGTAACGAATTTTTGTACGCGGCTTGAATGTTTTATTAAGTACACATTCGGATCTTGAATTTGAACACAAATTTTTTGTTTTTTCGTAGGAAATCGAGAGAGTTATTGTTGATTGAATACGTCCCACCGAGTTACCCGAAATATGGATTCCAATTTTGTGCCGATGGAGGGGCGTAAAAGTAGAAGTCTAACGATTCGCACACATTCAGAGCTTCAATTTGAACACAAATTTGTTATTTTTTTGAAGGAAATTGATAGAGTTATTGTCGTTTGAATATGTCCCACCGAGTTCCCCAAAATACGGATTTCAATTATGTGCCGATGGAGGGGCGTAAGAATAGAAGTCTAACGATTTGCACAAGATTTTGGCTTGGAAATATTTTTCCTATATCGCGAAATCAATAATCTCGAAATCAAATTTTGGGTAAAAAATATGTTAGTGGCTAGTTATTCACGAGCCGTAATCGCTTAGAAAATGTGTTGAAAAGTGACCTTCAATCACCGTTTCGACAATAACTTGTGAACCGAAAGGAATTTTTGGACGCGGCTTGAATGTTTTAGAAAGTACACATTTGGAGCTTGAATTTGAACACAAATTTTGTATTTTTTCAAAGGAAATTGTGAGAGTTATTGTCCTTTGAATAAGTCCCACTGAGTAACCCGAAATGCGAATTCCACTTATGTGCCAATAGAGGAGCGAAAAAATTGAAGTCTAATGATTCTCTCATGAATTTGGCAAGGAAATAATTTTCCTATTTCGTGAGATCAATCATCTTGAAATAAAATTTTGGGTAAAAAAACGTTATCGGCAAGTTATTCACGAGTAGTAATCGCTTAGAAAATGTGTTGAAAAGTGACCTTCGGTCACCTTTTAAGCAATAACTTTTAAACGGTAAGGAATTTTTGGACGCAGCTTCAATATTTTAGAAAGTACACATTGGGAGATTGAATTTAACACAATATTTGGATTTTTTTGAAGGAAATCAAGAGATTTATTTTCGTTTGAATATGTCCCACCGAGTTACCCAAAATACGGATTCCAATTATATGGCAATGGAGGGGCGTATATATAAAAGTCTAACGATTTGCACATGATTTTGGCTCGAAAATATTTTTCTATATCGCGAGACCAATAATCTCGAAATCAAATTTTGGGTAAAAAATATGTTAGTGGCTAGTTATTGACGAGCCGTAATCGCTTAGAAAATGTGTTGAAAAGTGACCTTCAATCACCGTTTCAACAATAACTTGTGAACGGTAAGGAATTTTTGGACGTGGCCTGAATGTTTTAGAAAGCACACATTCGGAGCTTAAATATGAATACAAATTTTTTATTTTCCTGATTCAAATCAAGAGAGATATTGTCCTTTGAATATGTCCCACCGACTTACCCGAAATACGGATTCCGATTATGTGCCGATGGAGGGGCGTAAAAGTAGAAGTCTAACGATTCGCACATGATTTTGGCATGGAAATAATTTTCCTATATCGTGAGATGAATAATCTTGAAATAAAATTTTGGGTGAAAAATATGTTAGTGGCAAGTTATTCACAAGCAGTAATCACTCGAAAAATGTGTTGAAAAGTGACCATCGTTCACCGTTTCGACAATAACTTGTCAACGGTAACGAATTTTTGTACGCGCCTTGAATGTTTTATTAAGTACACATTCGGAGCTTGAATTTGAACACAAATTTTGTGTTTTTTCGTAGGAAATCGAGAGAGTTATTGTTGATTGAATACGTCCCACTGAGTTACCCGAAATATGGATTCCAATTTTGTGCCGATGGAGGGGCGTAAAAATAGAAGTCTAACAATTCGTGCAGGATTTTTGCTTGGAAATATTTTTCCTATATCGCGAGATCAATAATCTCGAAATCAAATTTTGGGTAAAAAATATGTTAGTGGCTAGTTATTCACGAGCAGTAATCGCTTAGAAAATGTGTTGAAAAGTGACCTTCAATCACCATTTCGGCAATAACTTGTGAACGGTAAGGAATTTTTTGACGCGGCTTGAATGTTTTAGAAAGCACACATTCAGAGCTTAAATTTGAACACAAATTTGTTATTTTTTTGAAGGAAACTGATAGAGTTATTGTCGTTTGAATATGTCCCACCGAGTTTCCCAAAATACGGATTTCAATTATGTGCCGATGGAGGGGCGTAAGAATAGAAGTCTAACGATTTGCACAAGATTTTGGCTTGGAAATATTTTTCCTATATCGCGAAATCAATAATCTCAAAATCAAATTTTGGGTAAAAAATATGTTAGTGGCTAGTTATTCACGAGCCATAATCGCTTAGAAAATGCGTTGAAAAGTGACCTTCAATCACCGTTTCGACAATAACTTGTGAACCGAAAGGAATTTTTGGACACGGCTTGAATGTTTTAGAAAGTACACATTTGGAGCTTGAATTTGAACACAAATTTTGTATTTTTTCAAAGGAAATTGTGAGAGTTATTGTCCTTTGAATAAGTCCCACCGAGTAACCCGAAATGCGAATTCCACTTATGTGCCAATAGAGGGGCGAAAAAATTGATGTCTAATGATTCTCTCATGAATTTGGCAAGGAAATATTTTTCCTATTTCGTGAGATCAATCATCTTGAAATAAAATTTTCGGTAAAAAAAAAACTTTCTTGGCAAGTTATTCACGAGTAGTAATCGCTTAGAAAATGTGTTGAAAAGTGACCTTCGGTCACCTTTTAAGCAATAACTTTTAAACGGTAAGGAATTTTTGGACGCGGCTTCATTGTTTTAGAAAGTACACATTGGGAGATTGAATTTGAACACAATATTTGGATTTTTTCGAAGGAAATCGAGAGATTTATTGTCGTTTGAATATGTCCCACCGAGTTACCCAAAATACGGATTCCAATTATATGGCAATGGAGGGGCGTAAATATAAAAGTCTAACGTTTCCCACATGATTTTGGCTCGAAAATATTTTTCTATATCGCGAGACCAATAATCTCGAAATCAAATTTTGGGTAAAAAATATGTTAGTGGCTAGTTATTGATGAGCCGTAATCGCTTAGAAAATGTGTTGAAAAGTGACCTTCAATCACCGTTTCAACAATAACTTGTGAACGGTAAGGAATTTTCGGACGCGTCCTGAATGTTTTAGAAGGTACACATTCGGAGCTTAAATATGAATACAAATTTTTTATTTTCCTGATTGAAATCAAGAGAGATATTGTCCTTTGAATATGTCCCACCGACTTACCCGAAATACGGATTCCAATTATGTGCCGATGGAGGGGCGTAAAAGTAGAAGTCTAACGATTCGCACACGATTTTGGCATGGAAATAATTTTCCTATATCATGAGACGAATAAGCTCGAAATAAAATTTTTGGTGTAAAATATTTTAGTGGCAAGTTTTTCGTGAGTAGTAATCACTCAGAAAATGTGTTGAAAAGTGACCATCGTTCCCATCTCAACAATAACTTGTGAACGGTAAGGAATTTTTGTATTTTTTCGATAGAAATCGACAGTGTTTTTTCTTTTGTATATGTCCCATCGTGTAACCCAAAATACGGATTCCACTTATGTGCTGATGGAGGGGCGAAAAAATGGAAGTCTAATGATTCCCTCACGAATTTGGCAAGGAAATATCTTTCCTCTTTCGTGAGATCAATCATCTTGAAATAAAATTTTGGGTAAAAAATGCATTAGTGGCAAGTTATTCACGAGCGTGTCGGTTAGAAAATGTTTTGAAAAGTGACCTTCGGTCATCGTTTAAACAATAACTTTTGAACAGAAAGGAATTTTTGGACGCTGCCTTAATGTTTTAGAAAATACACATTCGGAGCTTGAATTTGAACACAAATTTTGTATTTATTCGAAGAAAATCGAGAGATTTATTGTCGTTTGAATATGTCCCACCGAGTTACCCGAAATACGGATTGCAATTATACGCCAATGGTGGGGCGTAAATATAAAAGTCTAACGATTCGCACATGATTTTGGCTAGGAAATATTTTTCTATATTGTGAGACTAATAATCTCGAAATCAAATTTTGGGTAAAAAATATATTAGTGGCTAGTTATTCACGAGCCGTAATCGCTTAGAAAATGTGTTGAAAAGTGACCATTGATCACCGTTTCGACAATAACTTGTGAACAGTAAGGAATTTTTGGACGCGGCCTAAACATTTTAGAAAGCACACTTTCGGAGCTTGAATATGAATACAAATTTTGTATTTTTTCGATTGAAATCAAGAGAGTTATTTTCCTTTGAATATGTCCCACTGACTTACCCAAAATACGGATTCCAATTATATCCCGATGGAGGGACATAAAAGTAGAAGTCTAACGATTCGCACACGATTTTGGCTTGGAACTATTTTTCCTATATCTTGAGATCAATATTCTCGAAACCAACTTTTTGGTAAAAAATATGTAAGTGGCTAGTTATTCAAGAGAAGTAATCGCTTAGAAAATGTTTCGAAAAGTGACCTTCGGTCTCCGTTTCGATAATAACTTGTGAAAGGAATGGAATTTTTGGATGCGGCTTGAATGTTTTAGAAAGTACACATTCAGAGCTTGAATTTGAGTGCAAATTTTGTATTTTTTCAGTTGAAATCAAGAGATTTTTTTCTTCTGAATATGTCCCACCGAATAACCCGAAATACGGATTCCACTTATGTGCTGATGGAGGGGCGTAAAAATGGAAGTCCAATGTTTGTCTCACAAATTTGGCAAGGAAATACTTTTCCTATTTCATGAGATCAATCATCTCAAATTAAAATTTTGGATAAAAAATACGTTAGAGGCAAGTTATTCACAAGCGATAATCGCTTAGAAAATGTGTTGAAAAGTGACCTTCGGTCACCGTTTCGACAATTACTTTTGAATGGTAAGGAATTTTTGGGCGCGGCTTGAATGTTTTAGAAAGTTCACATTCGGAACTTGAATTTGAACACAAATTTTGTATTTTCTCGATATAAATCAGGAGAATTGTTTCCTTTGAATGTGTCCCACCGAGTAACCCAAAATATGGATTCCACATATGTGCCGATGGAGGGGCGTAAAAATGGAAGTCTATTGATTCTCCAAGGAATTTTGGAAGGAAATATTTTTAATATTTCGTGGGATCCATCATCTCGAAATAAAATTTTGGGTAAAAAATATGTTAGTGGCAAGTTATTCACGAGCGTGTCGCCTAGAAAAGGTGTTGAAAAGTGACCCAAAATACGGATTCCAATTATGTGCCAATGGAGGAGCGTAAAAATAGAAGTCTAACGATTCGCACACGATTTTGGCTTGGAAATATTTATCCTATATCGTGAGACCAATAATCTCGAAATCAAATTTTGGTTAAAAAATATGTTAGTGGCTAGTTATTCACGAGCCGTAATTGCTTAGAAAATGTGTATAAAAGTGACCTTCGGTCACCATTTCGACAACAACTTGTAAATGGTAAGGACATTTTGGATGCGGCCTGAATGTTTTAGAAATCACACATTTGGAGCTTGAATATGAATACAAATTTTGTATTTTTTCGATTGAGATCAGGAGAGTTATTGTCCTTTGAATATGTCCCACCGACTTACCCGAAATACGAATTCCACTTATGTGCTGATGGAGGGGAGTAAAAGTAGAAGTCTAACGATTCACCCACGATTTTGGCTTGGAAATATTTTTCCTACATCGTGAGACCAATAATCTCAAAATAAAATTTTGGGTAAAAAATATGTTAGTGGCAAGTTATTCACGAGCGTGTCGCTTAGAAAATTTGTTGAAAAGTGACATTCGGTCACCGTTTTGACAATAACTTGTGAAAGGTAAGGAATTTTTGGACGCGGCTCGAATGTTTTAGAAAGTACACATTCGGAGCTTGAATTTGAACACAAAATTCGTATTTTTTCTATGGAAATCGAGAGAGTTATTGTCGTTTGAATATGTCCCACCGAGTTACTCGAAATACGGATTCCAATTATGTGCCAATGGAGGGGTGTAAAACTAGAAGTCTAACAATTCGCACATGATTTTGGCTTGGAAATATTTTTCCTATATAGTGAGATCAATAATCTCGAAATCAAATTCTTAGTAAAAATTTTGTTAGTGGCTAGTTATTCACGTGCTGTAATAGCCTAGAAAATGTGTTGAAAAGTGACCATCAATTACTGTTTCGACAATAACTTGCGAGCTATAAGGAATTTTTGGATGCAGCCTGAATGTTTTAGAAAGCACACATTTGGAGCTTGAATATGAATACAAATTTTTTATTTTTTGATTCAAATCAAAAGAGTTATTATCCTTCGAATATGTCCCACCAACTTACCCGAAATACGGATTCCAATAATGTGCCGATGGAAGAGCATAAAAGTTGAAGTCTAATGATTCGCATACGATTTTCGTTTGGAAATATTTTTCCTATGTCATGAGAACAATAATATCGAAATAAAATTTTGGGTAAAAAATATGTTAGTGGCACATTATTCACGACCTGTAATCGCTCAGAAAATGTGTTGAAAAGTGACTTTAGGTCACCATTTCGACAATAACTTTTTGAACAAGAAGGAATTTTTGGACGTGGCTTGAATGTCTTAGAAAGTACACATTCGGAGCTTGAATTTGAACACAAATTTTGTATGTCTTCGATAGAAATCAAGTGAGTTTTTTTCTTTTGAATATGTCCCACCGAGTAACCAGAAATACGGATTCCAATTATGTGCCGATGGCGGGGCGTAAAAATAGAATTCTAATGATTCTCCCATGAATTTGGCAAGAAAATATTTTTCCTATTTCATGAGATCAATCATCTCGAAATAAAATTTTGGGTAAAAAATACATTATTGGCAAGTTATTCACGAGCAGTAATTGCTTAGAAAATTTGTTGAAAAGTGACCTTTGATCACCGTTTCGACAATAACTTGTGAACGGTATCGAATTTTTGGACGCGGCCTGAACGTTTTAGAAAGCACACATTCGGAGCTTGAATATAAACTCAAGTTTTGTATTTTTTTCAATTGAAATCAAGAGAGTTATTGACCATTGAATATGTCCCACCGAGTTACCCGAAATACGGATTCCAATGACGTGCCAATGGAGGAGCGTAAAAATAGAAGTCTAACGATTCGCACACGATTTTGGCTTGGAAATATTTTTCCTATATCGCAAGACCAATAATCTCGAAATAAAATTTTGTGTAAAAAATATGTTATTGGCAAGTCATTCACGAGCAATAATCGCTTAGAAAATGTGTTGAAAATCGACCCTCGGTCACTGTTTTGACAATAACTTGTGAACAATAAGGAATTTTTGGATGCAGCTTGAACGTTTTAGAAAGTACACATTCGGAGCATGAATTTGAACACAAATTTTGTTTTTTTTTTTTTTCAATTGAAATCAAGAGAGTTATTGTCCTTTGAATATGTCCCACCGAATTACCCGAAATACGGGTTCCACTTATGTGCCGATGGATGGCGTAAAAATGGAAGTCTAACAATTCGCTCATGAATTTGGCAAGGAAATATTTTTCTTGCATCGCGAGATCAATCATCTAGAAATAAAATTTTGGGTAAAAAATACGTTAGTGGGAAGTTATTAACGAGCCGTAATCGCTTAAAAAATGTGTTGAAAATTGACCTTGAGCCACCATTTCGACAATAACTTTTGAACAGAAAGGAATTTTTTGACGCGGCCTTAATGTTTTAGAAAGTATACATTCGAAGCTTGCATTTGAACACAAATTTTGAATTTTTTGGAAGGAAATCAAGATAGTTATTATCATTTGAATATGTCTCACCGAGTTACCCGAAATACGGAATCCATTTACATGCCATTGGAGGGGCGTAAAAATAGAAGTCTAACGATTCGCACATGATTTTGGATTGGAAATTTTTTTCCTATATCGCGAGACCAATAATCTCGAAATCGAATTTTTGGTATGAAATATGTTAGTGGCTAGTTTTTCATGAGCCGTAATCGCATAGAAAATGTGCGTAAAGTGACCTTCGGTCATCGTTTTGACAACAACTTGTGAACGGTAAGGAATTTTTGGACGCGGCTTGAATGTTTTAGAAAGCACATATTCGGAGCTTGAATTTGAACACAAATTTTGTATTTTTTTGAAATAAATCAAGAGAGTTTTTTCATTTGACCATGTCCCACCGAGTAACCCGAAATACGGATTGCAATTATGTGCCGATGGAGGGGCATAAAAATTGAAGTCTAATGATTCTCTCATGAATTTGGCAAGGAAATATATTTTCTTTTTCGTGAGATCAATCATCTTGAAATAAAATTTTGGGTCAAAAATAAGTTAGTGGCAAGTTATTCACGAGCGAAAAATTGCTTAGAAAATGTGTTGAAAAGTGACCTTTGATCACCGTTTCGACAATAACTTTTGAACGGTAATGAATTTTTGGATGCGGCCTGAATGATTTAGAAAGTATACATTCGGAGCTTGAATTTGAACATAAATTTTGTATTTTTTCGAAGGAAATCGAGAGAGTTGTTGTCGTTTGAATATGTCTCACCAAGTTACCCGAAATACTGATTCCAACTATGTGCCAAGGGAGGAGCGTAAAAATAGAAGTCTAACGATTCGCACATGATTTTGGCTTCGAAATATTTTTCCTATATCGTGAGATCAATAATCATGAAATCAAATTTTTGGTAAAAAATATGTTAGCGGCAAGTTATTCACGAGTTGTAATCGCTTAGAAAATGTGTTGAAAAATGACCTTCGATCACCGTTTCGACAATAACTTCGAAACGGTAAGAAATTTTTGGTCGCGATCTGAATGTTACAAAATGCACACATTCGAGCATGAATTTGAATACAAATTTTGTATTTTTTGATCGAAATCAAGAGAGTTGTTATCCTTTGAATATGTCACACCGACTTACCCGAAATACGGATCCCAATTATGTGCTGATGGAGGGGCGTAAAAGTAGAAGTCCAACGATTCCCACATGATTTTGGCTAGGAAATATTTTTCCTATATCATGAGACCAATAATCTCAAAATAAAATTTTTGGTAAAAAATATGTTAGTGGCAAGTTATTCACGAGCGTGTCGCTTAGAAAATGAGTTGAAAAGTGACCTTCAATCACCATTTCGACAATAACTTGTGAACGGTAAGGAATTTTTGGACGCGGCTTGAACGTTTTTGAAAGTACACATTCGAAGCTTGAATTTGAACACAAATTTTGTATTTTTTTATATTAATCAAGAGAGTTTTTTCTTTTGACTATGTCCTACCGAGTAACCCGAAATACGGATTCCAATTATGTGCCGACGGAGGGGCATAAAAATAGAAGTCTAATGATTCTCTCACGAATTTGGCAAGGAAATATTTTTCCCTTTTCGTGAGATCAATCATCTCGAAATAAAATTTTGGGTAAAAAATAACTAAGTGGCAAGTTATTCACAAGCGGTAATCGCTTAGAAAATGTGTTGAAAAGTGACCTACGATCACCGTTTCGACAATGACTTTTGAACGGTAAGGAATTTTTGGACGCGGCCTAAATGTTTTAGAAAGTACACATTCAGAGCTTGAATTTGAACACAAATTTTGTATTTTTCCGAAGAAATCGAGAGAGTTATTGTCATTTGAATATGTCCGACCAAGTAACCCGAAATACGGATTCCAATTATGTGCCAATGGAAGAGCGTAAAAATAGTAGTCTAATGATTCGCACACGATTTTGGCTTGGAAATATTTTTCCTATATCGCAAGACCAATAATCTCGAAATAAAATTTTGGGTAAAAAATATGTTACTGGCAAGTTATTCACGAGCGGTAATCGCTTAGAAAATGTGTTGAAAAGTAATCCTCGGTCACCGTTTCGACAAAAGTTGTGAACAGTAAGGAATTTTTGGATGCGGCTTGAACGGTTTAGAAAGTACACATTCGGAGCATGAATTTGAACACAATTTTTTTTTTTTTTTTCAATTGAAATCAAGAGAGTTATTGTCCTTTGAATATGTCCCACCGAGTTACCCGAAATATGGATTCCACTTATGTGCCAATGGATGGCGCAAAAATGGAAGTCTAACGATTCGCTCATGAATTTGGCAAGGAAATATTTTTCCTGCATCGCGGGATCAATCATCTAGAAATAAAATTTTGGGTTAAAAATACGTTAGTGGCAAGTTATTAACGAGCCGTAATCGCTTAAAAAATGTGTTGAAAAGTGACCTTCAGCACCGTTTCGACAATAACTTTTGAACGGGAAGGAATTTTTTGACGCGGCCTTAATTTTTTAGAAAGTACACATTCGAAGCTTGAATCTGAACACAAATTTTGTATTTTTTCAAAGGAAATCAAGATAGTTATTGTCATTTGAATATGTCTCACCGAGTTACACCAAATACGGACTCCAATTATGTGCCGATGGAGGTGCACAAAAATAGAAGTCTAACGATTCGCACACAATTTTGGCTTGAAAATATATTTCCTATATCGAGAGACCAATAATCTCGAGATAAAATTTTGGGTAAAAAATATGTTAGTGGCAAGTTATTCACGAGCGAATCGCTTAGAAAATGTGTTGAAAAGCAACCTTCGGTCACTGTTTAGACAATAACTTGTGAACTGTATGGAATTTTTGGACATAGCCTGAATGTTTTAAAAAGTACACCTTCAAAGCTCGAATTTGAACACAAATTTTGTATTTATTTGATAGAAATCAAGACAGTTTTTTCCTTTAAATATGTACCACCGAGTAACCCGAAATACGGATTCCGCTTATGTGCCGATGGAGTCGCGAAAAAATGGAAGTCTAATGATGCTCTCACGAATTTGGCATGGTAATATTTTTCCTATTTCATGACAACAATCATCTCGATATAAAATTTTGGGTAAAAAATATGTTAGTGGCAAGTTATTCACGAACAAAGATCGCTTAGAAAATGTGTTGAAAAGTGACCTTCGGTCACCGTTTCGACAATAACATTTAAACGGTAAGGAATTTTTGGACATGGCCTAATGTTTTAAAAAGTACACATTGGGAACTTGAATTTAAACACAAATTTTGGAGCTTGAATTTGATCAAAATTTTTTATTTTTTCGATAGAAATCAAGAGAGTTTTTGTCCTTTGAATATGTCCCACCGAGTAACCCAAAATAAGGATTCCACTTATGTTTGGATGGAGGGGCGTAAAAATGGAAGACTAATGATTTGCCCACGAATTTGGCAGGGAAATATTTTTCCTATATTGTGAGATCAATCATCTTGAAATAAAATTTTGGGTAAAAAATACGTTCTTGGCGGGTTTTTCACAAGTAGCATTCACTTAGAAAATGTGTTGAAAAGTGACCTTCGGTCACCGTTTCAACAATAACTTTTGAACGGTAAGGAATTTTCGGACGCTGCTTGAATGTTTTAGAAACAAACATTCGAAACTTGAATTTGAATACAAATTTTGTATTTTTTCGTTGGAAATCAAGATAGTTATTGTCCTTTCAATATGTCCCACTGCATTACCCGTAATACGAATTCCAATTTTATGTCGATGAAGGACCATTAAAATAAAAGTCTAATGATTCGCACACCAATTTGGCTTGGAAATATTTTTCCTATATCGTGAGATCAATCATCTCGAAATAAAATTTTGGGTAAAAAATACGTTCCTGGCAAGTTTTTCACAAGCAGCATTTGCTTAGAAAATGTGTTGAAAAGTGACCTTTGGTCACTGTTTCAACAATAACTTTTGAACGGTAAGGAATTTTCGGACGCTGCCTCAATGTTTTACAAAGCAAACATTCGAAACTTGAAATTTAATACAAATTTTGTATTTTTTGGATGGAAATCAAGATAGTTATTGTCCTTTGAATATGTCCCACCGCGTTACCCGTAATAGGAATTCCAATTTTATGCCGATGGAGGGGCATTAAAATAAAAGTCTAACGATTCGCACACCAATTTGGCTTGGAAATAATTTTCCTATATCGTGAGATCAATCATCTCGAAATAAAATTTTGGGTAAAAATACGTTCGGCAAGTTTTTCACAAGCCGCAATCGCTTAGAAAATGTGTTGAAAACTGACCTTCGATCACTGTTTCGACATTAACTTTTGAACGATAAGGAATTTTTGGACACTACCTGAATGTTTTAGAAAGCAAACATTCGAAACTTGAATTTGAATACAAATTTTGTATTTTTCCGAAGGAAATCTAGATAGTTATTGACCTTTCAATACGTCCCACCGAGCCACCAGAAATACGGATTCCACTTATGTGCGAATGGAGAAGCACAAAAATAGAAATCTAACGATTTGCTCACGAATTTGGCAAGGAAATATACTTCCTATATCGTGAGATCAATCATCTCGAAATAAAATTTTGGGTAAAAAATACGTCGGTGGCAAGTTATTCACGAGCATATTTGCTTAGAAAATGTGTTGAAAAATGACATTTGGTCACCGTTTCGGCAATAACTTTTGAACAAGAAGTAATTTTTGGATGTGGCCAGAATGTTTTAGAAAGTACACAATCGAAGCTTGAATTATGAACACAAATTTTGTATTTTTTCGAAGGAAATCAAGATAGTTATTGTCGTTTGAATATGTCCCACCGAGTTACCCGAAATACGAATTCCAATTATGTCTTGATGGAGGGGCGTAAAAATAGAAGTCTAACGATTCACATACGATTTTGGCTTGTAAATACTTTCCCTATATCGCGAGACCAATAATCTCAAAACCAAATTTTGGGTAAAAAATATGTTAGTGGCTAGTTATTCACGAGCCACAATTGCTTAGAAAATGTACCGCAAAATTGATCACCGATCATCGTTTCAACAATAAATTTTAAATGGTAAGGAATTTTTAGATGCAGCCTTTACATTTTAGACATTACACATTCGGAGCTTGAATATGAACACAAATTTTGTATTTTTTCGATTGAAACCAAGAGAGTTCTTGTCCTTTGAATATGTCCCACCGAGTTACCCGAAATACGGATTCCAATTTTGTGCGGATGGAGGGGCATAAAAATAGAAGTGTAACTATTAGCACACGATTTTGGCTTGGAAATATTTTTCCTATATTACAAGACCAATAATCTAGAAACCAAATTTTGGGTAAAAAATATGTCAGCGGCTAGTTATTCACGAGCCGTAATCGCTTAGAAAATGTGTTGAAAAGTGACCTTCAGTCACCATTTCGACAATTACTTGTGAACGGTAGGAAATTTTTGGACGCGGCCTGCATGTTTTAGAAAGTTCACATTCAGAGCTTGAATTTGAACACAAATTTTGTATTTTTACGATAGAAATTAAAAGAGTTTATTCCTTTGAATAAGTCCCACCGAGAAACCCGAAATACAGATTCCACTTATTTGCCGATGGAGGGGCATAAAAATGGAACCCTAATGATTCTCACACGGATTTTGCAAGGAAATATTTTTCCTATTTCATTGGATCAATCATCTCGAAATAAACTTTTGGGTAAAAAATGCATTAGTGGTTGGTTATTCACGAGCGGTAATCGCTTAGAAAATGTGTTGAAAAATGACCTTCGGTAATCATTTCAACATTAACTTTTGAACGGTAAAGAATTTTTTGGCGAGGCCTGAATGTTTTAAAAGGTAAACATTCGAAACTTGAATTTGAAAATAAATTTTCTATTTTTTGATAGAAATCAAGATAGTTATTGTCCTTTGAATATGTCCCACCGAGTTACCTATAATACGAATTTCAATTTTGTGCCGATGGAGGGGCGTTAAAATAGAAGTCTAACAATTCCCACCCCAATTTGGCTTGGAAATATTTTTCCTATATCATGAGATTAATCATCTCAAAATAAAATTTTGGTTAAAAAATACGTTCTTGGTAAGTTTTTCACAAGCAGCAATCTCTTAGAAAATGTGTTGAAAAGTGACCTTCGGTCACCGTTTCGACAATAACTTTTGAACGGTAAGGAATTTTCGGACGCTGCCTTAATGTTTCAGAAAGCAAACATTCGAAACTTGAATTTGAATAAAATTTTTTTATTTTTTCAATGGAAATCAAGATTGTTATTGTCCTTAAAATATGTCCCACCGAGATACTCGAAATACAGATTCCACATATGTGCGGATGGAGGAGCACAAATTTTTTAATTTTTCAATGGAAATCAAGATAGTTATTGTCCTTTGAATATGTCCCACCGAGGTACCCGAAATACGGGTTCCACTTATGTGCGGATGGGGGGGCGTAAAAATGGAAGACTAACGAGTTGCTCACGAATTTGGCAAGGAAATATTTTTTCTATATCGTGAGATCAATAATCTCGAAATCAAATTTTCGGTAAAAAATATGTTAGTGCCAAGTTATTCAGCTGCCGTAATTGCTTAGAAAATGTGTTGAAAAGTGACCTTCGGTCACCGTTTCGACAATAACTTTTGAACGGTAAGGAATTTTTTGACGCGACCTGCATATTTTAGAAAGTACACATTCGGAACTTGAATTTGATCACAAATTTAGTATTTTTTCAATAGAAATCAAGAGAGTTCTTGTCCTTTGAATATGTTGCACCGAGTTACCCGAAATACGGATTCCAATTTTGTAACGACAGAGGGGCGTAAAAATAGAAGTCTAATGATTCGCACACCAATTTGGCTTGGAAATATTTTTCCTATATCGGGAGATCAATAATCTCAAAATCAAATTTTGGGTAAGACATATGTTAGTGGCCATTATTCATGAGATGTAATCCCTTAGAAAAAGTGTAGAAAAGCAACCTTTGGTCACCGTTTCGACTATAACTTTTGACCAAGAAGGAATTTTTGGACGTGGCCTGAATGTTTTAGAAAGTAAACATTCAAATCATGAATTTGAACACAAATTTTTTATTTTTTCGATAGAAATCAAGAGAGTTATTGTCCTTTGAATATGTTGCACCAAGTTACCCGAAATACGGATTCCAATTTTGTAACGATGGAAGGGCATAAAAATAGAAGTCTAACGATTCGCACACCAATTTGGCTTGGAAATATTTTTCCTATATCGGGAGATCAATAATCTAAAAATCAAATTTTGGGTTAGACATATGTTAGTGTCCCACCGAGTTACCCTAAATACGGGTTCCACTTATATGCCTATGAAGGGGCGTAAAAATCGAAGTCTAATGATTCGCTCACAAATTTGGCAAGGATATATTTTTCCTATATCTTGAGATCAATCATCTCGAAATAAAATTTTGGGTAAAAAATACGTTAGTGGCAAGTTATTCACGAGCAATAATCGCTAAGAAAATGTGTCGAAAAATTTCCTTCGGTGACCGTTTTGACAATAACTTTTTAACGGTAAGGAATTTTTCAATGCATACTTACTGTTTTGGAAAGTAAACTTTCGGAGCTTGAATTTGAACACAAATTTTGTATTTTTTTGCTGAAAATTGATAGAGTTATTTTCCTTTGAATATGTCCTGCCGCATTACCCGAAATACGGATTCCACTTATGGGCCGATGGGGGCGTAAAAATAGAAGTCTAACGATTCACTCTTGAATTTGGCTAGGAAATATATTTCCTATATCACGAGATCAATCATCTCGAAATAAAAGTTTGGGTAAAAAATATGTTAGTGGCAAGTTATTTGCTTAGAAAATGTGTTGAAAAGTGACCTTCGGTCACCGTTTAAACAATAACTTTTGAATGGTAAGGAATTTTTGGACGCAACCTACATGTTTTTGAAAGTACACATTCGGAGCTTGAATTTGAATACAAATTTCAAATTTTTGCGATAGAAATTAAGAGAGTTTTTTCCTTTGAATATGTCCCACCGAGTAACCTGAAATACGGATTCCACTTATGTGCCAATGGAGGGGCGTAAAAATGGAAGTCTAATGATTCTCTCACGAATTTTGCAAGGAAATATTTTTCCTATTTCGTGAGATCAATCATCTCGAAATAAAATTTTGGGTAAAAAATACGTTTGAGGCAAGTTATTCACGAGCTGTAATCGCTTAAAAAATGTGTTGAAAAATGACCTTTGGTAATTGTTTCTTTAATAACTTTTGAACGGTAAAGAATATTTGGACGTGGCCTGAATGTTTTAAAAGGTAAACATTCGAAACTTGAATTTGAACACAAATTTTTTATTTTTTGAAAGAAATCAAGATAGTTATTGTCCTTTGAATATGTCCCACCACGTTACCTGTAATACGAATTCCAATTTTGTGCCGATGGAGGGGCGTTAAAATAAAAGTCTAACGATTCGCACTTGAATTTGGCTTGGAAATATTTTTCATATATCGTGAGATCAATCATCTCGAAATAAAATTTTGGGTAAAAAATACGTTACTAGCAAGTTTTTCACAAGCAGCAATTGCTTAGAAAATGTGTTGAAAAGTGACCTTCGGTCACCATTTCGACATTAAGTTTTGAACGGTAAGCAATTTTCGGACGCTGCCTTAATGATCACAAATTTTGAATTTTTTCGTTTGAAATCAGGAGAGTTCTTCTCTTTTGTATATGTCCCACCGAGTTACCCGAAATACGGATTCGAATTATGTACCGATGGAGGGGCATAAAAATAGAAGTCGAACTATTAGCACACGATTTTGGCTTGAAAATAGTTTTCCTCTATTGCGAGACCAATATTCTCGAAAACAAATTTTGATTAAAAAATATGTCAGCGGCTAGTTATTCACGAGCCGTAATCGCTTAGAAAATGTATTGAAAAGTGACCTTCGGTCACCATTTCGACAATCACTTTTGAACGGTAGAGAATTTTTGGATGCGGCCTACATGTTTTAGAAAATACACATTCGGAGCTTGAATTTGAACACAAATTTCATATTTTTTCGATAGAAATTAACAGAGTTTTTTCCTTTGAATATGCCCCACCGAGTAATCAAAATACGATTCCACTTATGTCTTGATGGAGGGGCGTAAAAATGGAAGTCTATTGATTCTCTCACGAATTTGGCAAGGAAATATTTTTCCTATTTCATGAGATCAATCATCTTAAAATTAAATTTTGGGTAAAACATACGTTAGTGGCAAGTTATTCACGAAAGCAATGGCTTAGAAATCGTGTTGAAAAATAACTTTTAGTAACCGTTTCAACAATGACTTTTGAACGGTAAAGAATTTTTGGCGTGGCTGAATGTTTTAGAAAGTAGACATTCAGAGATTTAATTTGAACACAAATTTTGTATTTTTTGGATGGAAATCGTGAGAGTTATTCTCCTTTGAATATGCCCATGGTGTTACCCGAAATATAGATTCCACTTATGTGCCAAAGGAGGGGTGTAAAAATGAAAGTCTAACGATTTGCTCACGAATTTGGCTAGGAAATATACTTCCTATATCGTGAGATCAATCATCTCGAAATGAAGTTTTGGGTAAAAAATACGACAATGGCAAGTTATTAACGAGCCGTAATAGCTTAGAAAATTTGTTGAAACGTGACCTTCGGACACCGTTTCGACAATAACTTTGGAACGGTAAAGAATTTTTGGACGCGGCCTGAATGTTTTAGAAAGTAAACATTCGAAACTTGAATTAGAACAAAAATTTTGTATTTTTTTGAAAGAAATCAAGATAGTTATTGTCCTTTGAATATGTCCCACCAAGTTACCCGTAATACGAATTCCAATTTTGTGCCGATGGAGGGGCGTTAAAATAGAAGTCTAACGATTCGCACACCAATTTCGCATGGAAATATTTTTCCTATATCTCGAGATCAATAATCTCTAAATCAAATTTTGGGAAAAAAATATGTTAGTGGCTAGTTATTCACGAGTCGTAATCGCGTAGAAAATGTGTTGAGAAGTGACCTTCGTTCACTGTTTCGACTATAACTTTTGAACAATAAGGAATTTCTAGACGCAGCCGGAATGTTTTAGAAAGTATACATTCGAAACTTGCATTTGAATACAAATTTTGTATTTTTTCGATGAAAATCAAGATAGTTATTGTCCTTTGAATATGTCCCTCCGAGTTACCCGAAATACGAATTCCAATTTTGTGCCGATGGAGGGGCGAAAAAATAGAAGTCTAACGATTTACACACGATTTTGGCATGGAAATATTTTTCCTATGTCGAGAGATCAATAATCTCGAAATCCAATTTTGGGTAAAAAATATGTTAGTGGCTAGTTATTCATGAGACATAATCGCTTTGAAAATGTGTTGAAAAGTAACCTTCGATCACCATTTAGACTATAAATTTTGAACTGTAAGGAATTTATGGACGTGGCCTGAATGTTTTAGGAAGTACACATTCGAAACTTGAAGTTGAATACAAATTTTATATTTTTCTGATGTAAATCAAGATAGTTATTTTCCATTGAATATGTCCCAACGAGTTATCCGAAATACGGATTCCACTTATGTTCCGATGGAGGGGCGTAAAAACGGAAGTCTAATGATTCGCTCACGAATTTGGCAAGGAAATATTTTTCCTATATTGAGAGACCAATCATCTCGAAATAAACTTTTGAGTAAAAAATACGTTAGTGGCAAGTTATTCACGAGTAGTAATCGCTTAAAAAATTTGTTGACAAGTGACCTTCGATCACCGTTTCAACATTAAATTTTGAATGGTAAGGAATTTTTGGACGCGGCCTGAATGTTTCAGAAAGTAAATATTCGAAGCTTGAAATTGAACACAACTTTTTTATTTTTTCAATGGAAATCTAGAGAGTTATTCTCCTTTGAATATTTCCCACAGTCTTACCAGAAATACAGATTCCACTTATGGGCCGAAGGAGGGGTGCTAAAATTGAAGTCTAACAATTTGCTCACGAATTTGGCTAGAAAATATATTTCCTATATCGCAAGATCAATCATCTCAAAATAAAATTTTGGGTAAAAAATACGTCAGTGGAAAGTTATTCATGAGCCGTAATCGCTTAGAAATTGTGTAGAAAAGTGACATTCGGTCACCGTTTCGATAATAACTTTTGAACGGTAAGGAGTTTTTGCACGCGGCCTGAATGTTTTAGAAAGTACAAATTCGAGGCTTGAATTTGAACACAAATTTTGTATTTTTTCAAAGGAAATCAAGATAGTTATTGTCGTTTGAATATGTCTCACCGAGTTACACGAAATACGGATTCCAATTATGTGTAGATGGAGGGGCGGAAAAATAGAAGTCTAACGATTCACACACGATTTTGGCTTGGAAATATTTTTCCTATACCGCGAGAGCAATAATATCGAAACCAAATTATGGGTAAAAAATATGTTAGTGGCTAGTTATTCACAAATCGTAATTGCTTCGAAAATGTGTTGAAAAGTGACCTTCGATCCACCAAGCTGTTTCGACAATCACTTTTGAATGGTAGGGAATTTTTAGACGTGGCCAGGATGTTTTAGAAAGTACACATTTGGAGCTTGAATTTGAACACAAATTTCAAATTTTTTCGAAAGAAATCAACAGAGTTTTTTCCTTTGAATATGTATCATCGAGTAACCGGAAATACGGATTCTACTTATGTGCCGATGAAGGGGCGTCAAAATGGAAGTCTAATGATTCTCTCACGAATTTGACAAGGAAATATTTTTCCTATTAAGTGAGGCCAATCATCTCGAAATAAAATTTTGGGTAAAAAATACATTAGTGGCAAGTTATTCACGAGCAAGAATCACTTAGAAAATGTGTTGAAAATTGACCTTCGGTCACCGTTTCGACAATAACATTTGAGCAGTAAGGAATTTTTTGACGCGGCCTGAATGTTTTAGAAAGTAAACATTCGAAACTTGAATTTGAACACAAATTTTGTATTTTTTCAAAGGAAATCAAGATAGTTATTGTCCTTTGAATATGTTCCATCGACTTACCCGAAATACGAATTCCAATTTTGTGCCGATGGAGGGGCGTAAAATAAAAGTCTAATGATTCGCACACCAATTTGGCATGGAAATAGTTTTCCTATATCTCAAGATCAATAATCTTGAAATCAAATTTTGGGAAAAAGATATGTTAGTGGCTAGTTATTCACGAGCCGTAATCACTTAGAAAATGCGTTGAAAAGTAACCTTCGGTCACCGTTTCGACTATAACTTTTGAACGGTAAGGAATTTTTGGTCACATCTTCAATGTTTTAGAAAGAACACATTTGGAGCATGAATTTTAACACAAATTTTTATTTTTTTGAAAGAAATCTAGAGAGTTATTGTCCTTGTAATATGTCGCACTATGTTACCCAAAATACGGATTCCAATTTTGTAACGATGGACGGGCGTAAAAATAGAAGTCTAACGTTTCGCACATGAATTTGGCCTGTAAATATTTTTACTATATCGGGAGATCAATAATCTCAAAATCAAATTTTGGTTAAAAATAACGTTAGTGGCTAGTTATTCATGAGACGTAATCGCTTAAAAAATGTGTTGAAAAGTAACCTTCGGTCACCATTTCGATTATAACTTTTGAATTGTAAGGAATTTTTGGACACGGCCTGAATATTTTAGAAAGTAAATATTAGAAACTTGAATTTGATTAAACATTTTGTATTTTTTTGGTGTAAATCAAGATAGTTATTTTCCTTTGAATATTTGCCACCGATTTACCTGAAATACGGATTCCACCGATGTGCCGATGGAGGGAAGTAAAATTGGAAGTGTAATGATGCTCATGAATTTGGCAATGAAATATTTTTCCTGTATCATGAGATCACTCATCTCGAAATAAAATTTTGGATAAAAAATACGTTAGTGGCATGTTATTCATGAGCAGTAATCGCTTAGAAAAAGTGTTGAAAAGTGACCTTTGGTCACTGTTTTGACAATAACTTTCGAACGGTAAGGAAATCTTGTACACGGCCTGAATGTTTTAGAAAGTAAAAATTTGGAACTTGAATTTAAACATAAATTTTGTATTTTTTCGAAGGAAATCAAGGGAGTTATTGTCCTTTGAATATGTCCAACCACGTCACTCAAAATACGCATTCAACTTTTGGGCCGATGGAGGGGCTTAAAAATGGAAGTCTAACGATTCACTCACGAATTTGGCTAGGACATATATTTCCTATATCGTGAGATCAATCATCTCGAAATAAAATTTTGGGTAAAAAATATGTTAGCGGCAAGTTATTCACGAGCCGTAATCACTTAGAAAATGTGTTGAAAAGTGACCTTCAGTCACCGTTTTGACCATAACTTTTAAAAGGTAAGGAATTTTTGGACGCAACCTTAATCTTTTAGAAAGTACACATTGGAAGCTTGTATTTGAACAAAAATTTTGTATTTTTCCGAAGGAAATCAAGATAGTTATTGTTGTTTGAATATATCTCACCGAGTTACCCGAAATACGGATTCCAATTATGTGCCGATGAAGGGGCGTAAAAATAGAAGTCTAACGATTCGCACACGATTTTGGCTAGGAAATATTTTTCCTATATTGCGAGACCAATAATCTCGAAACCAAATTTTGGGTAAAAAATATGTTAGTGGCTAGTTATTCACGAGCCATAATCGCTTAGAAAATGTGCTAAAAAGTGACCTTCGATCACCGTTTCGACAATAACTTTTGAACAGTGAGGAATTTCTGGATGCAAGCTTAATGTTTTAGAAAGTATACATTCGGGGCTTTATTATGAACACAAATTTTTTATTTTTTCGATTGAAATCAAGAGAGTTATTGTCCTTTGAATATGTCCCTCTGAGTTACGTGAAATACGGATTCCAATTATGTGCCGATGGGGGGGGTGTAAAAATAGAGGTCTAACGATTAGCACACGATTTTGGCAAAGAAATATTTTTCCTACATCGCAAGACCAATA
Organism: Quercus dentata; assembly: GCA_028216015.1. NCBI lineage: Eukaryota > Viridiplantae > Streptophyta > Magnoliopsida > Fagales > Fagaceae > Quercus > Quercus dentata. The sequence continues at coordinate 82,856,154 of CP116448.1, read as the reverse complement.
ATCTCAGAACCAAATTTTGGGTAAAAAATTTGTTAGCGGCTAGTTGTTCACGAGCCATAATCGCTAAGAAAATGTGTTGAAAAGTGACCTTTGGTCACCGTTTCGAGAATCACTTTTGAACGATAGGGAATTTTTGGACGCGGCCTGCATGTTTTCTAAAGTGCACATTGGGAGCTTGAATTTGAACACAAATTTCGTATTTCTTCGATAGAAATTAGGAGATTTTTTTTCCTTTTGAATATGTCCCTCCAAGTAACCCGAAATACGGATTCCTCTTATGTGTCGATGGAGGGGTGTAAAAATGGAAGTCTAATGATTCTGTCATGAATTTGGCAAGGAAATATTTTTCCTATTTTGTGAGATCAATGATCTTGAAACAAAATTTTGGGTAAAAATACGTTAGTGGCAAGTTATTCACAAGCGATGAATCGCTTAGAAAATGTGTTGAAAAGTGACCTTCGGTCACCGTTTCAACAATAACTTTTGAATGGTAAGGAATTCTTGTACACGGCCTAAATGTTTTAGAAAGCACACGTTCTATGCTTGAATTTGAACACAAATATTGTATTTTATCGATGGAAATTGAGAGAGTTATTGTCCTTTGAAAATGTCCCACCAAGTTAACGGAGGTACGGATTACAATTATGTGCCGATGGAGGGGCGCAAAAATAGAAGTCTAACGATTAGCACACGTTTTTGGCATGGAAATATTTTTCCTATATCGCAAGACCATTAATCTCGAAACCAAATTTTGGGGAAAAAATGTTTCTTGGCTAGTTATTCACGAGCCATAATCGCTTTGAAAATGTGTTGAAAAGTGACCTTCGGTGACCATTTCGACAATCACTTTTGAACGGTAGGGAATTTTTGGACACAGCCTGCATATTTTAGGAAGTACACATTCGAAACTTGAATTTGAATACAAATTTTGTATTTTTTCGATGGAAATCAAGATAGTTATTGTCCTTTGAATATGTCCCTCCGAGATACCCGAAATACGGATTCCAATTATGTGCCGATGGAGGAGAGCAAAAATGGAAGTCTAATGATTCGCTCTTGAATTTGGCATGGAAATATTTTTCCTATGACATGAGATCAATCATCTAGAAATAAAATTTTGGTTAAAAAATTTGTTAGTGGCAAGTTCTTCACGAGTAGTAATCGCTTAGAAAATGTGTTAAAAAGTGACCTTCGGTCACCGTTTAAACAATAACTTTTGAACGGTAAGGAATTTTTGGACGCGGCTTGAATATTTTAGAAAGTAAACATTCAAAGCTTGAATTTGAACATAAATTTTGTTTTTTTTTTTCGATGGAAATCGAGAGAATTATTGTCCTTTCAATATGTCCCACAAATATTACCCAAAATACGGATTCCACTTATGGACCGATGAAGGGACGTAAAAATGGAAGTCTAACGATTTGTTGATTTAATTTGGATAGAAAATTTATTTCCTATATCACGAGATCAATCATCTCGAAATAAAATTTTGGGTAAAAAACACGTCGGTGGCAAGTTATTCACGAGCTGTAATCACTTAGAAAATGTGTTGAAAAGTGACCATCGGTCATCGTTTCGACAAAAACTTTGGAACAAGAAGGAGTTTTTGGACGCGGCCTGAATGTTTTAGAAAGTACACATTCGAAGCTTGAATTTAAATTTTGGGTAAAAAATATGTCAGTAGCTAGTTATTCACGAGCCGTAATCGCTTAGAAAATGTGTTAAGAAGTGACCTTCGGTCACCATTTCGACAATCACTTTTGAACGGTAGGGAATTTTTGGACGCGGACTGCAATTTTTAGAAAGTACACTTTCGGAGCTTGAATTTGATCACGAATTTTGTATTTTTTTGATAGAAATTAAGAGAGTTTTTTCCTTTGAATATGTCCCACCGGGCAACCCGAAATATGGATTCCAATTATGTGCCGTTGGAGGGGCGTAAAAATGGAAGTCTAATGATTCTCTCAAGAATTTGGCAGGGAAATATTTTTCCTATTTCGTGAGATCAAACTTCTTAAAATAAAATTATGGGTAAAAAAGACGTTAGTGGCAAGTTATTCACGAGCAAGAATCGCATAGAAAATGTGTTGAAAAGTGACCTTCGCTCACCATTTCAACAATACCTTTTGAACAAGAAAGAATTTTTGGATGTGGCCAAAATGTTTTAGAAAGTATACATTCGAAACTTCAATTTGAATACAAATTTTGTATTTTTTTTTATGTAAATCAAGATAGTTATTGTGCTTCGAATATGTCCCACCGAGTTACTCGAAATACGGATTCCACTCATGTGTCGATGGAGGGGCATAAAAATGGATGTCTAATGATTCAGTCACGAATTTGGAAATGAAATATTTTTCATGTTTCGTTAGATCAATCATCTCGAAATAAAATTTTGGGTAAAAAATACGTTAGTGGCAAGTTATTCACGAGTAGTAATCGCTTGGAAAATGTGTTAAAAAGTGACCTTCAATCACAGTTTCGACAATAACTTGTGATGGTAAGGAATTTTTGGACGCGGCCTGAATGTTTTAGAAAGCACACATTCGGAGCTTAAATATGAATACAAATTTTTTATTTTCCCGATTGAAATCAAGAGAGTTATTGTCCTTTGAATATGTCCCACCGACTTACCCGAAATACGGATTCCAATTATGTGACGATGGAGGGGCGTAAAAGTAGAAGTCTAACGATTCGCACACAATTTTGGCATGGAAATAATTTTCCTATATCGTGATACGAATAATCTCAAAATAAAATTTTGGGTGAAAAATATGTTAGTGGCAAGTTATTCACGAGTCGAATCGCCGTAAAATGTGTTGAAAAGTGACCATCGTTCACCGTTTCGACAATAACTTGTTAACGATAAGGAATTTTTGTATGCGGCTTGAATGTTTTATTAAGTACACATTCGGAGCTTGAATTTGAACACAAATTTTGTATTTTTTCGATAGAAATCAACAGATTTTTTTTTTTTGAATCTGTCCCATCATGTAACCCAAATTACAGATTCCACTTATGTGCTGATGGAGGGGTGAAAAAATGGAAGTCTAATAAAGGAAATCGAGAGGGTTATTGTCGTTTGAATATGTCCCACCGACTTACCCAAAACATGGATTCCAATTATGTGCCAATGGATGGGCGTAAAAATAGAAGTCTAACGATTCGCACAAGATTTTGGCATGGAAATATTTTTCCTATATTGCGAGATCAATAATCTTGAAATCAAATTTTTGGTAAAAAATATATTAGTGGCTTGTTATTCACGAGCCGTAATTGCTTAGAAAATGTGTTGAAAAGTAACCTTCAGTCACAGTTTCGACAATAACTTTTGAACGGTAACTAATTTTTTGACGAAGCCTAAACGATTTAGAAAGTACACATTCGGAGATTGAATTTGAGCAAAAAAATTTTCTTTTTCGATGGAAATCGAGAAAGTTATTGTCCTTTAAATACTTCCAACCGAGTTACCCGAAATAGGGATTCCACTTATGTTCCGATGGAGGGGCGTAAAAATGGAAGTCTAACGATGCGCTCACGAATTTGGCAAGGAAATATTTTTCCTGTGTCGTGAGATCAATCATCTAGAAATAAAATTTGGGGTAAAAAATACGTTAGTGGCAAGTTATTAATGAGTCGTAATCGCTTAGAAAATGTGTTGAAAAGTGACCTTTGGTCACCAATTCGACAATAACTTTTGAATGGCAAGGAATTTTTGAATGCAGCCTGAATGTTTTAGAAATTACACATTCAAAGCTTTAATTTGACCACAAATTTTGTATTTTTTTGAAACAAATCAAGATAGTTATTGTCATTTGAATATGTCTCACCGAGTTACCTGAAATACGATTCCCACACGATTTTGGCTTGGAAATATTTTTCCTATATCGCGAGACCAATAATCTCAAAATCAAATTTTGGTTAAAAAATATGTTAGTGGCCAGTTATTCACGAGCCGTAATCGCTTAGAAAATGTGTATAAAAGTGACCTTCGGTCACCGTTTCGACAACAACTTGTGAACGGTAAGGAAATTTTGGACACGGCCTGAATGTTTTAGAAAGCACACATTCAGAGCTTGAGTATGAATACACATTTTTTATTTTTTTGATTGAAATCAAGAGAGTTTTTGTCCTTTGAATATGTCCCACCGACTTACCAGAAATACGGATTCCAATTATGTGCCGATGGAGGGGCCTAAAAGTAGAAGTCTAACGATTCGCACACAATTTTGGCTTTAAAATATTTTTCCCATATTGTGGGACCAATAATCTCGAAACAAAATTTTGGGTAAAAAATATGTTAGTGGCAAGTTATTCACGAGCAGTAATCGCTTAGAAAATGTGTTGAAAAGTGACCTTCGGTCACCGTTTCGACAATAACTTGTGAAGAGTAAGGAATTTTTGGACGCAACTTGAATTTTGTAGAAAGTACAAATTCCGAACTTGGATTTAAACACAAATTTTGTATTTTTTTGATAGAAATCACAAGAGTTTTTTCTTTTGAGTATGTCCCACCAAGTAACCCAAAATTCGGATTCCAATTATGTGCCAATGGAGGGACGTAAAAATGGAAGTCTAATAATTCTCTCATGAATTTGGCAAGGATATATTTTCCCTATTTTGTGAGATCAATCATCTTAAAATAAAATTTTGGGTATAAAATACGTTAGTGGCATGTTATTCACGAGCAAGAATCGCTAAGAAAATGTGTTGAAAAGTGCCCTTCAATCACCATTTTAACAATAACTTGTGTATGGCATGGAATTTTTGGACGCAGCCTGAATGTTTTAGAAAGCACACATTCGGAGCTCTAATATGAACACAAATTTTGTATTTTTTCGATTGAAATCATCGAGTTATTGTCGTTTGAATATGTTCCACTGAGTTACCCAAATACGGATTCCAATTCTGTGCCAATGGAGGAGCGTAAAAATAGAAGTCTAACGATTCGCACACGATTTTGGCTTGGAAATATTTTTCCTATATCGCGAGACCAATAATCTCGAAATAAAATTTTGGGTAAAAAATATGTTACTAGCAAGTTATTCACGAGCTGTAATTGGTTAGAAAATGTGTTGAAAAGTGACCATCGATCAGCGTTTGGACAATAACTTGTGAACGGTAAGGAATGTTTTGACGCAGCCTGAATGTTTTACAAAGTACACATTCGGAGCTAGAATTTGAACACAAATTTTGGTTTTTTTTTTTTTTTTTTTTTTTTTTTTTCGATCGAAATCAAGAGAGTTATTGCCTTTTCAATATGTCCCACCGAGTTACCCGAAATACGGATTCCACTTATATGCTGATGGATGGGCCTAAAAATTGTAGTCTAACGATTCGCTCCCAAACTTGGCAAGGAAATACTTTCCCTGTCTCATGAGATCAATCATCTAGAATTAAAATTTTGGGTAAAAAATACATTAGTGGCAAGTTATTAACGACATGTAATCGCTTAAAAAATGTGTTAAAAAGTGACCTTCGGTCACCATTTCGACAATAACTTTTGAACGGTAAGGAATTTTTAGACGTGGCCTTAGTGTTTTAGAAAGTACAAATTCGAAGCTTGAATTTGAACACAAATTTTGTATTTTTTCGATGGAAATCAAGATAGTCATTGTCATTTGAATATGTCTCACCGACTTACCTGAAATATGGATTCCAATTATTTGCCATTGGAGGGGCGGAAAAATAGAAGTCTAACGATTCGCACATGATTTTGGCTAGGAAATTTTTTTCCTATATCGTGAGACCAATAATCTCCAAATGAAATTTTGGGTAAAAAATATGTTAGTCGCTTGTTTTTCACGAGCCGTAATCGCTTAGAAAATGTGTAGAAAAGTGACCTTCGATCACCGTTTCGACAACAACTTGTGAATGGTAAGGAATTTTTGGATGCGGCCTGAATGTTTTAGACAACACACGTTCAGAGCTTGAATATGAATACAAATTTTGCATTTTTTCGAAGGAAATCAAGATAGTCATTGTCATTTGAATATGTCTCACCGACTTACCTAAAATATGGATTCCAATTATTTGCCATTGGAGGGGCATAAAAATAGATGTCTAATGATTCGCACATGATTTTGGCTAGGAAATTTTTTTCCTATATCGTGAGACCAATAATCTCCAAATGAAATTTTGGGTAAAAAATATGGTAGTTGCAAGTTATTCACGAGTAGTAATCTCTTAGAAAATGTGTTGAAAATGACCTTCTGTCACCGTTTCGACAATAACTTGTGAAAGGTAAGGAATTTTTGGACGCGGCTCGAATGTTTTAGAAAGTACACATTCAGAGCTTGAATTTGAACACAAATTTTGTATTTTTTCCATCGAAATTGAAAGAATTATTGTCGTTTCAATATGTCCCACTGAGTTACCCAAAATACGAATTCCAATTTTGTGCCGAAGGAGGGGAGTAAAAATGGAAGTCTAACGATTCGCACAGGATTTTGGCTTGGAAATATTTTTACTATATCACGAGATCAATAATCTCAAAATCAAATTTTGGGTAAAAAATATGTTATTGGCTAGTTATTCATGACCTGTAATCGCTTAAAAAATTTGTTGAAAAGTCACCTTTGATCACCGTTTCGACAATAACTTGTGAACGGTAAGGAATTTTTGGACGCGGCCTGAATGTTTTAGAAATTACACATTCGGAGCATGAATTTGAATACAAATTTTGTATTTTTTCGATTGAAACCAAGAGAGTTATTCTCCTTTGAATTTGTCCCACCTATTTACCCGAAATACGGATTCCAATTATGCGCCGATGGAGGGGCGTAAAGGTAGAAGTCTAACGATTGGCACACGATTTTGGTTTGGAAATATTTTTCCTATATCGTGAGACCAATAATCTCGAAATAAGATTTTTGGTAAAATATATGTTAGTGGCAAGTTATTCACGAGAAGTAATCGCTTAGAAAATGTGTTGAAAAGTGACCTTCGGTCTCCGTTTCGACAATAACTTGTGAACGGCATGGAATTTTTGGATGTGGCTTGAATGTTTTAGAAAGATCACATTCGGAGCTTGAATTTGAACAAAATTTTGTATTTTTTCGGTAGAAATCAAGAGAGTTTATTCTTTTGAATATGTCCCACCGAGTAACCCAAAATACGGATTCCACTTATGTGCCGATGGAGGGGCGTAAAAATGGAAGTCCAATGATTCTCTCACAAATTTGGCAAGGAAATATTTTTCCTATTTCTTGAGATCAATCATCTCAAAATAAAATTTTGGGTAAAGAATACGTTAGAGGCAAGTTATTCATGAGCAGTAATCGCTTGGAAAATGAATTGAAAAGTGACCTTCATCACCGTTTTGACAATTACTTTTGAACGGTAAGGAATTTTTGGATGCGGCTTGAATGTTTTAGAAAGTTCACATTCGGAGCTTGAATTTGAACACAAATTTTGTATTTTTTTGGTAGAAATCATGAGAATTTTTTCCTTTGAATATGTCCCACCGAGTAACCCGAAATACGGATTGCACTTATGTGCCAATAGAGGGGCGTAAAAATGGTAGTCTATGGATTCTCCAAGGAATTTTGCAAGGAAATATTTTTACTATTTCGTGAGACCTATCATCTCGAAATAAAATTTTGGATAAAAAATACGTTAGTGGCAAGTTATTCATGAGCAGTAATCGCCTAGAAAAGGTGTTGAAAAGTGACCTTTGGTCACCATTTCGACAATAACTTTTGAACGGTAAGGAATTTTTGGATGCGGCCTAAATGTTTTAGAAAGTACACATTGGGTGCTTGAATTTGAACACAAATGTTGTATTTTTCGAAGGAAATCGAGAGGGTTATTGTCGTTTGAATATGTCCCACCGTGTTACTCCAAACACGGATTCCAATTATGTGCCAATGGATGGGCGAACATACAGAAGTCTAACGATTCGCACAAGATTTTGGCTTGGAAATATTTTTCCTATATCGCGAGGTCAATAATCTTGAAATCAAATTTTGGGTAAAAAATATAATAGTGGCTAGTTATTCATGAACTGTAATCGCTTAGAAAATGTGTTGAAATCTGACCTTCGGTCACATTTTCAACAATAAGTTTTGAACGGTAACTAATTTTTTCACGTGGCCTGAATGATTTAGAAAGTACACATTTGGAGCTAGAATTTGAATCGAAATTTTGTATTTTTTTCGATGGAAATTGAAAGAGTTATTGTCCTTTAAATATGTCCCACCGAGTTACCCGAAATAGGGATTCCACTTATCTGCCGATGGTGGGGCATAAAAATGGAAGTCTAACGATGCGCTCACGAATTTGGCAAGGAAATATTTCTCCTGTATCGCGACATCAATCATCTAGAAGTAAAATTTTGGGTAAAAAATACGTTAGTGGCTAGTCATTAATGAGCCGTAATCGCTTAAAAAATGTGCTGAACGGTAAGGAATTTTTTGACACGGCTTGAATGTTTTAGAAATACACATTCGAAGGTTGAATTTGAACACAAATTTTGTATTTTTTCAAAGGAAACCAGGATAGTTATTGTCATTTGAATATATCTCACCGAGTTACCCGAAATACGGACTCCAATTATGTGCCGATGGAGGGGCGCAAAAATAGAAGTCTAACGATTCGCACACAATTTTGGCTTGGAAATATATTTCCTATATCGAGAGACCAATAATCTCGAGATAAAATTTTGGGTAAAAAATATGTTAGTGGCAAGTTACTCATGAGCAAAGAATCACTTAGAAAATGTGTTGAAAAGTAACCTTCGGTCACTTGTTTCGACAATAACTTGTGAACGGTATGGAATTTTTGGACACGGCCTGAATGTTTAGAAAGTACACATTCGTGAGCTCGAATTTGAACACAAATTTTGTATTTATTTGACAGAAATCAAGACAGTTTTTTCCTTTAAATATGTACCACCGAGTAACCCGAAATACGGATTCCGCTTATGTGTCGATGGAGTCACGAAAAAATGGAAGTCTAATGAGGCTCTCACGAATTTGGCAAGGTAATATTTTTCCTATTTCGTGACAGCAATCATCTCGAAATAAAATTTTGGGTAAAAAATACGTTAGTGGCAAGTTATTCACGAGCAGTGGTCGCTTAGAAAATGTGTTGAAAAGTGACCTTTGGTCACCGTTTCGACAATAACATTTAAACGGTAAGGAATTTTTGGACGTGGCCTAATGTTTTAAAAAGTACACATTGGGAGCTTGAATTTAAACACAAATTTTTTACTTTTTCGAAGGAAATCAAGAGAGTTATTGTCGTTTGAGCATGTCCCACCAAGTTACCCGAAATACTGATTCCAATTATGTGCCAATGAAGGGGCGTAAAAATAGAAGTCTAACGATTAGCACATGATTTTCGCTTGGTCCTATTTTTCCTATATCGCGAGATCAGTAATCTAGAAATCAAATTTTGGGTAAAAAATATGTTAGTGGCTAGTTATTCACGAGCCGTAATCGCTTAGAAAATGTGTTGAAAAGTGACCTACAATCACTGTTTCGACAATAACTAGTGAACCGTAAGGAATTTTTGGACGCGGCCTGAATGTTTTATAAAGCACACAATCAGAGCTTGAATATGAGTACAAATTTTGTATTTTTTTGATTGAAATCAAGAGAGTTATTGTCCTTTGAATATGCCCCACCGACTTACCCGAAATACGGATTCCGATTATATGCTTATGGTGGGGCGTAAAAGTAGATGTCTAACGATTCGCACACGATTTTTTCTTGGAAATATTTTTCCTATATTGTGAGACCAATAATCTCGAAATAAAATTTTGGGTAAAAAATATGTTAGTGACAAGTTATTCACGAGCAGTAATTGCTTAGGAAATGTGTTGAAAAGTGACATTCGGTCACCGTTTCGACAATAACTTGTGAACGGTAAGGAATTTTTAGATGCGGCTTGAATGTTTTAGAAAGTACACATTCGGAGCTTGAATTTGAACACAATTTTTTTTTTTTTCAATAGAAATCAAGAGAGTTTTTTCTTTTGAATATGTCCCACCGAGTAACCCGAAATACAGATTCCACTTATGTGCCAATGGAGGGGCGTAAAATTTGAAGTCTAATGATTCTCACTCAAATTTGGCAAGGAAATATTTTTCATATTTCATATGATCAATCATCTCGAAATAAAATTTTGGGTAAGAAATACATTAGTGGCAAGTTATTCACGAAAGCGAATCGCTTAGAAAATGTGTTGAAAAGTGACCTTCAATCACCATTTCGACAATAACTTGTGAACAATAAGGAATTTTTGGACACGGCTTGAATGTTTTAGAAAGTGTACATTCGGAGCTTGAATTTGAACACAAATTTTGTATTTTTTCGATAGAAATCAAGAGAGTTTTTTCCTTTGAATATATCACACCAAGTAACCCGAAGTACGAATTCCACTTATTTGTCGATGGAGGGGCGTAAAAATTGAAGTCAAATGATTCTCCAAGGAATTTTACAAGGAATATTTCTCCTATTTCGTGAGATCAATCATCTTAAAATAAAATTTTGGGTAAAAAATACAGTAGTGGCTAGTTATTCACGAGCCGTAAGCGCTTTGAAAATGTGGTGAAAAGTGACCTTCGTTCACTGTTTCGACAATAACTTGTGAACGGTAAGGAATTTTTGGACGCGCCTGAATGTTTTAGAAAGCACACATTCGGCGCTTGAATATGAACACAAATTTTGTATTTTTTCGATTGAAATCGAGAGAGTTATTGTCCTTTGAATATGACCCACCGGGTTACCCGAAATACGGATTCCAATTATGTGCCAATGGAGGAGGGTAAAAATAGAAGTCTAACGATTCGCTCACAATTTTACCTTGGAAATATTTTTCCTATATCGTGAGACCAATAATCTCAAAATAAAATTTTGGGTAAAAAATATGTTAGTGGCAAGTCATTCACGAGCGTGAATCGCTTAGAGAATGTGTTGAAAAGTGACCTTTGGTCACCGTTTCGACAATAACTTGTGGACGGTAAGGAATTTTTTGGTGTGGCCTGAATGTTTTAGAAAGTACACATTCGGAGCTTGGATTCGAACACAATTTTTTTTTTTTTTTTTTTTAATTTCAATTGAAATCAAGAGAGTTATTGTCCTTTAAATATGTCCCACCGAGTTACCCGAAATATGGATTCCACTTATGTGCCGATGGATGAGCGTAAAAATGGAAGTCTAACGATTCACTCACGAATTTGGCAAGGAAATATTTTTCCTATATCGCAAGATCAATGATCTAGAAATAAAATTTTGGGTAAAAAATACGTTAGTGGCAAGTTATTAACGAGTCGTAATCGCTTAGAAAATGTGTTGAAAAGTGACTTTCGGTCACCGTTTCGACAATGACTTTTGAACGATAAGGAATTTTTGGATGCGGCCTAAATGTTTTAGAAAGTACACATTCAAAGCTTGAATTTGAACTCTACCTTCTTCAGTAAAAAAAAAAAAGCTTGAATTTGAACACAAATTTTTTATTTTTTCTTAGGAAATTAAGATAGTTATTGTCGTTTGAATATGTCTCATCGAGTTACCTGAAATTCGGATTCCAATTATGTGCCATTGGAGGGGCATACAAATTGAAGTCTAACAATTCGCACACAATTTTGGCTTGGAAATATTTTTCCTATATCATGAGACCAATAATTTCAAAATCAAATTTTGGGTAAAAAATATGTTAGTGGCTAGTTATTCACGAGCCGTAATTACTTAGAAAATGTGTAGAAAAGTGACCTTCAACACCGTTTTCGACAATAACTTGTGAACGGTAAGGTATTTTTGGATGCAGCCTGAATGTTTTAGAAAGTACACATTCGGAGCTTGAATACGATCTCAAATTTTGTAATTTTTTGAAGGAAGTTATTTTCGTTTGAATTTGTCTCACCGAGTTACCCAAAATACAGATTCCAATTATGTACCGATGAAGGGACGTAAAAATAGAAGTCTAACAATTCGCACACGATTTTGGCTTGGAAATATTTTTCCTATATCGTGAGACCATTTATCTCAAAATCAAATTTTGGGTAAAAAATATGTTAGTGGCTTATTATTCACGAGTCGTAAACACTTAGAAAATGTGTTGAAAAGTGACCTTGATCCACCGTTTCGATAATAACTTGTGAACGGTAAGGAATTTTTTGATTTTGCCTGAATGTTTTAGAAATTACACATTCGGAGCTTGAATATGATCACAAATTTTGTATTTTTTCGATTGAGTTATTGTCATTTGAATATGTCCCACCGAGTTACCCGAAATACGGATTCCAATTTTGTGCCGATGTAGGGGCTTAAAATTAGAAGTCTAACGATTCGCAAACTAATTAGGCTTAGAGATATTTTTCACCACTGATCCTTTCCATTAGAGCTTCACTAGTATTGTGTTTGCTTAACATGGATTCGGATTTCATTGAACGATTACGACGAGTGAGTTTGACACCGGAGGAGGGTGAGGTCATACAGGTTCTTTCTCGAGTATCGTAAACAAATTTTAGAAGAATGCTCCTTGAGTCTATTGGGTATGTTCCTCACGACCAAACCAATAAGCCTTAGGGCAACAAAAATCTCTTGAGGTCAGTATGGAAGATGGTGGATGTTGGGGACGGACTAATACAGTTTAAATTTGCCATCGAGAGCCAATTAGTATGGGTGCTTAACAATAGTCCATGGAGTTTTGATAACCATTTGTTATTACTTCGCTGATGGAAGAAAGGGATGACGGCTTTCTCGATTAACTTTCAATATGTGCTGATTTGGGTCCAAGTGTGGGGATTGTCGTTTCGACCTTTTTAACGAAGAAGCAGACAGAGATATATGGGGGCAATTAGCCGAGTCATTGAGGTGGATTGTAAGGCAATTGCATCGGACCAAGCGAGGTTCCTCCATATCCGAGTAGAGATGCCAATAGATAAACCAATACGCGCAGGCCCCCGTGCTTAGTCCAGAAGGTGATCAAGTTTGGGTGGCATTCCAAAACGAAGGGCTTCTGGGTTTATGCTTCCACTATGGTTTGCTAGGCCATGAATCTAAGTCGTGCATAGTCAGGCTTAGGGAGGGAGAGGAAACTCCATATGGGGAGTGGCTGCGTGCTGGTTTTCGAAGGCCAAAATCTCAACAGACACGGGCACCACCAACCCCACCACGCCGGGACCAGGGAGATACAAGTGATGGAGCGCCACCGTTGTCCGGCCGTGATCCTGAAATCGTAAATCCTCCACCTGTAATTCATGTGATTAATGGTATTGATGAGGGGGTAACGGAGACACACAGCCAGCCTTAATAACAAATAAAGAGACATCCGTTTTTGGTCCAGTTGACTCTGAAAACGGTTCTATTATGATGCACACCGAATTTAATGGGATAAAGCACAATCCCAAAAATCATGGAGCACAGCTTGTGAGTGTTCCTATCTCCTACATGGATAATGTGGAAAGCAAAGAATCAGAAACCCTAGCAAACACAAGCATGAGGGAGTCACATGACACAAAAAAGAAACCTAATGTGAAAAATCTTCCACGGTTCAAAAAAATTCCACACCCAAAACATGACTCCTCTAGTAAACCCGTGGTCTCTGAAGGCTTGGTGGGGAAGAAGAGAACTTGTGAGGCAGAGAATGAGGTTGTTGAAGAAAGGAAGCATACAAAAACATGCACAACGGCAAATGGCCGCCATTCAGCCCCGCCGAGCACAATGATTGTCTTGAGTTGGAACTGCCGAGGGCTTAGGAACCCTTGTGCGATCACTTGTCCTCTCTCACTTGGTGAGGGAAAAAGCTCCCGACGTTTTGTTCCTCATGGAGACAAAGCGTCAAAGAGATGAGATGAATTTGATACAAGCCGAGTTGCACTATGATGGTATGTTTGCAGCTCCCTATATTCATACAGCCGGTGGACTAGCCATGTTATGGAAAGAATAGCAAGTAGACTTACACGTCAAAAATTACATTGAAAACTATATTGATGCCCAAATTAGGACTAACCCATCTGCACCATGGAGAATCACAGGTTTTTATGGCAGACCGGAGGAGTATCGAAAGCATGAATCTTGGAGTTTGTTGAGACACCTTCATACGAGAAACTCACCGCCATGGTTATGCTTGGGAGAGCGGATCCTGAGACTGCTTCATTTGATGGAGGAATTCCAGAGTGCATTGCTACATTATGGACTAATTGATCTTGGCTTCAATGGAAATAGGTTTACTTGGAGGAATGGTAGAGGGGGTGACGCGTATGTACAAGAAAGATTAGATTGTGCTTGTGCAACAACCGAATGGAGGGATATCCTTCCAAACAATAAGCTTTACCACCTTCAGGTAGCATGTTCGGACCATGGCCCAATAATGCTCAACACCCAACCGTATTCACAGGTGCCCGCTGGAAAAAAAAATATTGAAGCGTTTTGAGGAGAAGTGGGCCTCTCACCCGAAGTGTGAAAATGTAATTTTTGAAGCCTGGAATGGAATGGTGATCAGAGGCAGCCCCATGTTTCAGCTCTTTGAGAAGATTAAAAAATGCTGAATGGCTTTAGTGGCGTGGGGAAGAAACTTGGGAAACACCAAAATAAAAATTGAAGAGAAGCATAAAAAATTAAAAGCACTGACTTCTATGAATACGGCAAACAATATTGAATTAATACAAAAGGTGAGCGATGAGATTCAGTCACTACTTTTCCAAGATGAACTATTCTCGAGGCAAAGGTCAAGATCAATATGGTTATCAAAGAAAGCGATAAGAATACAAAATATTTCCACCAAAGAGCTAGTCAAAGGCAATGGAAAAACCAGATTCATGGTTTCTTAGATGATAATGGTCAATGGTGCACCTTTGAAATAAATACGGCTAGGGTGGTCGAGGCATATTTTCAGAATTTATTCACATCAACAAATCCAACAAATGAATCGTTGTTGGACTCAATGGATAGAGTAGTAACTCTAGACATGAACCACACACTACTCCAACCATACACTCTTGAAGAGGTCAAGTAGGCTCTTTTCCAAATGCACCCCTCCAAATCACCAGGACCGGATGGTATGTCCCCTTTCTTTTTCCAAAAATATTGGCACATAGTTGGAAGGGATGTTACCATTGTCAGATGTATTATCTGTTTCTGATCTAGTCATTTTTTGCAAAAAATGAATTACACCCATATTCTACTCATCCCAAAAAAAATGAACCTAGATCTGTCTCAGATTACCGGCCTATTAGCCTAGGCAATGTAGTGTCCCATATTGTATCTAAAGTGTTGGCCAATAGGCTGAAATTAATCCCGCCAAATGTAATATCTCGACTCATAAGTGCTTTTGTTCCAAACTGATTAATTACTGACAATACCATAGTAGCTTTTGAAGTTTTACACAGGATGAGGAACAAGAGGACAGGAAAGAAAGGGAAGATGGCAATAAAACTGGACATCAGCAAAACCTATGATCGGGTGGAATGGGCTTTCCTCCAAGAAATTATGCTCAAATTGGGAATTGATAGGAGATGGGTGCGGTTAGCAATGGAAACAATCCACACCGCATCATACTCGGTCCTTATTAATGGTGAACCAAAAGGATATATCACCCCATCTCGTGGTATAAAGCAAGGCAATCCACTCTCCCCATACCTGTTTCTTCTGTGTGCGGAGGGCCTATCCTCATTGATCGGAAGGCAACAAAGTCACAGCAACTACATGGCATTTTATCTTGCACAAATGGTGTTTGTATATCTCATCTATTATTTGCAAATGACAGCTTTATTTTCTGCTAAGCTACAATGGAAGAGGACCAACGCCTCCTTGAAATTCTTGAGCGGTATGAAGCGGCATCGGGGCAGGCAATCAATAGACATAAGACCTCTATCTTCTTTAGCCGAAACACAAGCCAAGCTGTTAAAACAGACATCCAAGGCCTCTTTGGAGCACGGATTATGGAGGATTGTGAGTCCTATCTTGGTTTACCTATGGTGGGAGGTAAATCAAAGGTTAACACCTTTAAAGATTTACAGAAACGGATAACAAAAAGAGTCATGGGCTGGAAGGAAAAATTTATTTCAAAGGCAGGAAGGGAGACACTCATCAAAACAGTTGCTCAAGCTATTCCGACTTACTCTATGGGTATTTTCAAACTCCCAAAAGCTTTATGTGACACAATTAATTCTACTTTGGCAAAGTATTGGTGGGGGCAGACAAAGGATGAGAAGAAAATCCATTGGATAAATTGGAAAAAATTGTGCAACCCAAAGGAGAGGGGTGGTATGGGTTTTAGGGATATTCATGTCTTTAATTTAGCTTTGCTGGCAAAACAAGCGTGGAGGCTGATTAATCAAAACCACTCTTTATTTTTTCGGGTCTACAAGGCTCGATACTTTCCAAATTGTTTGTTTATGGAAGCTGAGTTGGGGAATAATCCATCCTATGTATGGCGAAGTTTACTGGCTGCAAGGGATATACTTAAGGAAGGCGCATAGTGGAAGGTGGGAGATGGCCAATCTATTAGTGTGTCTGCTCACAGGTGGCTGTCCCATAAGCCAATTTTCCTTGGTGAGCAACAACACAACCTGATGGTAAAGGATCTGATTGATGCCCATACTTTCCAACGGGATAGGGAAAAAATACATGACCTCTTCGCACATTGGACATGTATGGAAATTTTGTCCATCCCATTGCAAAGTAATCCAACTCGGGATGTACTGGTTTGGAAGGAAAACAAATCCCACTCTTTCTCAATAAAGTTAGCTTATCAAGTGGCTATCAGATTGCAGGAACAAAATTGGGTTGAACACTCCACAGCTAGTAGGGACCGAACTCATTGGAGGAAAATTTGGAAGTTGAATGTGCCCCCAAAGGTCCGTAATTTCATCTGGCATGCCTGCTCCAATATACTGCCTACCGGAGAGAGCCTACATCGGAGGAGGGTGAATGTGGAAGCTCGGTGTGAACTGTGCTGTCAACAACCTAAATCTGCAGGTCACTTGCTGTGGGAGTGCCCTTTTGCAAGAAACGTATGGGCCTTATGTCCAGGGAAAATCTAGAAATGCCCAAACAAAGCCAATGACTTCTTCCTGCTATTCAAAACGTTGGTACAGAGACTCTCTATGGAGGAACTAGAAATATGGGCAGTGGTGTCTTGGGGAATTTGGAATGCACGGAATAGAGTATATTTTGAGAGAGTTCAAACCCACCCCACCCCAAAGCCATATTGGCAGGGGCTGTTGGGTTCTTGCAGGAATACCAAAACCTCAACAACGCACAAAGGAATAGTAGAGAGAGCTAATCAGATGTTTTCATGTTGAAGATCATTTCTTAGGCTTGTTGTGATATTTGTAATTAGGGGTTAAAACTTTCCCTATTTCGGATGTGCCTGAACAGGGCTTATATACTTATTTTGTGTACTGTTTTCTTCATTCAATAATATTTCTATCTATTACCTCAAAAAAAAAAAAAAAAAAAAAAAAAAAAAAAAAAAAGATAGTTGACTAGTTAAGTGAATGTCTACAAAAGTTAGAAGAGATCAGCTCAAAGAGGTATGAGTATCAATGTGGCATCAACCTAATTGATTTGATGCTTAAGTTAGTGGTGTATTTTGGTGGATCAATTAAACAAAATTGAGATAACATTTTCTCATACCTATTCCAAAATTGGATCTCTTTTTATATATACATTCTCTAATGAAATTTTCTTTGATTTTTGTCAATTTTTCTGTGTCATAATGGGCTTATAAGAGCATCCACAAAGCAATGTGGTATAATTTATGCCATTTTGCCACACTAAAGACTTACTTTATTATTTTACCACATCATTTTACAACATCCTTTTATCAGATGTTTTATCATTCAATTCTATACATTAAAATAATATTTACTACACATTAAAATAATATAAACAACACAATAAAATAATATATCTAACACAAGAATTAACAACCACAATACTATCTGCCGCCGCCGCCGCCACCACCACCACCACCATCGTGGCGTGGCCACACAATCCATTGCAAAACAAAAACTGAAAACAAAACCACCACCATAACCACCGCCCACCACAAAACCCATTAAAACCCGTAAAACCAATTAATCAAACTCGAAAAACACAAAACTCAAACCCGAAAAACACAACCAAAACCCACTAGACCGCAACCCAAACCCACGAAACTACTAGCATTGCCAACCCAAAGCCACGAATCCACTTGCACCAGCAACCAAAACCCATTAGCACCGACAACCCACGATTTCGATCTCACCTCAACGCCGATGCCCACGTCGATTCCAATCCCATAATCGTGACGAACACTCCGGCGGCAGACCTCGCCCTCACGAACCTCACTTATTGCTCGCACGCCGATCTTCATGGCTTCGCCGTCCCCGGCACCAAGCTCTACCTCGCCTCCATCGCCGATTCCTTTGTTCTTTCTGGGTTTGTGATGATTCCATTTCTGGGTTTTGTTTTAAACTGGGAATTGGATTTGAGGATTTTTGGGTTTGATTTTTGGATTTGAAGAAAGAAGATTTTTGGGTTTGATTTGAGGAAAGAACACCAGTTTGGGAGAGAGAGACAAATTGTGAGGAGAGGAAAGAACACCGGTTGGGGAGAGAAAAAATCAATTAAAAAAGTGAGAGGAGAGAGAAAAACCGAATAAAAAAATAATAAATTTATACCACATTTCGTCCGTGCGGTGCAAATATATGAGGTTACTGTTTAGTGTTGCATAATTTATAAGATTTGCAACATCCGATAAATAAGGTTTTTTGGTATTTGATGTGATAAATGTGCCAAATATTTGACATTTGGCACATTTACCACATCTAGTGTGGATGCTCTAATGAGGGGTATAATTACTTCCATCACGGCCAAGATTCCAAATATATAACCACTACTATTAATTCTCATAATAGGGGTAATGGTTTTTTAGATGTCGTGTTTGGTCCTTTGCACGCGGGTTTGGGTGTTTGTCCCCTTCAATTCGACTTATAAGGCCTTGGCCTTGTTTCTCGATTTTGCATTTGTGCTACTCCTTAAGTTCAAGTTTGAAAAAGTAGTAAGGTCACAAGATTGGGCCATTAAACCAATCGTCAAAGTCAAATGTTTGCGATGATGTAGTATGAGAGAATATTTTTTGTATTTGACCAACAAACAATATGAGGGGTATTTTTTGTATTTTTTTTGTTTTGTTTTGTTTTTTGAAATGAATAGACAACATGATGTGGAACCAAACCTTTATGTGTGGATGGAAGATGTTGTTCCAAAATTTTAGTTTGTAATACTGGCTAAGAGCATCTCCAATAGGCTCTTTAAACACAAAATGCTCTCTATTATAGAGAGTAAACCCACAAAATGACTCTCCAAATGACTCTTTATACCTGAAATTTTTTTTGGCTCATGAACAGTAGCTCATCAAGTCCGATGGGTTATTGTTAATTCTTCAAATTTTTTTTTTCTATTAATAATAAGGTATTGAATAAAAAAAATGTTGGAAGATGTGTAGTTGTTAAAAAAAGAATAAATAATGAATGAAAAAATAATATTTAAATGAGATAAAGAATCATTTGGAAAGTGTATTTGAAAAAATGAGTAGTTAAAAGGTAAAAGTCACTATTCATTCTCCAAACAAGACAAAAATTTATCTAATCTGCTGAAGATGCTCTAATGTAACCAATTTTTCTTAATCTTAATAAAAGTTATATCTTTTATGTCTTTCATTTCAAAAAATGTATATAAAAATAAAAATAAAAAGAGAGGTTGAACCTTCGAGTGGGCCAACATCGGATGGGTTGGACAACGACTAAAGTGCAAGAAGTGAGCCTGGGCTAACCAGCCCAACCAATTATCCAAACTACCTTAAAAACATGACTTCCTAAAACCATTTGAAGCAGAACAGACCAAAGTATTGAGAACTCAAATGCTTCTTCACAGATCTCACCCTCTCCTCCTCAAACCATTTTCGACTTCAACAACTGCTCTCACTTGGAGAACCCAAATCAAACAAAACCAGCTTGCCTCCCAAATCTCATCCATTCTCTTACAAAGGCACAACTGGGTCCCTCTTCTCCAAGACCTCAATCTCTCCAGACTAACCCCATCACTCTTCCTCCAAATCCTCCACAGAACTCAGAGCAACCCTCAAATCTCTCTCAGCTTCTTCAATTGGGCCAAATCAAATGTTGGGTTTCAACCAGACCTCAACTCTCACTGCCAGCTCATCCAACTATCGCTCAGCTCGGGTCTTGTCCAACCCGTGAAGACCCTCTTGGATTCTCTGATTCAGACCCACCCTGCATCAGTGCTTGTACAGTGTCTTATTCGAGTTTGTAGAGGTAGAGATTCTCAGTCTAAAGTGTTAAGCTTTGTTCTTGAATGGTATTCTCAAAAGGGTTTGTTTGTTGAGGGGTTAGAAGTGTTTAGGGAAATAAAAGTTCATGGCTTTACACCTTCAGTTTGTGCCTGCAATGCACTGCTTGATACTTTATTGCGAAAAAATGAGATTAAACTTGCTTGGTGTTGTTATGGTGCTATAATTCGTTGTGGGGTTTTGCTGGACCGGTCTATGTGGTCAGTGGTTGCTCAGATTTTGTGTAAAAATGGGAAATTTGAGACAATTTTTAGATTGTTAGATTTGGGTATTTATAATTCTGTTATTTATAATCTTGTTATTGATTGTTATGGTAAAAGTGGGGATTTTGGAGCTGCATTTGCTACCTTGAATCAGATGTATGAAAGAAAAATTGATCCAGGTTTTAGTACTTATAGCTCAATTCTTGATGGGGCGTGTAAATATGAGAATGCTGAAGTCGTTGAGAAGATAATGAGCATTATGGTGGGGAAGGAGCTGCTTCCAAAGACTCTTTTATCGGAATATGATTTAATAGTTCAGAAGTTTAGTGATTTGGGCAAGACTGTTGCAGCAGAGATGTTCTATAAGAGAGCTTGTGCTGAGAAGATTGGATTACAGGATGCTACTTATGGGTGTATGTTAAGGGCATTGTCTAAGGAAGAGAGAGTAAAGGAGGCAATTTCGGTATATCGTTTGGTCTCAGAAAGGGGTATTACGGTGAATGATAAGAGTTATCAGGCCTTTTAAATGTTCTTTGTATGGAAGATCAGTTGGAGGAAGGTTGTGAATTGTTAAGGGATGTCATAAGAAAAGGGTGTACTACTTGTTCAATGGAACTGTCTAAATTTGTAGCATCACAATGTAGTAAAGGTAGGTGGAAAGAGGCAGAGGAATTAGTGGGTGTAATTTTTGATAAAGGGTTATTACTGGATTCTTCTTGTTGTTGCTTGTTGGTGAGGCGTTACTGCTCCAGCAGACGAATTGATTCAGCTATTGCATTGCATATTAAGATGGAAAGATTGAATGTGAGTTTGGATATAGCAACTTATAGTGTGCTTCTCAATAGACTTTTCGGAGCAAGGAGGATTGAAGAAGCAGTCAGGGTATTTGATCACATGAGAGGGAAGAATTTGGTGAGCAGTGAAAGTTTTACAATTGTGATTCGTGGGCTTTGTCGCATAAAGGAACTCAGAAAAGCTATGAAATTTCATGACGAAATGTTGAACATGGGGCTTAAACCTGCTCAAGCAACATACAAGCGTTTGATATCGGGGTTTAAGTAACAACCTGTTTTGGAAGACATCGGGGTTTAAGTAACAACCTCTTTCGGAAGACATTTGCAATTTGTCTGGTTCTTGACATTATGGTTGGAGTCTGTACCAATTTTATTGTAACCATCCCTTGTAAATTGGCCAGCATAACCTGCAGACCATGGACTATAGTTATTATGATGCCATGAGTTTCTTTTCCAGAATGCTCATAAGATTCAAATTAAAATATCCAAACATCTCTTGAGATGTGAGACAAAGACGCTTACATGTATTCTAAGAAAGAGAGAATTAAAAGTTCCACTTCCTCGGTTCCTGTATATAGCCATGATTGCAGTACCAAGTGAGGCACATGTTAGCTTGTTCTTTCTGGTTCTTGCTTAATTCAATTCATTGCCTGTTGGGACAAAAATGGGCATGCTCATAATCACTCAATGAGACTGATAAAACCTTGGATTATTTGTTGTATATGATACCTTCCTCTTATCCAAGAGAAAAACTAGCAAAATAATCACTAAAATTTTTCTTATGTTGAAATTAGAATTCAGATTCAGAAGTGACTTAAAATTATACGTGCGTCTCCTAGAATTTAAACCCACGATGCTGTCTCCAATTATGTACGTGAAAATCTTTGCCCTCAACAAGGACAGACAGTTATAATGTATGTATGTATAAAAACAGTTGCCACACAAGGTAAACTGCAATGCAAGTAGGAAAGGACCATAACAACAGTTTTTTTATGCCAACAACTTGGATTAACTCATTCTTTCTTACTGGTGCATTAATTGCTCTCCTTTGAACATAACTAAAGCATCTCAAGTGATGGGCTTTACTTATCTTTAAGCGGATTTCCTCATTTTGAACTCTATTTTTGGTGTATTTTTAGTTATCTACCTCAACATTCTTATTTTAGTTACACTTATTTTATGAATATATTTCTTTCTAAGAATCCAATATGTTGTTGATATTGGTCTCACTCTTCAAGCATAAGTTGGAATGAGGTGGGTTCGAACTCTATATCTTCTATTCAATGACAGGAAACTTTACTAACTGAACTAATTAGAACCTGCGGCTACTATAACTTCAATACAGAATTAGGATATATATGTAATCCCAGATTTGAATAAAAAGAGAGTGGGTTTAAAAGATTTTAAAAAAAATTGAAAGGTTAAAAAACTCTCTAACTTTCATCTTGGTGCAATTCTACAAGACTCTCCATAGTCCATATGTGATTTATGACGGGATGCAAATGTTTCACGTTTTAGTCTATATCAAGGACCTTTCAGTCAATAAAGGTCTTTCGAGAGATTTCAAAGAAATGTATAATATAGGTGGGAACTGGGGAAAATAAAGCAATAACTGCTCCTCGCTTTCAAAATCGTGATTCTCACAAACCAGAATCTTTGTATGATATATGTGGGAACTGGGGAAAAGAAGCAATTAGGAAACCCGTTCGTTTGTTCAGCTTTGTTGTCTCGTGGAGCAAAATCCTTAGTGTGCCCTTTTTCATTGGGTCCTATTAAAGGTCCCCCACCTACCATGGTCGATTAGCCGTCTATAATGGTTTGAATAGATGATTGGGGTATCCGTATCCCCACAAAATCACGCAAGCCAGAAGCATTGAACAAGTTATGGGACTTGTTCGGAATACAAGCATGTCAATTCTTCTAGTTTTGCTATGTTGCTTTTGTTTAGATTCTGGCTCTGCCACAGACACCATTACATCTTTTCAACCCATCAGAGACTCTGACTACATAATCTCCAATGGGGGTGCTTTCAAATTGGGATTCTTCAGCCCTGTAAATTCTACCAAACGCTACCTCAGAAAGTGCAATTTTCATCATGGAAAAACCCTTCTGATCCATCCATTGGAAGCTTCTCCTCTGGTATTCATCCGCAAACTCAAAGTCTTGTTCAAATATTCATTTGGAAAGATAGTAGCCCATTTTGGCGCATTGGCCCGTGGAACTCCAGGAGCACTATTGGAATACCAGAAATGAATTCTATATATCGTGACGGATTTTGTCTCACAGAGGATCAAGATGGAACATATTATTTCAATTGTTCTTATGTGAGCAATTCTTTGTTTCATTATGTCATGACTACAGAAGGAGATATACTGGCAAGATATTGGGATTTTGAGAAGGACGATTGGGGGATCTTGTGGAATGCTGTGAAGAGTAAGTGTGATGTTTATGGTATGTGTGGGGCCTTTGGAAGCTGTAATTTACAAAGTTCGCCAATTTGCAGCTGTTTACCTGGGTTTGAGCCAAAGAACACAAAAGAATGGAACAGAGGAAATTGGACTAGTGGATGTGTGAGAAGGACACCGTTGTCACAGTATGCGGTGGTGAATAGTAGTATTGAAGCCGTAAAAAAGGATGGGTTTTTGAAACTGAAGACGATGAAGGTGCCAAACTTTGCAGATTCATTACCTGCTCGTGAAAGTTTTGGAGGTTTATCATCTACTAATAATGAAGACTATTGCAGACAATAGTGTATAGAGAATTGTTCTTGTACAACTTATGCGTATGATAGTGGCATTGGTTGTATGTCATGGACTAGAAGCTTAATTGACAAACAGAAATTTTCCAGCAGCGGAGTTGATCTTTACATTCGTGTTGCCTTTTCAGAACTTGGTGAGTTAGTTTTGTTATTATTGTCTAGATTTTAAGTTTTCAAAATTAAATAAAGATGAAAGGAGAGCAGACTCTTTTGCTGACATTGGATTTTTGCAATGAATTTGTTTGGAAAGCTATTAATTCATATTTTAATTTTGATAGAGGAATTAAGAAGGGAAGATTTTGTGAGAAATTACACTTTACTACCTTAAACTATACATCATGTTATACTTTGTACCTTAAATTTTTCAAATGCACTTTTTGCACTCTAAACTATGACCCTTATTACACTTTACTCCTTAATATTAAGTTTGTTGTTAACTTGGATGGAAAAATATGACACCAAGTGAAAAAACCTATTTACCCATCTTCTCAATGCTTTAAAAACAAAAGATAAATTACACTTCACCATCCTAAATCATACTCCTTATTACACTTTGCATCCTAAGCTTTGAATTTTCATCCAAGTTAACAACAAACTTAACGATAGGGTGCAAAGTGTAATAGAAGTTATAGTTTAGGATACAAAACATGCATTCAAAAAGTTTAGAGTGCAAAGTACAACATGAAGTATAGTTTAGGATGGTAAAGTTTAATTTCCTCAAAATTTTGTTCATCTTCCACTTCTCCATTTATTTGGGAGATTGAAAATTTGTACACTCTTGAACTTCTATAAATAGATTATTTTTTGGTCAAATCTATAAATAAATTAAAACACATTAACAGGCTGCACAACAATTGAAGAAAAAATAATTTTCATTGAATAAATATTTGGGTCTTAATTAAAATTTTCGCACCATAAGAGAGATAGAAAATGCATTCTATTGACCAATAGAATGACCTTAATGTTTTTTGTTGTTGTTGTTTTATTTATTTAAATTTGCCAGGTGGGCGGTCTTGTTATTGTTGTTGTTGTTATTATTATTATTATTATTTGCATTTGGGGCTTTGGCCCATTTAATTGGCCTAAAGCTAATGAAATCCTTGTAACATAAAATTTATTTGAACAAAAAAAAAGAAAAGGAAAATAATATTTTAGTCATCTATTTTTGTCAATTTGTATTGAAACTTGATAGATAGCCGAGGTCTTGATAATTACTTGTTGTGTGGAGCCAATAAAATTGAGTTTATATAATATAGAAATGAAAAAAGAAAATAAAAAATTATATAGGTAATGATTTATGTGGTTCCAGTAACAGGGCCAGAATTTTTGTTAGGAGGACCTATATATATATATATATATTATTCTCTAATTTATATTGGTCGAAAAAATTATCCCATTATTTGTAAACTATGAACTTTCTTTTTAACATTGCTGAGTAGAATTAATATTCTTTTGATGGTTGACTAAAAACTCTTAACCTAAAAAAAATTATAAAAAAAATAAAAATAAAAATAAAAACTCTTAACACATAGTCACACACGTTCGTGTGGCTTGCGCAGAACTTGGTGAGTTGTTTTGTTTTTTGTGAAAATTATCCACTTCGTGTCCAGTTGCAAGGTTATTTAGTCTTACAACTTCAACTGAACTCCCATTACAACCCAGCTCCCCATGATAATGAAATTGTTGTAAAAAGACTATTTATTTAACACCGTTTTTGCAACTGCTTTTTGTTTGAATAAGTGTAATACTTTTTTCACCCTTCCGATTTACTGAGAAAAAGTGGAAGATGTGAAAAAGTTGTCACAATCAAGTGTGATCATAGGAGCAATTTTCATTTCCATCTGCTCTTTTTTACTATGGAGGTGGATGGCAAAACAAAAGGAAATTATATTCGCACTTTATAAATTAAATTAGCTTAGTGGACTAGGAAAAGTCTATATATAAATTACATTACTCACTACAATAGTGAACAATAGCAAGGAAAAAGAAAGCGACAGGGGATCTTATTTTTCAACAGAGGGGAAGCACAACAAAATTTTGATGGTGACAACCTGGCCCAGGTCAAAGTCCAGGAGCTACCGCTATTCAATGTTGAGCAACTAGCTAAGGCAACAAACAACTTCCATTTGTCTAACAAGCTTGGGCGGGGTGGATTTGGTCCCGTATATGGGGTAATGGATCCTTCCTCATGTATTTGACTTAATACCTACTCTAATATCTTTCAGCCCATTAATTTCCATTTAAAAACAATAAAAGAGGCTCTCTCATTTTTAATGTAGAAATAAACATTTTATTAACTTCTTATCTTACATATTAACTCTCATAGCTTTACATTTATGTTATTATATTTATTCATTTTAATTATATAATATTAAAATGCTACATGTTTTACTAAAGGTTTCTTGTCCAATAATTTGAATATCTAATTAACCATCTAATGTTTGTTTACAGAGAACATTGTCAGATGGACAAGAGGTAGCAGTAAAAAGACTTTCTAAAACCTCTGGACAAGGGTTACAAGAATTTATGAATGAGGTGGTGGTAATTTCCAAACTTCAACATCGGAATCTTGTTCGGCTCCTTGGCAGCTGTGTTGAAGAAGAGGAAAAAAATGTTGGTCTATGAATACATGTCAAACAAAAGTTTGGATGCATTCCTATTCGGTCGATTAATTTTGATACCCTTTCTTATATTAGAAATACAATACATTGTTAACTTTTCTGCTAGAAACACAATCAGTGTAATATGATTTTGAAGACTATGGAACAATCATTACAAGAAAAAATGTTTATTGCGACAAAAAAAAACCATTACAATAACATTGGAGTCATTGCAATAGTTGATACAAGATGTTGCAATAAAATTTGAGGTAATAGGTTTATGTAATAAAAATTTTTGTTGCAATAAATTCCAAATATTTTAATAATAACTTTGATGCAATGATATATATATATATATATTTATTTATATTGTTGCAATAAACAATTTACTATTTCGAATATCTTGTAAGTATAGGCTATTACTTCACGAAACTTGTTGTAATAGAACAAAATAAGTCGGATTAAATTACTGCAATGATATTTTCATTGTAATAGATAATTAATTTATTTTGTTATTGCGAATGACTATGAAATAATTGATACAAAGTTATTGCAATGATATATTCATTGCAATTACATGTTTGTCATTGCAATAGATTGTAAAAGAATTAATATCAAATTATTACAATGGTAACTTCGATGCAATAGCTATTAATTCGAAATTTTCGTTGCAATAGATTGCAAAAACAATTGATATCAATTTATTGCAACGATCCTTTCATTTTAAGTTATTGCAACAATTTTTCCTAATATAATAAAGTTTCTGTTGTAGCTAAAAATTATAAGTTATTGCAACTTATTATTGTTGATGCAATAATTTAACACTTTTAAGTTACTATTGCAACCATTTTAACTTGTAGATGCGATATTTTGTCTAAAACTACTATATAAATATTTTGTTGTATTAACGCTGATGTAATAGACATTTTTTGTTGTAGTGAATATTCTTTGTTTGTGATACTTCACTTGAAACAGATTTTTCTAATTTTCTTATGACTTCACCACATGAACTTCATTTGCAAAATGCAAACTATATGTTCACTTACCTTGTGAGTTTCTTTCTCTTATTTCTTTTTGTTTAAACTTTATAGATCCACACAAAGAAGAATTGCTAGATTGGAGAAAACGGTTCAACATTATTGAAGGAATTGGTCGAGGTCTACTCTACCTTCATCGGGATTCTAGATTAAGGATTATTCATAGGGATTTAAAGGCAAGTAACATCTTATTGGATAAAGAGCTAAATCCAAAAATGTCAGATTTTGGAATGGCCAAGATTTTTAGAAGTAATGAAGATCAGGCCAATACTAATAGGGTCGTTGGAACTTAGTAAGTACCTTTGGTTTTGGTCAATTTAATTAGATACTAGTGCTAATATATGATGACAAGATTTGAATGTGTTTTTTGTTGAAATTTAGTGGCTATATGTCTCCTGAATATGCAATGGAAGGGCAATTTTCGTGAGAAATCGATGTCTTCAGCTTTGGGGTGTTGTTACTAGAGATACTAAGTGGAAGAAGAAACTCTAGTTTTTATCATGATGAGGAGTCCTTGAGTCTTCTAGGATTTGTAAGTCATCTTTATCTCATTGCCTTATTTTTTTATACCTTAAATGCTTGCTTCTTATAAGTTTCAGTATTGATGCTAAGAATTTCAATAATTTTTTCATGTTTCTAGGCATGGAAATTGTGGAATGCAAGCAACATTGTAGCCTTAATAGACCCAATCATACGTGAACCATGCTTTGAAATGGAGATTTTAAGATGCATACATGTTGGCTTGTTATGTGTGCAAGAATTTGCCAAAGATAGGCCGATTATATCTGTTGTTATTTCCATGCTTAAAAGTGAGATTGTTGATCCGCCTCATCCAAAGCAACCGACATTTATTGAAAGATATATTGCCTTAGATACCAAGTCCTCTCAACAAAGACAAAGAGAATGCTTTGATAACAATGTTACTATTACAATGATTCAAGGTCGATAAATAACATGTGTTGTTATATTCATTTTGAACACTTACACAAGAATCTTAAAACTTTTGTCAATATTCATGAAACTGAATGAATATTTCATACCATTGGTACAAATAATATACATCTTTTTTTTTTTTTTTTTTTTTTTTTATCATAAGAGAAACTTAAGGGAATTTTGTATGTCGTACATGTATAATTTATGTGGAAGTTCATTTTATACAAATAATATTCATTGTGGGTATCGATGGAGAAATGCTATGCATCTCAATCTCTTTCTTTCAGTCTTACAATTCAAGCATCAACATTAGACAACCAAGAGAGGAAATCTCTCTATCATAACTTCTTGTAAAAATAAACTCCATTGCTGTCAACCTTGCAATAGCAGGAAGACCTGTGATGAAGAGTATCCTATCCACCTCATTCCAGATGGTTTTGAACCAACCTATGAAGCAACAGTACACTCCATTCAAGCTCGAGAAACATCTCTCTTTTTGATGTCATTGTTGGGCTTCCGTTCAGTTTTAAATATAACACCAAGAGTTTTTCGATATCCCATCTGACAGCATGAACACCGCCTTATTCAAAAAAAAATTTCAAATCCAATTGTGGTTGCAGGGGCTCTCATCGATTCAAAGAACGTTTAGTCGATGTCCCAAACGTGAGTCCACACCAACTAATCAACAAAATGGTGATATTGTTAATCCTTACAGACCTAGGTCCGCTTGAAAAAATTTGTTTTAGATCTAGTGACCTTCTCATCATCTGTTATCATCTCATGGACCACGAATGTGAAGGGAGAGTGACATGATCAAAGAAACTTGCAGGTTGCAGCCATGGTTGCAACATCTGGAGATTTCTCCGATGATGAAACATGGCACACATGGTCTGGCCTCTTCATACATCACATCGAGCCAAGCCAATCTATCCATTCACAATGAATAAATAGATAAATAATTAAGATTTATAAAAGTAAATTTGAATTTCACAATATATCTTAATTATTCGAAATCTTTTTCAAATCTTTCAAAAAAATTAAAATCAAATTTAATCTAATGTCTAATCTACCTAATATTACTATATATAGTTACAGAAGCACAACTCGAGGCTTTTCCATTTGAGTTGTTTAGAGCTTTTTAGGCTTCACATGTGGCAAATCTTCAATAAAATTTAGGATTACATGGACTTACATGGATAAAATAGACAATTATATTCTTAAATCCCTTCATAAACTATATAAGGAGAACATAGGGTTTGAGTTTTATTTAGGAAAAAGAGCAAAAAAGTAAATAAAAAATTATATAATATAATATATATATATATTTTTTTAAATTTAAAAATATATAAAATATAGATGGGTCGAGTCGTATTAAGCGGATTTATGAATTTTATAACTTGAACCCATCCCAATCCACTGTTAAGAAAAAATTCCATAACCCAACTCAATCCAACAACCCTTAAGAAGTGACATAATCCCGCAAGTTAGGTTAGATCGGGTCAGTTTTAGTGAGTTGGCAAGTTTGCTTCACACTCCTAAAACTAAGAACCAGACCATTTTCCTATTCTCCCGCCACAAATGCAAATAAAATGACATGTAGCCATTGGTAACAAAGTCCAGAAGTCAAAGTCAAAGTCTCCTCAAAAAAATCTCCATCCTCTCCGAACAAAAACAAACCAAACTCTATGGTGTGTTGGAGAGATAAACACCTTGAGGAGTTTTCTTGAATAATTAATATAACATATAGAGACACACTTTAACCCAAAAGGCCTAAGCCCAATGGGTATGTGCTTAATTATGTTATATTAACCACCCATTCTTCTCATCTTTATTCAATGTGGGACTTCACTCACACGTGTAACCCAACAATCTCCCCCTCACGTGTGACTCTGTCTCTCTATGGGCTTCAAGACCTCTTTATGGGCCATGAACAAGTCCTTCTCACTCCCCCTTGCCTAATGGGCCTTTCACTTCATCAACGCGTCATCCATAGGTCTCTCGTACGCCATCCATGGGAACCACGTGTCAACCCCGCACGCACATCCATGGGAACCCCGCACATCCATATCCATGGGAACCTCGCATCACACCATTATTTAGCACCATTAGCAATATTCATTTGTTGGGCTTTTTTTTTTTTTTTTTTTTTTTTTTTTTCTCCAGGATCTTTGTGTGTGGGCCATCTAGGCTTTCTCTGTCCCCGCTGGGTAGGGACCATAAACACCTCACCACCTTCACCGCACACCACCATGGGCTCTGATACCACTTGTTGGGGAGATAAACACCATGGGGAGTTTTCTTGAATAATTAATATAACATATAGAGACACACTTTAACCCAAAAGGCCTAAGCCCAATGGGTTTGTGCTCAATTATGTTATATTAACCACTCATTCTTCTCATCTTTATTCAATGTGGGACTTCACTCACACGTGTAACCCAACAATGGTGTGGTTTGGATTCAGAGTTCACATTTTGCACATTCATGTTTGCGTGTTTTCTCTTTTTTTTTTTTCATGAACAATGCACCAAGGCATATGAACAGTAAAAAAGAGTGAATAGTAGCCGTAATATTTGCCTTTTCAGCACACTAGTCGGTCCTGCACTAATCGCTCACTAACCCACAAATTTCACTTTTTAGCAACTTTTTCATTAAAAATGGGTCCCATGGTTAGGTTAGATCGAGTCAGTTTTAGTGAGTTGGCAAGTTTGCTTCACACTCCTAAAACTAAGAACCAGACCATTTTCCGATTCTCCCGCCACAAATGCAAGTAAATTGACATGTAGCCATTGGTAACAAAGTCCAAAAGTCAAAGTCAAAGTCTCCTCAAAAAAATCTCCATCCTCTCCGAACAAAAACAAACCAAACTCTATGGTGTGGTTTGGATTCAGCATTTTCACATTTTGCACATTCATGTTTGCGTGTTTTCTCTTTTTTTTTTTTTTTCATGAACAATGCATCAAGGCATATGAAAAGTAAAAAAGAGTGAATAGTAGCTGTAATATTTGACTTTTCAGCACACTAGTCGGTCCCGTGCAATCGCTCACGGGACCCATAAATTTCACTTTTTAGCAACTTTTTCATTAAAAATGGGTCCCATGGTATTATTCACACATTTAAAAATTATTTTGCTACAGTGATTTCAGTTTTCAACTGTATCCAAATGGACCCTATATCTGTAACCCCCAAAATCCACAACCATGTCTCCCACTCACTCTCTCCCCCTCCTCCTCATTTCCCTTCTTCTCATCTCAACCTCAACTAGTTCCACCAACTCGGTCCGACTCTTGGAGCTCCAATCCCTCTAATCCCTATCCAAATCCGGCATAATCCACCTTAACAACCACTCCATCTCTTTCTACCCCACCTCCATAAAAACCCCTAGACCCTACTACCTCCACATCTTCTTTGACGCCACCCAGCTCCACGACAAGTCGGAGCTGCTTCCAAATACTTCTTTATTTGAATATGATTTAATAGTTCAAAAGCTTAGTGACTTGGGCAAGACTTTTGCAGCAAAGATGTTCTACAAGAGAGCTTGTGCTAAGAAGATTGGATTACAGGATGTTACTTATGGATGTATGCTAAGGGCATTGTCTAAGGAACAGAGAGTAAAGGAGGCAATTTCGGTATATCGATTGGTCTCAGAAAGGGGTATTACAGTGAATGATAAGAGTTATCCGGCCTTTTCCAATGTTCTTTGTATGGAAGATCAGTTGGAGGAAGGTTGTGAATTGTTAAGGGATGTCATAAGAAAATGGCATAATACTTGTTCAATGGAATTGTCTGAATTTGTAGCGTCACAATGTAGTAAAGGTAGGTGGAAAGAGGCAGAGGAATTGGTCAATGTAATTTTTGATAAAGGATTATTACTGGATTCCTCTTGTTGTTGCTTGTTGGTGAGACATTACTGCTCCAGCAGATGAATTGATTCAGCTATTACATTGCATATTAAGATGGAAAGATTGAATGTGAGTTTGGATATAGCAACTTATAATGTGCTTCTCACTAGAATTTTCAGAGCAAGGAGGATTGAAGAAGCAGTCAGGGTATTTGATCACACGAGAGGGAAGAATTTGGTGAGCAGTGAAACCATCCCTTGTAAATTGGCCAGCATAATCTGCAGACCATGGACTATAGTTATTATAATGCCATGAGTGTCTTTGTTTCTTACTTTCTTTTCTAGAGCACTCATAAGATTAAAATTAAAATATCCAAACATCTCTTGAGATGTGAGACAAAGAAGTTTACATGTATTCTAAGAAAGAGAGAATGAAAAGTTCCGCTTCCTCGGCTCCTATATATTACCATGATTGCTGTACCAAGTGAGGCACATGTTCGCTTGCTCTCTCTTCTTGCTTAATTCATTACCTGTTGGGACAAATATGGGTATGCTCTTAATCACTCAATGAGACTGATAAAACCTCAAATTATTTGCGGTATATGATACCTTCCTCTTATCCAAGAGAAAAACTAGCAAAATGATCACTTCATTTTTCCTATGTTGAAATTAGAATTCAGATTTAGAAGCGACTTAAAATTATATGTGCATCTCCTAGAATTTAAACCCAGGATGCTGTCTCCAATTATGTACATGTAAATCTTTGCCCTCAACAAGAACAATTATGTATGTATAAAAACAGTTGCCACACAAAGTAAACTTCAGTGCAAGTAGGATAGGACCATAGCACAATATTTTTATGCCATCAACTTGGATCAACTCATTCTTTCTTATTTGTGCATTAATCGCTCTCCTTTGAACATAACTAAACCATCTCATGCGAGGGGCTTTACTTATCTTTAAGTGGATTTCTTCATTTTGAATCCTATTTTTAGTGTATTTTTACTTATCTATCTTAATATTCTTATTTTAGTTACACTCATTTAACAAATATATTCTTTCTAAGAATCCAGTATGTTGTTGATGTTGGCCTCACTCTGCAAGCATAAGTTGGAATGAGGTGGGTTCAAACCCTATATCTCTTATTCAATGACAAGAAACTTTATTAATTGAGCTAATTAGAACTACGGCTATTATGACTTCAATACAAAATCGGGATATATATGTAATCCTGGATTTGAATAGAGAGAGAGAGAGAGAGAGAGAGAGAGAGAGTTTAAAAAGATTTTTTTAAAAAAAAATTGAAAGGTTAAAAAACTCTCTAACTTTCATCTTGGGGCAATTCTGCAACAGACTTTGTGATTTATCATGGGATGCAAATGTTTCACGTTTTAGTCAATATCAAGTACCTTTCAGTCATTAAAGGTCTTGCGAGAGATTTCAAAGAAATGTATGGGGAAAAAAGGCAAATAAAGCAATAATCGCTCCTCGCATTCACAATTGTGATTCTCACAAACTAGAATCACGATTAGGAAACCCGTTCTTGTACTCTTGTAAGATATATGTGGAACTGGGAAAAGTAGCAATGATCGCTCTCCTGTCATCCAAAATCAACATTAGGAAACCCGTTCATTTGTCCAGTTTTGTTGTCTCGTGGAGTCAAAATCTTTAGCGTGCCTGTTTTCATTGGGTCCTATTAAAGGTCTCCCCACACACCATGTTTGGTTAGCCATCTATATTGGTTTAAATAGATGATTGGGTATCTCAGATCCCCATAAAACCACACAAGCCGAAAGCATTGAACAAGTTATGGGACTTGTTCAAATACAAGAATGTCAGTTCTTGTACTCTTGCTATGTTGCTTTTGTTTAGATTCTGGTTCGCCTTAGACACCATTACATCTTTTCAACCCATCGAAGACTCGACTACATAATCTCCAATGGGAGTGCTTTCAAACCTGGGATTCTTTAGCCCTGTAAATTCTACCAACCACTACCTCGGAATATGGTATAATAAAAGTCCTGTTCTACCCGCCCAATGGGTAGCTAATAGAGAGAAACCCCTCAAGGATTCTTATGGGGTTCTTACTACATCTGAGGATGGAAATCTTGTAATATTAGATGGACAAAAGGAGATTCTTTGGTCATCAAATGTTACAAACTCTATTGCCAATTCAAGTGCCCAGCTTTTAGATTTGGGGAACTTAATCTTGCGAGAAAGCACTACAGGGACAATCGTATGGGAGCGTTTCCAACATCCTTCTGATACACTCTTGCAAAGGATGAAATTTAGTACTAATGTAAGAATAGGTGAGAAAGTGCAAGTTTCATCATGGAAAAGCCCTTCCGATCCATCCATTGGAAGCTTCTCCTTTGGTATTCAACCTCAAAGTCTTGTTCAAATATTCATTTGGAAAGACAAGAGACCATTTTGGCGTAGTGGCCCATGGAACTCTAGGAGCTTTATTGGAATACTAGAAATGTCTTCTGTATATTATGATGGATTTAGTCTCACAGGGGATCAAGATGGAACATATTATTTCAATCGTTCTTTTGTGAGCAATTCTTTCATTTCTTTTGTGAGCAATTCTTTCATTCATTATGTCTTGACTACAAAAGGAGATATAGAGGAAAGATATTGGGATTATGAGAAGGACGATTGGGGGATCTCGTGGAATGTTTGTGAAGAGTGAGTGTGATGTTTATGGTATGTGTGGGGCATTTGGAAGTCAGTAATTCACAAAGTTCGCCAATTTGCAATCTGTTTTTGGGTTTGAGCCAAAGAAAACAAAAGAATGGAATAGAGGAAATAGGACTAGTGGATGCGTAAGGAGGACACCGTTGTCATAGTGTGCAAAGTGGTGAACAGTAGCATTGAAGCCGTCAAAATGGATGGGTTTTTGAAATCAAGTCGATGAAGGTGCCGACTTTGCGAGATTCATCACCTACTCATGAAGACTATTGCAGACACAACGATTTAGAGAATTGTTCTTGTATAGCTTATGCATATGATAGTGACACTGGTTGTATGTCATTGACTAGAAGCTTAATTGACATACAAAAATTTTCTAGCGGCGGAGTTGATCTTTACATTCGTGTTGCCCATTCAGAACTTGGTGAGTTAGTTTTTTATTTTTAATCATTGTCTTAGATTTTAAGTTTTCAAAATTAAATAAAGATGAAAGGAGAGCAGACTCTCTTCCAACTAAAGGTGAGTTTGGTTCAGCTTTTTAAAATTTGGCATTTTAAAAAAGTGGAGTTTTCAAAAAGTGTAGTATGAAAAAGTGCATTTTTAAAAAGTTGAGTGTTTAGTAAAAGTCATTAAAAAGTGCTTTTGAAATAGCCGAGTGTTTGGCTAGCATTTATAAAAGTGGCAGCTTGAGGGGTAAATTATCAAAAATGACAATATATATATAAGAGAGTTTATTTCATTGTTAAATCAATATTGTGAAATTATTTTTTTTTTCACCAATATTAACTAATAATAACCTACCACTTAAGATTTATTGTGAAAATATTGTGAAAATATTATGATAATTTATATTGATTTTAATTTGAACGTATTATTACAATTATTTTTTTCTCACCAATATCTATATCTATATATATATAAAAGCAGAAGCTGAGAGAAAATGAGTTCCTAGAATTAAGGAGAGAATGACAAATAGGAAAACTCCCTACTTAAAATTCGACATCTCAGAACTTTAAAAAGCGATACATTATATTGTTTTCAAAACACTAATACTGTTTGCTGTAATTGTTTATATTAAAAAAAAAACTTTTAAAAGGAAAAAAAAAAAAAAAAATAGAAATTAAAAAATATCTACCGATCTCTATGAAATTAAAAAAAACGTAGAAATGGAAAAATCTTGCTAATATTGCGATACAGAGAAAGGGAAAAAGGAAAAAACCCTACCCTCTTCACATCAGTCTTCTTAATATTTTCTCTCTCTAAAAAAACCCTACCCATACTGCGATAGAGGCGATCTCTTCACATCAAACTCTGCTAGGAGAAAAATAAATAAAAATAAAAAAAACTTGCGCCACACTAGAGATTCGATTGCCCGACCATCGCTATCCTGTTTTGAGTTTTCCAGGTGCGTTTTTCTCTCTCTTCCTCTCGCTCTTCTTCTCTCTATGAGTTTTTGTTGTTTGATTCGGTTTTGAAACTTCTCTGTGATTTCGGGATAAATTTCCCCTGTTTCCGTCAATTTACGGAATATTCTAGATCTGTTTTGAGAGTTTAGAGAAATTTGGTTGGATTGATTTGTATTTAGGTATTTGGGTTTCATTAGGTTTTGATTTGATTTAGTTTCTTAGAAAACTAAAAACTTTTGGGAGTATTTGGATTCAATTAATTTTGTGTTTGATTTTGGTTTAGTTTTAGCGTATTTACAATTGGCTTTGGATAATCGAGGTTTAGATGCCAAAAGTCCGAGAACGGTAGAGAGAGAGTCGGTTAGTCACATTTCGAGAGATCGACCGATTGAATTTTTTTTTGGAACAAGAGGAAGAATAATCATTAGACTGTTAAGTTAATGCGCCATAGATTGAGAAAGGGGCACCACCACAAGTTTTGTCATCACCGTAAGCCTCCATCCACCACAAATTAAGGGTTTTCTTTATGAGAATGCTTCATATCTTCCTTATTCTCCTAAGAAGATGACACCCATGGTCATGGACATATATAGTGAAAGTTCAAAAACGTGTACAAAACACTTTTGAACGTTTAGACCCCCAAATTACAACTTAACCAATACAAGCAATATGTCAAACAACTAGTGTGCGGAAACTTAACACATGCTATAATACGAAATTGGTTAAAGACTATCTAAGCCATAACAAAATAAAACCACAAAGCAGATAATAAAAAGGCAAAGATAGAGAGGAAGGAAGATGCAAACACAAAGACAACACGTGATGTGTTATCGAAGAGGAAACCGAAGTCCTCGGCGAAAAACCTCTCCGCCGCCCTCCAAGCGGTAAACAATCCACTAGAAAATACAGGTTGGGATACAAGGACAGAATAGACCCTCCAAGCCTAATCTACCCAAAGTGCACCTAAGCCCTCCAAGCTTCTTGCTCCAACGAGGTTGCGCCCGAACCTTTTTCTTTTCTAGCTTCCCGGATTCCGCTACTAGACCGTAGCATCAACCAATGAAGATTGGTTCCTTCCCAATCGCTTCCCAAAATCCAAACAACTGTCTCACACAGGATGATGATGATGGTGAGAACCAGGTTTGGTATAATGCCTCTCAAGGATTTGACAATGGAGAGGAAGAGAGTAGAAGAATTTGAAGAGACTCTAGGGTATAGATTGTGGGTGAAACAATCTTGTTTTTCTTTAGGGTTTCTCTCTCAAAATTCTCTCCTGGAAGCTCTCTTTCAATCGTGGGTAAAAGGGGTATTTATACTTTGGAGTGGGAGAGGAATGTGAAACGTCAAGTTTTACAAAACAGGTGGCTCGCGGCTTGACTAAGTCGCGAGATCCAATCGCGAGTTAACCGTATGGCCGTTGTCCTGTTTTGTCCTCGTAGTGCTCCAGCTAGCATGACTGCTTCACCTTCCAAAGATGCTTGGCACGTGTGTCTTTGCTTCAGCGGCTTGCAGTGAGAGTCACCCGCGAGTCCCACCATGAGTCTCTGTTTTCTTGCATACTCTTGAGCAATCTTCACTCTATCTCACTCACTACCCTTACAACAAACCCACCTAAATACAGGGTTACTAAATGTTTGAATTACAAGCAAATTTGGTACGGAATAAAGCCAATTAGATGGTTGAATAAATTCAACCTTACAATCTCCCCTTTGGCTATTCCGTGACAAAACCCTAAAACAGACTTTAGACTTAACATGTGAGTTGGGAACAGTTGAACAAAACTCACTCACACCTAACTCTAGAAGTCATGCGCTCTTGAATCATATGAACATGAATCTCCTGAAACACAACAATACACCAT
The DNA here is from genome assembly GCA_028216015.1 of Quercus dentata. Taxonomy (NCBI): domain Eukaryota; kingdom Viridiplantae; phylum Streptophyta; class Magnoliopsida; order Fagales; family Fagaceae; genus Quercus; species Quercus dentata. Next base: position 82,817,723 of record CP116448.1, on the reverse strand, counting down.
GATCATTGTAAGCAGAAAATTATAAATGCATATGAAACAGGCAATATGTGATCAAGCAAAGATGGAGTTAAGAAACAAGCCATGGCTTGATCAACCAAGTGAACACCACAAGGTAGTGATCGCAGTGCTCATTCACACTTGGAATGAAAACAAGGACATACAAGTTAACAAGCACAAGGCAAGACACTTGTATGCTCAACACTCAACCAATGCATAACACACAAGGCATATGCATCTAGGAACAATCCTACAAGGGCACAAGAGTGACAAGACATAAACCAAAATGCAGAACATTTAGATTAAAGTACTGATTTCAACATAGTATAAAGGCTACATTAAGCAAGGTACATACCATAAAGCCTACAAACTATGCATAAAACATTAACCCTAAAAGCTTACAAAAGCACAATATATCAACTTAAAGAGAAAATTGAAACTCAAGAAGAATGTAAAGACACTCCCCCTTAGGTAATGACACTCCCCCTTAGGTAATATCCTCCCCCTCCGATGATAGGCCTTAGGTAATGACACTCCCCCTTAGGATATCCTCCCCCTCTGATCATGCCTATCACTCCCCTTTTTGTCATGGAATAGGCTAGTCATCCTCTTCCACTTTCTCTCGAATTTGATCCAATTGAGTTTGAAGAGAAGTAAACTTCATATCCCATCGAGTGCTTTGATGGTGTAGAGAAGTCAGAGTCCGGACATCTTTGTATTCAACTCGTGGACGAGAGGATACAATGCGATCAAGTTTCTCATCTAGGGAGAAAGTGCTAAACCGAGAGTCACTATGAGATGCGTAAGTTTCTGGTTTGGCTCTCTTCCGACTATGTCCAATGCTTGCATTGAATGTACGCATGTTGATTGGACTTGGTTTGGAGATAGGAGATTCATCACCGTTGGATAAATTCCCTTGAGCTTCAAGATCCGTGAAATGAGACTCGAGAAAGGAACGCATATCCGAGACTCGATTCAAGAACTGCTTTTTTCGCAGAACATGAAAGATATGAGCACGATGTCTATTTCCACATCGTAGATTAGATCATGAAGAAACAAAGCACGTCCGAGGTTCATATACCCGAAGTGCTTGATAAAGGGTACAAATTGTGAAACATCACAATTGTAAGCACTCTCGATTTTGGAGAAAGAGAGGAAACACTCGATGGATTTGCCATTGGGTGAGAACTCCAAGTCTTGACCAAGACTTTCTTTGAGAAGCTCCTTATCGGACAGAGATCATCATAAACCGGTGAATGTCGGAAAATGGGTCTCATTGATGTGAAGAATTTCTCGCGATATGTAGGAGAGACAGAAAAGCTCTTTTTCCGAACCCAAGACTTAAGTTCATCTCCTTCCACAATTGTGTTAGCATAAAATTCTTTTACCAACTCTTCATACGCGTCATCCGGATCGGAGAGAAGGTAATTCCAATCCTTGTGAGCAAACCATTTCAGAATGTCGTTGTCATGAAGTGAGGACTGATCCAAAGCTCTTTCTAGTAATGGTTTGGCATGTAGAAAGAAATTCTCATAAGACTGATAGGCTGCATATGATCTCGAACTTGTTGGGATTGAATCTCTTTGATGAAGAGCGAGTCCCTTTTGGTTGAGGTGGGTAATCATCAACATCAATTACTGGTTCCTTCCCTTTGGAACTACCTCCTTTCACAAAGAGCTTTCTTGAATGGTGACATGACTAGTCCGCATTATGAACAAGGGAAATGATAGAACACAATCCAACATGACTATATTAGCAAAGTGGGTTAGTGGAAATTTAGGGACAATGAAGAAACCCTAATAGCTGGATGAAAATGGTCGAAAAATAGCAATGAGGGACACAAATGGCCCAAATTGAACTACACAAGAGAGGAGTCCAAATAGAACCATATAATCAGGTAAAAAGGACCCACATTCAACAACACATCAACAGGATACCACACAGGATCATAGTGAAACATGACATCAATCAAATAGATCGACAAAAATAGCTAACCCTAGCTAAGCACATGATGAAGAACACAACCACCACAATAAACTAGCTCAAAAACAAAACACAAGCTTCCATAAGCTAAGCATGGACAAAGAGTAATAGTTGAGCTAAAAACCCATCACAAAATCACAATCAAATGTGAATAATCCGGAGGGAAAACCATAACAACAAGTAAAATAGAGTTCAAGACAAAAAAACCATACCTGTTAGTCGACGATTTTGAGCTGAAAAGAGGCAAATAATGGAGATCGAAAATGGAGGCACGGTGTGAATGGGTAAGAGCAGATGAGAAAGACAATGAACAAATCACAAAAAGATCGAGGAAAAACAAAAAGTTTAAAAACTGCCCCTGTATGTCCAAAACACGCGATTTTCGCGATTGAAACGAGTCGCCAAAAAGTCGCCAGATCAAGCCGCCAAAACACTCAAGGACAAAAATTTGAAAATTTTTTTCTAAGTGTTTTTCGCGACTGGAAGGTCTACCCGCAAGTGAGTCGCGAGCTGAGCCGCGAAAATCTCTGAGTAAACCACGCGATCGGACCTTCCACTCACGAACAAGTCGCCAAAAATTACTCGCGAAGACGCGACCGAGGCACGCGACTTGACATACCCGCGATCGAGCCGCCAAAACAGGGCAAAACTGGATTTTTGAAATTTTCAGATTTTTCAAACAAAAGACTTTCCAAAAATACCTAAAACACTCAAAAATTTTTTTGTGCTTGAATTAACAAAGATTGAGCATGTGAAAACACATTTCATCAAGTACAATCACACAAATGAATATGGCATTTATTGAACATAAACTTGTGTGTTGTGTGTGGATATCAACAATGAGATAGTCCTTCGTCTAATGTGAAACTTCAATGATCAATTCAACCAAGGCATACACAATTAGCACTAGATCATGTGACCCATCTCAATTATAGAAATATGTATATATGACCTCCCACACAACTTGATAACATAACTTGGAGCTTATCATTTGACTCCACTTTCAATCATAACATTTGATCTTTTTGATCTTTTGAGGCAATCATCTCTCATTGTGAGAGTGATATATGACATTTCACTTTAAAGAACAGGCCTTTGGCCTTTTTGAATAAACATTCACTTTAATAAAAGGTCGCTTACCCTTTTTCCTAGTCAAATACTAGAATGTGCGACAGGCTTTTGCAGCTCAATATCTCTTTTCATTTGGAGATTTACATTTGGTGAGCTCTTTATAACAAAAAAAAAAAGAGTGGGAAGATATATAGACACAAGTCTATGCATGTCTCAAGATCAGCAAAACCATTCACTAATCATTCATGACAAGTTTGAAGATCTATTTACAACAATCACAAAGATTTCAAGATTTCTCCCACGAGATATGAGTGCAAAGAAACAAGCAATGCTCGAAAATGCACAATGCCATTAGCACAAAGGTACAAGGCAAAACAAGTTTTGAAACAAAAACTCAACAATGTCAATCAAGCTTTCTCGATTTTCTAATTTTTATGTGATTTTTGGATTTTTGACACAAAAGAAGAAAATGATTGAACAAACATAAAAAGAAACAACAGTATTCACAAATGGACAAACAAACAATAAACATGTTGCACAAAGAGCTAATCAAAGAGGTGTGTGCCCCAACACAAATAGACTTATCATATTATAAATATGTGAAGCACACAACACACAAGAGAGTCAAGGAATTGTACCAACACCAATGGTCTTACGGAGTGATTCAAACCGTGGACCATCGAGAGGCTTGGTGAAGATATCCGCCTTTTGATTGTCGGTGTGTATGAACTCAAGACACACAACTCTTTCCTCTACCAAATCCCGAATGAAATGGTAACGTATCTCTCTGTGTTTGGATTTTGAATGCTGGACAGATTCTTGGAAAGATTGATGGCACTGTGTTGTCACGAAGACACACATCGTTTCTTGAGGAATTCCATAGTCATGAAGTAATTTCTTCATCCAAAGAAACTGAGTGCAGCAACTTCTAGCAGCGATGTATTCTGCTTCCTGCGATAGATAGAGACACTCGACTCGCTTCTTGCTCATCCACGAGACAAGATTGTTACCAAGATAAAAACAGCCGCTGAAGTGCTTTTCCGATCGTCTACACTCGCAAACCCGGTCAAGATCATCAATACCCAAAGAAGACAAGCATTTGAGTCTTTTGAATACCACGAGACCATAGTTTGCAGTACCATTCACATATCGAATGATTCGCTTAGCGGCATCGGATGAGATTCTTTCGGATTAGCTTAGTACCTGGCACAAACGCCCACACCGAAAGCAATGTCCGGTCTCATCGGCCGTAAGCTAGAGCAAACTCCCTATGATGCTCCTATACAATGTAGGACTTACTTCAACTCCCGACGAATCCACATTCAGTTTAGTGGAAGAGTTCATGGGAGTGGAGGCATGTTTTTTGGAGTCTAGTCCAAACTTCTTGACAATGTTTCTGGCATACTTCTCTTGAGATACAAATATACCCTCCTTCATTGTTTGACTTGAAGACCCAAGAAGAATGTGAGCTCCCCACCATACTCATCTCAAACTCCTTCTTCATCTCCTCGGAAAATTCAAGAGCACGATCTTCGATAGTTGCCCCAAACACTATGTCATCAACATAGACTTGTGCCACAAGGAGATAATCTTCATCATTTTTGACAAACAGTTCGATCGGCATACCCTCTCTTGAAACCTCTATCTAGAAGATAATGTGTAAGACGATCGTACCAGGCTCTAGGCACTTGTTTTAAGCCATAAAGGGCTTTCTTCAATCTTAATACATGATCCGGAAAATGAGGATCCTCAAATCCTTTTGGTTGCTCAACAAATACTTCTTCATTTAGATATCCATTCGAGAAATGCGCACTTTACATCCATTTGATAAAGTTTGAAATTCAAAGTGCACGCAATGGACATGAGGATTCGAATGGATTCGAGTCTTGCCACCGGAGCGAATGATTCATCAAAATCCACTCCTTCTACTTGAGTGTATCCTTGAGCTACTAACCGAGATTTGTTTGAATTATCTCTCCATCTTCATCGTTTTGTTTTTAAAAATCCACTTTGTGCCTATAACATGAACGTTCTCGGGCCGTGGAGCAAGTTCCCACACATCATTCCTCACAAACCGATTCAGCTCTTCATGCATTAACTCAACCCAATTCTCATCTTGAAGAGCCTTTTCAACCCTTTTTGGTTCAAACTGTGCAAGATAACAAAGATGATATGTTACATGATTGGCTAGCGTAATGTTTCCTTTCTGAGGCGAAGACCGTCATCAAGAGATCCTATGATATTACTTTTCGGATGATTCTTGATAACTCTTGAAGATGGCCTTTTGAAGTGGAAACTTCATCACTACGAGAGATAAGAGGATGAACTTCTGGAGAAGTAAGAGGACTTGATGTTCTAGACATCGATCTCATTTCCATTCTTGGGTTGATGGGAGTCGATTCTACTTCTGGTATAGGTTCTTCACCTTCTATATCCAAAGCTTCTACCTCAACAACGGGCTCTTTGGTGCTTGGCCCTTCTACATCATCAATCATTTCCACCTTAGGTAAGACATCATCAATCTTGACATTTATGGACTCCATCACAGCCTTTGTTCTCTTGTTAAACACTCTATACGCTCGACTTGTAGTAGAGTAGCCAAGAAAGATACCCTCATCACTTCTCGCATCAAACTTCCCAAGATTCTCTCGATCATTTAGGATATAGCATTTACTTCCAAACACCCTAAATACTTCACCTTAGGCTTCTTCCCATTCCATATCTCATAGGCAGTCTTCTTTGTACCAACTCGAAAGAAAATCCTATTGCCAATGTGACACGAGGTGTTGACACTTCTCCCCAAAATTTTTGAGGTATTTGCTTGTTAAGCAACATGACTCTTGCCATCTCCCGAATCACACGATTTTTTCTCTCTACCACTCCATTTTGTTGTGGAGTTTTGGGAGCTGAAAATTCTCTTTTAATTCCATTCTTCTCACAAAAGGACTCGAATCTTGCATTCTCAAATTCCCTCCCACGATCACTTCTAACTTTGGCTATCGGAATCCCTTTTTCGTTTTGTAGTTTCTTGCACAGAATCTCCAACCTCTCACAAGCTTCGATTTTTCTCTAAGGAATTCAACCCAAGTGTATCTTGAGTAGTAAGTCCACAATGACCATAATGTATCTCTTCCCCCTAGGCTTTCGATTCTGGTAGGCCCCATTAGATCAACATGAAGTAACTCTAAGCACCGAGAGGTGGCTATCACATTCACCTTGTGATGACTTGCCTTAGTTTGCTTCCCCATTTGACATGCACCACAAACGGTCTTCTTCACTTTTCCAAACTTAGGAAGTCCCTCGACTGCTTCAAGTTTGGAGACTTTTGCTACTTGTTTGAAGTTGGCATGCCCAAATCTGTGATGCCACAGCTCCAACATATCCACACGAGCACTTCTACACGATATGGGTGCCGTGGGAACTATTCCATAACAGTTATCTCGTAGTCCGATTTCCTTCCAAAACCTGAATCCCCTCTTCATTGATGATCAAACATCCCTTCTTAGAGAATTGTACCAGAAATCATCATCACAAATTTGAGTGATGCTCAGCAAATTCGCCTTGACCCTTTTTTATGTACAAAGACATCTTTCAACAGAGGCAAACCAGGTATCTCAATGGTTCCTTTGCCTAGAACTTGAGCATGACTTCCATCACCAAAGGTCACATAGTCACCAACCTTTTCTTTGAGTGTCTTAAACAGTGACTTATCCCCTGTCATATGGCGAGAACACCCACTGTCAAGATACCACAAACACGCATTAAACACCTTCAATGAGGTATGCACAAATAGGTTCACATGTGACAGACATTCTTGACCTTCAAACACAAACTCATCATCGGTTTTCATGCTTCTTTCAGATTGATTTTTCATTTTCAGATTCTCAATCATCTCACACAACATTCTATTCTTTCTTTTATATTTCTTAATCAATGATTTAGATTCAGATATGCTACTTGTGTAAGACATGATTCGATTTTCAAGATATTCCAAAGATGTGAACAAATACTCTAGCATGTTTCTTAGTTTTTAACAACTTTACAAGATCATCAAGAAGACACCTTTCGACATATGCATAGAGTCATTTTCACAAACACTTAAGCTACAATTTAGCATGGTATATTCCAAAACAACAATCACAACACAGGGGTCTAGGATCACACTTAGGTAATAAAACCACAACAAGTGTACCCGCTCTGATACCAATTGAAAGTTCAAAAACGTGTACAAAACACCTTTGAACGTTTAGACCCCAAAATTACAACTTAACGAATACAAGCAATATGTCAAACAACTAGTGTGCGGAAACTTAACACATGCTATAATACGAAATTGGTTAAAGACTATCTAAGCCATAACAAAATAAAACCACAAGAGATAATAAAAAGGTAAAGATAGAGAGGAAGGAAGATGCAAACACAAAGACAACACGTGATGTGTTATCGAAGAGGAAACCGAAGTCCTCGGCGAAAAACCTCTCCGCCGCCCTCCAAGCGGTAAACAATCCACTAGAAAATATAGTTGGGATACAAGGACAAACAATAGATCCTCCAAGCCTAATCTACCCAAAGTGCACCTAAGCCCTCCAAGCTTCTTGCTCCAACGAGGTTGCGCCGAACCTTTTTCTTTTCTAGCTTCCCGGATTCCGCTACTAGATCGTAGCATCAACCAATGAAGATTGGTTCCTTCCTAATCGCTTCCCGAAAATCCAAACAAGCTGTCTCACGGTGATGATGATGGTGAGAACCAGGTTTGGTATAATGCCTCTTAAGGATTTGACAATGGAGAGGAAGAGAGTAGAGGAATTTGAAGAGACTCTAAGGTATAGATTGTGGGTGAAACAATCTTGTTTTTCTTTAGGGTTTCTCTCTCAAAATTCTCTCTGGAAGCTCTCTTTCAATCGTGGGTAAAAGGGGTATTTATCTTTGGAGTGGGAGAGGAATGTGAAACGTCGGGTTTTACAAAACAGGGGTGGCTCGCGGCTTGACCTCGCGACTTAACTAAGTCGCGAGTTAACCGTATGGCCAGTTGTCCTGTTTTGTCTTGTAGTGCTCGAGCTAGCATGACTGTTCACCTTCCAGCATGTTTGGCACGTGTGTCTTTATCCAGCGGCTTGCGACCGCGAGTCTCTGTTTTCTTGCACACTCTTGAGCAATCTTCACTCTATCTCACTCACTACCCTTACAACAAACCCACCTAAATACAGGGTTACTAAATGCTGAATTACAAGCAAATTTGGCACGGAATAAAGTCAATTAGATGGTTGAATAAATTCAACCTTACATATAGAGTTTGAAATTGTGAGACTAAGATTCAAGGCCAAATTGTTGAATGAACTGATCATCCTAATTTAAATGTACATGGTATTAGATAGAGCAATCTGCTCTAATGAATTCAATTTTCTCTATACTCTCAGACCGCTAAAGCTAAAGCTTGGTGAATAATAAGAGGGCAAAGTGAAGTTCTAAGATTGTAATTATTGTAATTCATTTTTGCCATTGTGTTTGTTGTGGAAGACTTGAAGCCATCCGATGCGATTATATATGTATGGCTAGGATAGTCCTTATTGTTCCTTTTTTAACATTATTTTATTCACATTTATGCCTCAAAGTTGGATCTTTGATATTACTTATATATAAAAAAAAAAATGTTGTATGCTGATATTGATTTTGCTATTTCATACCGGTACTAGAAATAGCGTTAATTGAGTTGATGGCTCTATAGTTAAAGACATCGAATGCTCTAATTTAGCTGGTGTTACTCTTGAAAGGTCTTTTGATGGTTCACAAGATAATGAATCTTCTAAGTGCTTCAAATGCCCTTTAGAGAAGGCAATTCTTTCATTCCTTTGGCTTAGAGTGTCTATAAAGATGTGCATTGTTGTGGTTTCTAGCAACTCCAGTATGTAAAGGATCTTAAAAATTTCAGTAGTATCAAGGTTTCAACATAGTGGTTCACCAAGTAATATTGCTACAATAATCTGATGCTTTTTAGCTATTAATTTTTAAATTCTAAAGGATATGAGTAACTAAATCTTCTAAGAATATCATAACTCTTTCACATATTGGTTCTCTTTTTTATTTTTTTAGTAAGGGATTATTTACTTAATATGGTTGTGGGTTACTTTGCAAAGCCAGCCATTTCAAAGTGAACAATTTGCAATCTTGATGGCTATTTTGGCATTCTCGCGAGCAGGGGGTGTAGAAATAGGTATGTAACATTTAGTTTCCTTTATCTAATTATTTATTGTTAGCTCACCAAAAACGTAAATATGCTTTCAAACCATTAATATTGAAACATGTCATGCTTTTATTTTGTTGCTTTGTTGAGAAACTTTAATAGGCGAAAAAGTCATAATTATACTTCAAGTTGAACAATTATATGTCTACAAATCACATTTACAAATACACTAAGAGAGCAAAGTGTGTGGTCTGTGTGTGCATCGAACTATCTATCTTAATTGATTCTCTTACTCCCTGCATAAATATCTTCTAAGAGTGGGCCACAACTTTACTTGCAATGTTAAGGCCGATTAGTGTCTGAGTGTCTTAGCTATGTCCGAGTTGATTGAGACGGGTCTATTAGAATCATACACTAGCATAAGTAGTTTACTAGATCTGTTTTTGTTGTTTGATTTAGTTTCTCGAAATACTAAAAACTTTTGGGAGTATTTGGATTCAATTAATTTTGTGTTTGATTAATCGATTCCTGTAAAGTTTTGCTTTAAACTAAAAAATTAAGGGTTTTTGGTTTTTATTTGGAGAATCAATTAGGGGTTAATTATTAATTTTGCTTATTTATTTATGTTAAATTTTACTATTCAAAGTGTAGCTCAATGATTACATTGTGTTGGTTTTGAAGGATTTGAATTTCTATTTGTGATGATTATGTAATCATTAATTTCAATTCTTATTTCACATCCTCACCGTTATTTTTTGTTATTTGAATTTGAATAAAAATCCGGACATTTATTCTCTTTCTTTCAATGTTTTGACCTCAAGTTATAATCTTTAATTATTTACTTGTTATTAGGGACAATCTAAGTTATTAGATGATTTGTTTTTATTCATTAGGGACAGTCTAAAACATGATAGTTGCTCAATAATGATTGGTTTCTAAACCTTTTTTTTTCAATGTTTGTAGCTTTTGATGTTTTCGGCTGCTTGAATAAGTATATGATAGTTTTCTTATAAGATTTTATTACTTCCTATTGGCTTTTCTTTTATATATGGTTGTTACAGCCATTTCTTGAGTTCTTCTTTTATCTCAATCGAAAAATATATGAGTTCTAATTTTCTCCATTTTTATTATTATTATTATTTTTTTCTCCATTTAAGAGATTTTTGTTAGGATTCCACTTTTCTTTTTTGATTGTGTTTATGTTTTGTAAAATGGATGATTTAAGATCTGAATGTTTGAAGAGTAAATTTATTTTGTAATTTTTAGTAAGTAAAATGTTTTGTTTTTAATGTCAATTACTGAGTTTTGAATGTAAATTTTTTTGTTATTTCCTTATTGATATGTCTTTAATTTACTAGAATACTTATAAGACTTTGTTTCTTTTAATTTTTTTATTGTTCGGGCTATTAGATTCATTTATTGGGAGGCTTTTTTAAATGTTGTTGTTAGCTTTATTTATTTTGTTGACTTATTTATTTTTATTGTGTGTATCTTAGTGTTTTGGATTGAGTGCTTATAGATGCTTTAGTTTTATTTATTTATCTTATGAATAGAAGATTACATAATAGTGAGTGAAAAGTTTCAGGGATTCCATTTATATAAAATAGAAGAGGAAGGAATATTTGATTAAATAAAGGATTTGTAATATATTTCATTTATATAAACCTGCTATGTTTTCTGAAATTTAAATAATTATAATTAATTTTGTTGCAGCTCATTTCGACTTTTAAAAAATATGAAAAATGCAAAGCAAGCGCGATTAAAAAGACAGATGCTAATGATTGAGAGAGAAGATCCGGAAAAAATGGCATGAAAAGAAAAATAGTTTACAAAATAAATTTACCCAGTGCGAGGAAATCCAGGAAAATGGTCATTGCTTGAAAAGAGAAAAAAACAAGAAGAATAGAACAAAGATTAACTCATGACTGCTCTATGTTGCATTCACCTGTACAAATATGGATTTTTATGCATCAAGAGGTTCGTTTCTCTTATTGCCACATTCTATTTATAAATACTTTAAACATAGCTTCATAAAAATTAGAACATAATACTTTCAATTGACATTTGATTATTAGATATTGATATTGACATGGAACATTCCTATGAAGAAACTAGAATGAACATAAGTACGAGATGATACCTTGGTAGAAGATGGATTCAATAATTGTGATATACCTCAAGAAATCCAAGAATCGAGAAAATGAGAGTGATTGTGAAGAATTTCCAAGTAAATAACTTAACTTAAATTTACAAGGAAAAAAATATTGATATTCATTTTTGTTTACATTATTATTGTTGTTCTTATATTTTAAAATTCTTATAGGAAAATTTACTGAACCTTGGAATTTTGGCTCGCCTTCTTATGTATGCGTGCATTGTGGATCAATTTTATGGTATGAAGAGAGAACAGTCAAATCTAAGAGGCCTAGGAACCCAAAATTTTCTCTCTGTTGTATGGAGGGTAAGGTTAAGTTACCTTTGCTTAGGAAAGCACATCCTCTTATAGATGAGCTTTTAGATCCTCTTGGTAGTGATCGATCTAAAACGTTCGAAACTCTAATCGAACTTATAATGCAATGTTTGCAATGACATCTATGGGTGGTAAAGTAGATAGTAGAATTAACGATGGAAGACACCCTTACATTTTTAAACTTAATGGCCAAAACCATCATAGAATTGGAACTCTTCTTCCTAATGATGGTCGGGATCCACAATTTGCACAACTATATTTCTATGATACTGAAAATGAAGTTCAACATAGAATGAACGTCTTTAGCAATGGTCAAATTAATAGTGACCTTGATCCATCTATTGTTGAAGCATTGGTCCAAATGTTTGATGAATCAAATACTTTGGTGAAGATATTTTGGATGTCTAGAGACCGTTTCATTAATACTGATGTTCACCATTTAAGATTACGTCTTATTGGCTCCCGAACTACGGATGGAAGAGAATATAACTTGCCTACATGTTCAGAGATTGCAGCAATTATCGTTGGTGATATTGGTGCTGAAAATGCACATCGCGATATTATTGTTGAATTAAAAGGAGGATTACAACGTATTAATGTGTTGCATCCTTCATACATGGCATTACAATATCCCTTTTTGTTCCCATATGGTGAGGATGGTTTTAGACTCGGCATTTTGTATAGTAATGTAGATGGAATCGGAATCGATACAACTGATTCTGTTACAATGAAAGAATACTATGCATATCGATTGCAAGAACGTGAACATGAGGGACATACACTGATATATGGTGGTAGATTGTTTCAACAATTTGATGTAGATGCCTACACATGTATAGAAGAAATCCGGCTTATGTGGGTAAAAGAGAACCAAGACAAATTAAGGATAGAATTGTATAAAGGATTGAAAGATGCGATTATGAGAGGAGATACCACCCCCGCATCTTCGTGCAAAAGATTTGTTCTACCTTCAAGTTTCACCGGAAGTCCAAGGTATATGATTGAAAACTATCAAGATGCAATGGCGATCTGTAGATGGGCAGGTTATCCCACCTTTTATTACCTTCACATGCAACACAAAATGGCCGAAATTGATCTTTTCCTATCTAGGAAACCTGGACAGAAGTAGAAGATCGGCTTGATGTGGTTGCAAGAGTGTTCAAGATAAAGCTTGATCAACTCTTAAATGATTTAAAGCATGGCCAACACTTTGGGAAAGTAATTGCAGGTATTCTAAACTTTATATTTAAAATATTTTTCCCTTCTTCTTTACTTGGCTTAATAATTAATCTATACAAATGTAACTAACTTACTGTTTTGGTGCCAGTTGTGTACACTGTTGAATATCAAAAAAGAGGGTTACCTCATGCACACATTTTACTTTTTCTACATCATGATGACAAGCATCCTACAAAGAGATGCAGAAATTGATAGAATAATTTCAGCAGAAATTCCAGATTTCAATGAAGAACCTTTACTTTATGAAGTCACAAACAATATATGGTCCATGGTCCTTGCGGTTCTATTAATTCAAGGGCAAGTCAGTATGATTGAAAACAGATGTACAAAACACTTCCCTAAAAATTTTGTTCGCAAACAACTGTTGATGAAGATGGTTTCCCGAAGATATAGAAGAAGGAATAATGGAAGATTCGTTGAAAGAAATCGGAGTCGGACTTGATAATCGATTTATAGTTCCACACAATATTGATCTGTTGGTGAAATTTCAAGCACACATAAATGTCGAGTGGTGTAATCGTTCAAGATCTATAAAGTATTTATTTAAATATATAACAAAAGGACCTGATTGTGCAACTTTGATTCTTGAAGAAAATTTACATATTGATTCTTCTACTGGAATGCAACATATGACAGATCTTGATGAAGTTAAGACATATTTAAATTGTAGATATGTGTCTGCCATAGAGGCATGTTGGAGGATATTTGAATTTGCAATTCACCATCGAGAGCCTGTTATTCAAAGACTCAGTTTTCACAATGAGGACGAACAACCAGTTGTTTTTGAAGATCTTGATTATTTAAATAATGTTGTGGACAAGCCGGATATCGGAAAAAGCAAATTTACTGAGAATGGATGAAAGCAAATGCATTGTATGAAGAAGCAAGGGAATTGACTTATTCTGAATTTCCTACTAAATGGGTTTGGCATAGAAAAGACAAAGAATGGAAATTGAGAAAATCGGAAGATGTATTGGGCGTATATATTATGCTCATCCCGCAAGTGGAGAACGGTTTTATTTGCGGATGCTACTTAATGTTATTAAAGGAGCTAGATCATTTAAGAAAATACGAACTATAAATAATATTGTATATCCAACTTTCAGATCAACATGTTATGCACTTGGTTTGCTTGATGATGATAAAGAATGGCACGAAGCTTTGAATCATGCATCATATTAGGCTTCAGGAAAACAACTACGAGAACTTTTTGTCACAATGTTGATTTTTTGTGAGGTTGCAGATCCATATAAATTATAGATTTCAAATTGGCGCTTGTTATCTCGAGGACATTCTCGCATCGTCAAAGAACAGTTTTTACGATATGACAACCTACATCTTGATGACTCTCAATTACGAGAACTACGCACTATGTGAAATTGAACAGATTTTGGTAAAGAGTGGCAGATCTTTGCACGAATTTGAGTCAATACCATATCCAAATACATTACTTCTCACCAAAGTAACAATAGAGTATTACAAGAAGAATTGGATTATGATAGAAACTCTTTGGCAAAGCAGAATATATTAAACTTTTTTCTGGTCTTAATACTGATCAAAGAAAGGTATATGATGAAGTAATTTATTCTGTTTGAGAGAATAAAGGTGGCTTCTTTTTTGTTTATGGACATGGAGGAACTGGAAAGACTTATCTTTGGAAAACCATTATATGCCGATTACGCTCAAAAGGGAAGATAGTTATTGCAATTGCAACATCCGGAATTGCTGCATTATTGTTGCCTGGAAGGAGAACAAATTCATTCAAGATTTCAAATACCAATAAATGTAATGCATACAGTTCAACTTGCGGTATTAAACAAGGTTCACAAATTGCGAACTTATGACAAAAGCAAGTCTTATAATTTGGGATGAAGCTCCTATGGCACACCGAAATTGTTTTGAAGTCATTGATTGGTCATTAAGAGATATATTACGTTTTTCTAACCCAAATAGTGGGGAGACACCTTTTGGAGGAAAAACTATTGTTCTTGGTGGTGATTTCGGACAAATATTACCAAAGTGGTATCAAAAGCACGAAGAGAACAAATAGTTGAAGCATCAATTAATAAGTCATCATTATGGAACAGTTTGCAAAGTTTTCATTTTGACAATAAATATGAGGTTGACACAAAACCCAGGTGATATTGCAGCAAGGGAATTTGCTGAATGGATGTTGAAAATTGGTGATGGTGAACTAAGTAATAATGAAGGTGAAGCATTGATTGAAATACCGCATGATTTACTAATTCATCCTGGTGCTCATCCTTTCAACGATATTGTAAAAGCTACCTATCCCGATTTCGATACAAAATTCAACGATTCTAAGTATTTAGAAGAGAGAGCAATTTTAGCTCCAACGAATGAAGTAGTAGAAGACATAAATGATTACATGATTGATCTTATTAATGTTGATGAAGAGACATATCTTAGTGCATTTCATTATGTAAAGCTTCAAGCAACATTCTAGACCAAGATGTAATGTATCCAATAGAGTTTCTCAATTCATTGAAGTTTCCCGGTATTCCAAACCATAAACTCAGATTGAAAGTAGGGCTACCAATAATGTTACTTGAAATTTAAACCAAAGTAATGGACTTTGTAATGGTACTAGACTTTTAGTCACTCAATTATCAAAATGGGTTTTGGAAGCTCAAATAATATCGAGAACTCATATTGGAGAAAAGGTGTGTATACCAAGAATAGTCTTATCCCCTTCTAATTCCAAATGGCCCTTTGTACTTTGAAAAAGAAGGCGCTTTCGATGTCTGTTTGCTTTGCTATGACAATTAATAAGAGCCAAGGTCAATCTCTGCAACGTGTTGGACTTTATTTATATAGACCAGTTTTTCATCATGGACAATTTATGTTGCCGTATCCGTAGTTACAAGTAAAGATGGCCTTAGAATACTCATTGTAGAAAATGATAATAGTGATCATTTTCATACAAAAATATTGTCTACAAAGAAATATTTGATAATTTGCCTAAAGGTAACACATATCGTTTTATTAATATTATTTCAAGTTATTGATAATGTAAACTAAATTGTCAATTATATTGTAAAATGATAGGTTTTTTGTCCACTGTTATATTTAAACTTTACTAATGTTTAAAATGTTCTAATATTACTGATTCATATTGCAACGAAGTACAAAACTTTGAAGCGTAAATCGAGTGAATGTGAGATGCGATTAACGTAACAAACAACCATGATCCGATCAATATTGCTATTATCTTGGTTGACTAATAGGTAAGTTTTAAAATTTTTTAAACCAAAAAATAATATTAAAAAAATGGATACAGAAATCTAATTTTTTTTTTTTTTCATATATGCATTTTCAACTTACAGAACTTTTTGCTTAATTAACTTATACATTCCTAACATTTTCTTTGACATAAGTATTTTTAATTGTTTCCAGGGAACATTATATGTTTATAATTCTTTCTTCATACTTATATCGTTAAGCATCAAGGGGAAATTAATCACATCTTATTGTAGACGAGAGTTAATGCTGGAAATATTACAATTCAGACATTGGCAAAAAGTCATGAATTTTGGTCATCACGGTCTAAATCGATAAGGTATCCATTGACAAAAAAACTAATATCTGCTGTAATACAATGCTAGAAAGAATTATCTAAAACATTTCAAATTTAATAACAGATCTCGAGATTCCGTTACACGAGACCATAGGGTCATCTTCGACTTTGTATCTACCTCTCATCGAACAGATCCTCAAGACAAAAGCTATTAGTCATGAGAAACTTGGGGGTGGCGAGAGTATAAGAAGTACCACATTGAAGAATGATACTTTTCACCGGAAAGCTTTTGCATTACAGGATAAGGTAATATTTAAACTGAATTCTATATTTACCAAATGATAACTGAGTTGTACTTATATACTGTGTCTTGCTTTAGAAGTAAGCAATTCAAAGGCCACTAAGAATTATTTTAAGATACAGGATTATAAATGTTAGAAGTTTTTGCAGAGACTCAAACGTTCAATTATTATGAACATTAGATTTGAATTATTTGCATATTGAAATATTGACCATGTTAAACTTAAGATTTATTGACTTTACAATATTGACTTTAGAGACTCAGTGTAATGGACCTTCAACTAATTCTGTTTAATTTTTTGGACGAACTAAATCAAAATTAATAATGACCTTTGTGGGTTGGTGGCACTGCATCTTGTTTCCTCATTGGGTGAATCTGATTTCATATCTCTCCCCTCCCTCACTTGAAAAGAAAAAAAAAGAAATCCGAACTTCATGTCTACAACTACCTAAACTATTAAACCATGGCTAGAGTTTGAACTGTAATTTACTTCTTATCAATTATTATATTACCGTTTGAACTTAACAGAATTTGTATTGTTTTTTATATTTTTTTGGATATATTGAGAAAAATAATTTTATACCATTTGATTTCCTGCTTATTACACTTTCCTTCTTTCTTTATTTTTTTTTTTTTTGGCATCCTATTGATCTTAAGGTTCATTTCTTTTAATAGGGGACTCATTAATCGCCAAAGTGTGTACTTGTCATTATCCTAGCAAAAACAGCAGTTTCAACCCATTTTACTTATTATTGAAAATGAACCGATGACTTACCGCTTACTATTCAAGGGGAGACGGAGCGCTAAAAAAAAAAAAAGCATTATCACTATTTCAAACTGTTTTCCATCCTACCCGATATCTTTTTTTGAATAGCGATTAAAATTGTAAGACTTTGAAATCTGAAAGTGTAATGTATTTTTGTTGTTGTAAGTTTATGGTTGCTTTGGAAGGTGAATTTTCATTTATAAAACAATGAATGTAATTACTATTAAATTGACAGAAATTGTTTATAATTCATTTAGTAGATCATGTTTGATTGGAACACACCTCTTTTCCTTTAAGTTTCATACTTTAGAATACTTTCAAAGATTGTATGTGCAGCATCCAATGTAGCATGACCATAAAACTGAAATCGCAAAACGGTATCAAACATTTGATTGATTACATATACTTCTTTTAGTTTGCTAAAAATTCTACTGCACCAATAAAATATATGAACCTGTACGACCACGCTTAAAAATTAAATATTTTACAAAAGTTATTTGTCATGTTAAACAACAAATTATTGAAGTTGATCTCGGTTGCCAACAACAAATTCAATTGAATTTTCGAAACGAAAACAAAGAACAAATCTGATCGTCTTTCTTTTCACATATATATACTTTTGTATCTAAAACTCAAAGGTCCCGAGTTTGGACGACATTTAATAATTACAAATCACAAAAATTACATTGAATGAGGCCATTGTATATTCCCAAATCAGATAATTGCCAAATACACATAAATCTCGAATTAAATTTCCAAATAAATTCTTATTGTGGACATATAACAATTCCAATTTCTCATGTGGATAGATCCATACCTTAACCTAAAAAGCCCAACCCATTTCATCTAATAACCTTGAGCCCTATAAAGTTATGAGAGACAATCATATACAATTAAGGCCAATCCCAAGCCCACCTCACTCATGAGAAAAAAATGTTATTGATTGCGTGATACACTTACTCTTCATCAAGTAAAGTAAGCCTCGGATAATAACTATATTTGGGCCCATTCGGATAAATTGATGAAGCCCAAAGTAGAAGAATCACTCATTGAAGTGGTGCGACATTGATCAAGCCCAGTAGAAGAATCACTCATTGAAGTGGTGCGACAAAATGAAAATCTTGAACCAATATACTTATTCGCCAAATACAAATACACAAACACAAAAACAGAATCCCTCCTCAATTATTTCAACCGCCATTCCTTCACCGCAACAAAGAAACTATTCGTAAGACTTCTCTCAGAACAACAGGACTATGAAGAAAGTGAGCATGTTTTCTTTCTATTCAATTACCATTCCCAATTGTTTATAACTGTTCACAGATCATTTTCCCACTATTGAGTTTAATTTTCTAGGGTTCTTCTTTTATCTCAATCAAAAAACATGAGTTCTAACTTTCTCCTTTTTTATTATTATTATTTTTTTCCATTTAAGTGTTTTTTGTTAAGATTTCACTTTTCTTTTCTCATTGTCTTTTCCTTTCAATTTTGCTGCATTACTCAATAAATATTACATTTAGATACCATTTTTGCTATTTTCCCATTATTTTTTTTCAATCTCTTGAAATCTTTTTCTTCAATTGTTAAAATAATTAAATCTTGTTTTTCTTTTAAAGATTTTTATTACGTTTTTCAAACTGAAATATTTAAATAGTCTAATAGTTATATTGTCGCTTATGTTGCAAATGACAGATTTTACTCCATAATTATATATAAATTTAACTAATGTTTAAATTATGCAGATAATACAAATTCAAAAGAATATGGAGTACACAAATTTGAAGCGTATATTGACAGACAAAAAAACTCAAAAGTGAAAGTTAGAGTTTTACGAATGTGGAATGCAATTAATATAGCAAACAACAATGATCCGATTAGCCTCGATATGATATTGGTTGACAAAGAGGTAAATTCATAATTGAACCCCTTTTAGAATAATTCTTACTAATCTTTCTTCATTAAAACTTGCAACCAGACAATGTAAATTGGTTGTTATGTACCTTTTTATTATAGATTAAAGGATAATTTATTTGAAATGTTCGTAGGGAACATTGATACATGCAAGCATTAGATAGAGTCTTGCTCAAAGTTTTCGTCCACAACTAATTGAAGGGAGCATATATACAATTACAAAATTCTTAGTAGAAGAATATAAAGGGAACTATCGACCAATAGAATGGCCTTTGTTAACAATTGGTTAACAATTTTTTGGGTCTTAATTAAAATTTTTGCACCATAAGAGAGATAGAAAATGCATTCTATTGACCAATAGAATGGCCTTAATTTTTTTTTTTTTAATTTGCCAGGTTGGCAGCCTTCTTATTATTATTATTATTATTTTGCATTTGGGGCTTAAGCCCATTTAATTGGCCTAATGGTTGAGCTGCCATTGCTCACAAGCTAATGAAATCCTTGTAACATAAAATTAATTTGAACAAAAAATGGAAAGGAAACTAACAAATTTTTTTTTTTTTTTTTTAGGAAACAGTAGTACTTATTAAAGCACACAAACAAGCTTTTTAAACAGACTTATAAAATATTACATAACCAAAATACCACTATAAAATGATCTAACCTTTGTAGTAATAGCCTGAGGTTATAAGAATTTGTTCGTTTTTAGACCCCTTAAACAATTGATTTAACCTAGATAATTAGCCAAGTTGTTACTTAGTCCAATTAAACAAGTCTAGGTTATACAATAACAAAGATCAAATCATGCATAGCAGCGGAAAATAAATAAGACAATGATATGATCACCCAGGAAAACTAAACCGGTAAAAAACCGGGGAGGATTTAACCTAGCTATCCTCAAGGTAAAAAGCAAATCCACTAGAAAGAATCGAAGTTCATACAAAAGGACTTACAAGCACCCCGCTTGACTTCCTAATGCTACCAACCATTAGAACTTACCGACACGACCACGTGCAAGCTCCGAATCCACGGACTCCTTCTTTCTTTGGCCTTTGCAAAACACAAATACCCCCGTTTGTGACTTTGAGATCCCACTCAAAGGTTTAGCAACACAAACTCTCCTGTTTGTGACTCCAAGACCACCCTTGAAGGTTTAGATCATCAACACCTTTGATGACAAGAGAAGGCAACAACTTCTACAATATCGAATCTTGAGATTCTTCAAGGAATAGCACCGGTAGAAAACATAAGAGAGCTTTTTAGGAACAAAAACCTAAATACAAAAGAAGCACACTCTTTTCTCTCCGAAAAGCCACATAAAAACGTGCTTAGGTTTTCCTTTATATACTGGGAGAAGTAGATTAGAAACCCTAATCCTAAATGGGCTTGGACTGCTGTTTGGGTTTAATTAAAATTCTGCAGATACGACTTTCGATCGGTCGAGCCTGTCTTTCGATCGGTCGAGCAGATGATTAAGAAATCTTCTTCCCGCAGCTTGTATGTTCTTGAATCCTAACTTGCATCACGTTGAGCATTGTCTAATAAAACCTATAGACTCTAAGATCTATATCTAGACAAGTTTGTGTTCACGATTTGCCAATTGTTCTTAACATTTAGAACCTAACAAACTCCTCCTTTGGCAATTCGTGACAAAACTTTCATACAAAATGAAATGCTCAAATACAAGAACAACCCAATACAATAAAATGCCCAATTACATCACAAATCCCAATCTAAGACTCCTAACCTAGAAGTTGCATGAAGAGGTAGAAGGTCTCGATCGTAATGCACTGTCTTTCCCGAAATACTCAACAAACACATCACCGCATGTGTGGAAAGAAAGATATATAAACAATAATATGAAACAGAATATAAAAAGTAAATTCTAACTCTCCCCCTAAGTTAGATATACCAAAAAGTTTTTATATTCTCCCCCTAAACAAAACAAACAGGTCATCTATATCTCCCCCTTTTTGTCACGTATTGACAAAGACTACCTAATCAGAAGGTAGACAAAAAATATACGCAATAGAGTAAGAGACAATAGAGACAACTCCCCCTGTGAAGAGCAACAACTCCCCCTAAGAACCACAGAGGTTAAAAAAAATTTCTCCCCCTATAAATATAGGAAAAACAAAACAAGTTTTGGGAAAAACAATTTTGGGGAAAAATAAAGGGGTTGGGGATAAATAAAAAGACACAAACCAAGTTTTTAAAAAAAAAAATAAAATTGAGGATGCACATGAAGAAAAATATTCTCTCTTTCAATAAAATGCAAATATGGCACTATGTGACCCATAAACAGTTGCATGAGTAGAGAAAATATTTGCACATTGATTATCCATCATATCTCTTAAGAAAATAAATTTCTACAATTCACACATAAAAATAGCATATACTAGAAAGTACATAGCTCAAAAATTAATCAATCAATTTTTGATCAAGTTGAGTACCCAATGTAGCAAAGTGTATGCATGTTATATGTGAAAACAATGAGAGATATGACTGCAAAACTGCAAGATGGATACAAAAACAATGCAATGCATGTGAATCCTAAACATAAATGATGCATGGAAAAATCAAATTTTTGAAAAAACAGAGCAATTTAATGCAGAAACTCCTCAAAGCACAATATTTCATAAATGAAATGCATGAGTATGAGATTAAAAGTTTTTCAAAAACACTTGAATTTAACCCAGATCTTCCAAAATCAAGATTTTCAATCAATTTGTCCTTCAAACATTAAGCACATTTTGCATCAAAATCAAGGAACTTTAATCTTGGATGGCCACAACAAGATCACACACAATATAATGTACCAAGTTTAGCAAAGAATAACTTGTGTAGTGTGTGTAACTAGCAAAAGCTTGAGATACATGTGAGGTGATATGTGAATAGAAATCAATCACAAAGTTCACAAAATTCCTCACAAAGAATTTAAAAGAGACTATCACCTAAACAGTTACATCATATAACTCCCACATCTTCTAGATCATAAGCTTGCAATCATGTAAATTTCTTGTATTTATGCCTCATAATATACATACCAATTTTAAGTCATGTGAGTTTGGCATCAAGCCTAATAATACACACCAATTTTAAGTATTAAGCAATTTGAATCGAGGCTTCACCTTATGTTCTTTTCGTGCATGTGCTACACTTTCTCGAGCACAAAATCTTATGATATGCACTAAGGTGTTCATGATTGGCTAGTGAACAGTGGTGAGATGGTTATTTATGCTTTTCTCTAAAGGTTCAAGTCCGATAGTCAAAGACATGTGACTTCAAGATCAAAACAAAGTGATCAAAACCATAAACATCTCCCACACAACATGCACTACAAAGCTCAAACTAGTAAAGTGCAATAAGTAAGCTTATCAAAGCTAAACAAGGTACATAAACTTGTTATGTAAAGATAATATGGCCAATCCTTGATTATAAATCCAAGATGTGAAATACAAAACACAAAAATCTTTTTGGTATTAAAAATTTATAACCAAAAACTAAAAGCACACATTATGCTAAAAGAACAATGCAAATGCAATGCATGACAGTGCTTAACTAAGCTAATAGAGGGTACACAAACAAGAAATATCAATTTCTTAATTAACCCTTGAGTATATGTACGTACTAGTACATACTCACATAAAATCAAAAATAGCTTTCAAGTTTCTCCACAATGTCAAGCATGTTCTAAATCAAGAGAGATATCATAATTCATGTAATCCTCAAAACAAATAAAACAAGACATAAAATAAAATATTTTTGTCTTTTTGAAATTTTTTCAATGTTTTTGGATTTTTTTTATATAAAAAAAAAAAAACAGCAAAAACAAAACATGTCCACAAACAATTGAAAGAATTAAATCAGGGACAAGTTAGCAACACTCACCTTGGAGAATCTTTTCTCACCCATCTAGCACGAGTCTTCGGCTTTGTAGGTGAAAATCCATGAGAAGTAGAGTATATTTGAGGAATTACACCAATCTTCCGAGAAAGACTAAAATCCTGCAAATTCCTTTCACAAGCCAACAAGCTCAAATTTTTCAAAAAAATATAAAACAATTTATATGGACTTATGACAGGAGAAATATCATCACAAATCCTAGATTGAAACATAGAATGCTTAAATTTTAATTTATGACAATTAGGACGAATGTGACCGGAGGCACCACAAAAGTGACATACAGGAACAAATTTAGGAACATCAAGATTCCTAACAACAAATCTAGTCTCGATTTTGGTTTTTACCTCAACAAGGAACAATTTGGTCTAATATGACCAACAACACCACAAAGGTGACAAGTAGGCACAAAAACAGATTTATTATGCTCTCTAACAAAGAGGGTTTAGACTTAGGTTTAGAAACTTCAGCGTCAACATCAGATTTTTTACCTTTGTCTAACCTAGCAAAATAAGCATTTTCTTTATTATTCCTCTTGAAATGAGGGATATAAACTTTCTCAAATTTAGGCTTAAGAGAAACAAAAACACTTCATTATCAACAAAGAGCTTGGTATTAGTCAAATTTTCAATTTTAGCTTTAGATTCATTTAACTCTTGTTCCAAGCTTTTCATCTTCTCATCTTGAGAGAAAATTTGATTTCTCAAAAATTCATTCTTTTTATTAGATTCATCTAATCTAACAATCAATTCCTCTTTTTCAAGATTAGCTAATTTTAACTCTTCCTTGAATTTCTTAGCAATTTTCATAGATTTCAATAATTCCTTATGAAGAGTTTCACAGGCATCAATAAAATCAACGAAGCATGAGCGAAACATGATCGAAAAGACACTTCAAATTATCCATGACAACAGGGGTCAAGGATCAGCTCTTAGATCAAAAGATCTAAAACAAAAGAGCAACCCGCTCCGATACCACTTGTTTGTTTTTAGACCCCTTAAACAATTGATTTAACCTAGATAATTAGCCAAGTTGTTACTTAGTCCAATTAAACAAGTCTAGGTTATACAATAACAAAGATCAAATCATGCATAGCAGCGAAAAATAAATAAAACAATGATATGATCACCCAGGAAAACCAAACCGGTAAAAAACCTGGGGAGGATTTAACCTAGCTATCCTCAAGGTAAAAAGCAAATCCACTAGAAAGAATCGAAGTTCATACAAAAGGACTTACAAACACCCCCGCTTGACTTCCTAATGCTACCAACCATTAGAACTTACTGACACGACCACGTGCAAGCTCCGAATCCACGGACTCCTTCTTTCTTTGGCCTTTGCAAAACACAAATACCCCCGTTTGTGACTTTGAGATCCCACTCAAAGGTTTAGCAACACAAACTCTCCTGTTTGTGACTCCAAGACCACCCTTGAAGGTTTAGATCATCAACACCTTTGATGACAAGAGAATGCAACAACTTCTACAATACCGAATCTTGAGATTCTTCAAGGAATAGCATCGGTAGAAAACATAAGAGAACTTTTTAGGAACAAAACCCTAAATACAAAAGAGGCACACTCTTTTCTCTCTGAAAAGCCACATAAAAACGTGAAAGGTTGAATTTATTCAGCCATCTAATTGGCTTTATTCCGTGCCAAATTTGCTTATAATTCAGCATTTAGTAACCCCGTATTTAGGTGGGTTTGTTGTAAGGGTAGTGAGTGAGATAGAGTGAAGATTGCTCAAGAGTGTGCAAGAAAACAGAGACTCGCGGGCCGGGACTCGTGGGTGACTCGCGGCCGCAAGCCGCGAGGAGAAGTAGCACACGTGCCAAGCATCTTTGGAAGATGAACAGTCATGCTAGCCGGAGCACTACAGACAAAACAGACAATCGGCCATACGGTTAACTCATGATCGGATCTCGCGACTTAGTCAAGCCGCGAGGTCAAGCCGCGAGCCACCCCCTGTTTTGTAAAACCTGACGTTTCACATTCCTATCCTACTCCAAAGATAAATACCCCTTTTACCCATGATTGAAAGAGAGCTTCCGAGAGAGAATTTTGAGAGAGAAACCCTAAAGAAAAACAAGATTGTTTCACCCACAATCTCTACCTTAGAGTCTCTTCAAATTCCTCAACTCTCTTCCTCTCCATTGTCAAATCCTTGAGAGGCATTATACCAAACCTGGTTCTCACCATCATCATCACCGTGAGACAATTGTTTGGATTTACTCGGGAAGCGATTAGGAAGGAACCAATCTTCATTGGTTGATGCTACGGTCTAGTAGCGGAATCCGGGAAGCTAGAAAAGAAAAAGGTTCGGCGCAACCTCGTTGGAGTAAGAAGCTTGGAGGGCTTAGGTGCACTTTGGTAGATTAGGCTTGGAGGGTCTATTGCTTTGTCCTTGTATCTCAACCGTATTTTCTAGTGGATTGTTTACCGCTTGGGGCGGCGGAGAGGTTTTACGCCGAGGGCTTCGGTTTCCTCGTCGATAACACATCGCGTGTTGTCTTTGTGTTTGCATCTTCCTTCCTCTCTATCTTTGCCATTTTATTATCTGCTGTGGTTTTATCTTTGTTATGGCTTAGATAGTCTTTAACCAATTTCGTATTATAGCATATGTTAAGTTTCCGCACACTAGTTGTTTGACATATTGCTTGAATTGGTTAAGTTGTAATTTGGGAGTCTAAACGTTCAAAGGTGTTTTGTACACGTTTTTGAACTTTCAATTGGTATCAGAGCGGGTACACACTGCTATTGGTTTCATTACCATTGTGTGATCCTTGACTCCCTTTTGAGATGGATAGGTCTCAATCCCTAAATGCACCTCCATATTTTGATGGTAGTAATTATGCTTTTTGGAAGGTTCACATGAGAGCTTTTCTCGTGTTCTATTGATGAATCCGTTTGGGTTCTTTGTTGAGATTGGTTGGACCAAACCCGAGGCAGCCAAATCCACATGGGATAAGGCAGCACTTGCGCATCTAATGCTAACAATAAAGCACTCAATGCTATTTACTTGTGGTGTGTCTCCGGATGAATTTCACAGATTTCTCATATTACCGTTGCCAAAGAAGCATGGGAGATTTTGGAAACCACCTATGAAGGCACGAAGAAAGTGAAAGACACCAAGTTGCAAATGCTGACCACTCGGTTTGAGGAGCTCAAAATGAGTGAGGATGAGTCTTTTGACTCTTTCTATGGGAAGCTAAATGAGGTGGTGGTCAGTAAGTTCAACTTGGGGGAGAAAACGGAGGACTCAAAGATTGTAAGGAAGATCCTTCGATCATTGCCGGAAAGTTTTCGTGCTAAAGTGACAAAGAATTGAAGAGAGCAAGGATCTTGATGACATCAAAGTACAGGAGCTGGTTGGTTCTCTGAGACTTATGAGATGTCGCTTTGCCCAATCAACGGAAGAGTAAATCCCTTGCTCTAAAGACCATTAATGAGAAGGTGGAAGATCAAGACTCATCGGGAGAAGATGTGGTTGACAAAGAGGTTGCTTACCTTGTCAAAAATTTCAAAGTTCTTGAAATTCAAAAATAATGGCAAATTTGATGATAAAAGAAAATTCCAAAGTTCTGGAAGGGAGAAAAGGGAATTCAAAAGGAAAGATGGAAAAGAATCCCAACCCACACAAAGTGTCACTTGTTTCAATGTAACGGACATGGACACTTTAAGAAGGAATGTCCGAATTATTTGAAA
Source organism: Quercus dentata (assembly GCA_028216015.1). Taxonomy (NCBI): domain Eukaryota; kingdom Viridiplantae; phylum Streptophyta; class Magnoliopsida; order Fagales; family Fagaceae; genus Quercus; species Quercus dentata. Next base: position 82,790,658 of record CP116448.1, on the reverse strand, counting down.
TCGAAAGGTAAAGTGTATGCCACGACCTTGAGTGACTCGAATTGTCGACTCGAAATCAAGAGAGCTATGATGGAGAGGGGAACTATTCGACTTTTATGACTATTGCTCATGTTGAGTCTTCAGATGAGTTGAATCTGCTTGTACGAGACCTTGGAGAACATAGTGATGATGAATCACTAGGAATTGTTGAAGAATCGATGTTGAAGAAGATGAAAGCACAAAGAAATCTTCAAGAGAATTATAACTCACTCTTGGAGAAGTCGGGTGAGTACACAAGGGTGGCCAAGGCTGCTGTAAGAAAAATGAAGAAGGCCGAGGAGGACTACAAAAGTCTCCTAATTCGATATAGGGAGGCCAAATGTAAGATAGAAACACTGAATGGTGAGTTGTCCGAAACTTACACAAAAGTGAGATTTCTTGAGAATGAGGTTGTGCAAGCGAATGCTAAAATAGAGAGGGTCACCACCAAGAAGCTAGATGATGTTATATCATCTCAAAAGAGCTTTTCGGACAAATCCGGATTGGGATATACCGGAGGAAGTAGTTCATCCGGAAATGTCACTAAAGAAGTGAAGTTTGTAAAGGCCAAAGATCCATTTGTAGCTGACCTTGCGGTGAGAAGCTCGAGGTGGAGGAGAAGAAGAATGTGGTGAACCAACGGATGCTGAATCCCCGTAATCGATCCCGTGGGCGGTCTCGAATCTCGTGCCAAGTCACGTCCACGACCACAAAGAGGTCCTAGAGGAACTTATGTGTGCCATTATTGCGGACTTCAATGGCATACTCGACCAAATTGTTAAAAGCCGAGAGCAAAGAACAGTGCAACTCCTCAAAGGTCGGGAGGACCCAGAAATGATAGGAGAATTTGGGCGGGTGATCAATCTAGAGATCAAAATGGAGATCCCGGAATGATGAACGTGATGAAGATGGTTGGTGCATTCACCAACTGCTTGGAAAGCTTCTCACGAAGGTTTGAAAGCCCTAACTCCCGTACCCAATCCTATAAGGAAATCACCCCAAACACAAGTGACGTGTGGGTGAAAAAGGGTACTCATGCATAAGCATTACAACATGTCCATGCATTAATACTTCCTATGCTTTGTGACAATGGTTGTTTGGTTTGCTTGCTGTTTTTGATGTTGGTTGTTTGCTTGTCTACTTGTGAATATTTTTAATTTTGTTTTATCAATCTTTTTGTTTCTTGTGTCAAAAATCCAAAAATCACATAAAAATTAGAAAATCAAAAAGCTTGATTGACTTTGTTGAGTTTTGTCTCAAAACTTGTTTTGTCTTGTACCTTTGTGCTAATGGCTTTATGCATTTTCGAGCATTGCTTGTTTTCATGCACTTATATCATCATGGGAAAAATCTTGAAATCTATGTGATTGTTGTAAATAGATCTTCAAACTTGTCATGAATGATTAGTGAATGGTTATGTTGATCTTGAGACATGCATAGACTTGTGTCTATATATCTTCCCACTCTTTATTTTTGTTTTGCTAAAAAGAGCTCACCAAATGTAAATCTCCAAATGAAAAGAGATATTGAATCGCAAAAGCCTGTCGCACATTCTAGTATTCGACTAGGAAAAAGGGTGAGCGACCTTATATTAAAGTGAATGTTTATTCAAAAAGCCAAAGGCTTGTTCATTAAAGTGAAATGTCAAATATCACTCTCACAATGAGAGGTGATTGCCTCAAAAGATCAAAAAGATCAAATGTTATGATTAAAAGTGGAGTAAAATGTAAAACTCCAAGTCATGTTATCAAGTTTTGTGGGAGGTCATATATACATATTTCTATAATTGAGATAGGTCACATGATCTAGTGCTAATTGTGTATGCCTTGGTTGAATCGATCATTGAAGCTTCACATTAGACGAAGGACTATCTCATTGTTGATATCCACACACAACACACAAGTTTATGTTCAATAAATGCCATATTCATTTGTGTGATTGTACTTGATGAAATGTGTTTTCACATGCTCAATCTTTGATTAATTCAAGTACAAAAAGATTTTTGAGTGTTTTAGGTGTTTTTGGAAAGTATTTTGTTTGAAAAATCTGGAAATTTCAAAAATCCTGTTTTGCCCTGTTTTGGCGGCTCGATCGCGGGTATGTCAAGTCGCGAGCCTCGCCGCATCTTCGCTGGTCATTTTTGGCGACTTGTTCGCGAGTGGAAGGTCCAACGCGAGGTTCACTCGAGAGATTTTCGTGGCTCACTCGCGACTCACTCGCGGGTAGACCTTCCATCGAAAAAAAACACACTAGAAAATTTTTTCAAATTTTTGTTCTTGAGTGCTTTGGCGGCTTGAGTCAAGCGACTGTTTGGCGACTTAATCAAGTCACGAAAATCGCGTGTTTGGCGAAACAGGAGCGTTTTTAAACCTCTTTTCAGTTTTCCCTCGAACTTTTGTGACTGTTTATCTTCTCTCTAAACTATCTTCCTTCCAAACACTTCGTGAATCCATTTTCAAACCTCATTGGTGCTTCATTTCTTATCCAAATCATTAAGAAAAGGTATGGGTTTTGCTTTCTCAATCTCTTTTTCCGTTTTCCTGCATATTTTTTGTTACCGTTTGGACTGATATTGTGTTCGAAATACTTCTCTCTTTGTGTAATGGGTATGGCGTGTCTTGTTTGATTTTGTTCTCACCTGTTTTCATCTTTGAGCAGATCACAATGTGTTTTTCATTGTTCGATATTTGCCTATTATTGAGTCTGAAAATCTTTTCTTAAATGGGTTTGGTGTCTATTTGACTTACTCATTACACTTGCTTAAGTATTGATGTTGGTGTTCGGTATTGGTTACTGAGTTTTTATGATAACATAATGTATGTCTCTCAACCATGTGCTCTAGTGTGGATGATTGATTTCTTCATGTTGAAATATTTTCCCCTTGTTCTTATCTCTGGTAGAGTGATTTATGTTATCTGCTCTAAATGTTCGAATGCTGTATCTGTTTGCATATCATGGTCATGTTAACCTGTCTCATTGACAGTTTTATCGCTTGTGTTGTCTATGTCTTGGTGCACTATCACCATTTTGCTGCACCTGTTATTTTGTGCTTCTTTGTATTGTTGGAAGTTTGGTTGGGTCCGCACTATCTTGATTTGTGTTTATATATTGAAATTTTGTTTACACTTTGAATCTTGTTGACAATTATCTTGTGTGGTATTGTTGTTTGGTTCTTTCTTTGTGGGCTGTTCTCTTGCGGATGTCTCGTCGATCTTCCAGGGGTAAAGACATTGTTGTTGATGAACCAAAGCAACACCCGATTGCTAAAAGGACTCGACTATCATCTCGGGCATCTCAAGATCCCAATGAGGATATGTTCGGACTTCCGCTTAACTCACATGTCTACTCAAACGTGTTTGACAAGTCAACCACTATAGTGGAACGGGTGGTAGAGTTCAACACCTTAGGGACCACTTTCATCCCTCGAATCTTTGAGAAACGAGATTGGGCAAACTTGTTCGGGAACTTTGATGATCCAATGGATGAGCTGGTCAAAGAATGCTTCTCAATGCAACGATCTTGGACTGAACTCATTTTCTGGGTCGAGGAACGAGTTTAGTGTTACCCTGCACTCCATCGCAGATCTTCTCGGCATCACCAGACCTCGGAATGTGAATATAACTCCTTACGATGAACGAAATCCAGAAGTTGGAGAAATTTTATAAATCCTAGGATACGATCATGAAGTATCCAAAGTGAAACATCCATCAAAGACCGCAAAGTTTGCACCGAGTGACCACACCGAAGTTGATCATGTTCACCAATCTCTACCCACCGTCCAACACTACATTCATCAATCTTGGGAGAGCTCTATTTCTTTGTGACCTTATTACAGAGCCCCCATTGATATATGTGCTCACATCTACTACACCTTGAGGAAGACCGCGTGTCGATCTGCAGGCTCGAGGAGTTATTCCATTTTGCGCCTCATCATGAAGCTCATTCTTCATGAAGGCATTATTCCTCCCGCAGATGGAAAAATGTTGACTCGTCAACGTCCCATTTCCTTGTTCACTCTTCAAGCTAGCGAGAAGTCACTCCTCTAAACCACCAAGGAGTGCTCACATCTCTCCTAGGTTACTCCATCCGCCCGACTCGTAGACACCGCACATACCACATCTACATCACGTGCTGTTCTGAAGCTTCACCGGCTAGTATTCCGCAAGCACTGCATCGCTCCTCATCACGATAGAGTCGGCGGTGTACTTGAGCATATTCAAAACGCGTTGATGAGCTTGTGGCACTTCTCTCTCCACAAACAACCATGTCCAAATGCGTCTCGAGACTATGGAGAATCAGCTAGATGATATTCAACGAAAGTTGGACGAGAGCCTTTAGCTATTCGTGACAAAAAGGGGGAGAGCATTCAGTAAGGGGAGAAAAGTTCAAAGGGAAGTGTGCATAGTGATAGGGGAGTACACACATACTTTTGTCATACTTTTGTTTTTAGTCTTATCCTCTAAACTTATGGTTTTAGGTTTATGTTTGTTGGGTACTATTTAATGTTTTTATGGTTTTGATACAATGTGTTTTGGTGTATAGTTGTTTCTAACTCATTACATATACTCTTGGTTTAAACTTTAATATATTTTGATGATGTTATTCAGGATGTTTTTGTGTTTGTACCCATGTGCTTTTGTAAGCTTTTAGGGTTATTGTTTTATGCATAATTTGTAGGCTTTATGGTATGTACCTTGCTTAATGCAGCCTTTATGCTATGTTGAAATCAGTACTTTAATCTAAATGTTCTGCATTTTGGTTTATGTACTGTCACTCTTGTGCCCTTGTAGGATTGTTCCTAGATGCATATGCCTTGTGTGTTATGCATTGGTTGAGTGTTGAGCATACAAGTGTCTTGCCTTGTGCTTGTTAACTTGTATGTCCTTGTGTTCATTCCAAGTGTGAATGAGCACTTTGTGATCACTACCTTGTGGTGTTCACTTGGTTGATCAAGCCATGGTTTGTTTCTTAACTCCATCTTTGCTTGATCACATATTGCCTGTTTCATAAGCATTTATAATTTTCTGCTTACAATGATCATGGTGTATTGTTGTGTTTCAGAGATTTATGTTCATATGATTCAAGAGCTGCATGACTTTCTAGAGTTAGGTGTGAGTGAGTTTTGTTCAACTGTTCCCAACTCACATGTTAAGTCTAGAGTCTGTTTTTTAGGTTTTGTTACGGAATAGCCAAAGGGGAGATTGTAAGGTTGAATTTATTCAACCATCTAATTGGCTTTATTCCGTGCCAAATCTGCTTGTAATTCAAAGATTTAGTAACCCCGTATTTAGGTGGGTTTGTTGTAAGGGTAGTGAGTGAGATAGAGTGAAGATTGCTCAAGAGTGTGCAAGAAAACAGAGAGTCGCGGCTGGGACTCGCGGGTGACTCAGCGGCTGCAAAGCCGCCAATGATGCAAAGACACATGCCAAGCATCTTTGGAAGATGAACAGTCATGCTAGCTGGAGCACTACAGACAAAACAGACAATCGGCCATACGGTTAACTTGCGATCGGATCTCGCGACTTAGTCAAGCCGCGAGGTCAAGCCGCGAGCCACCCCTGTTTTGTAAAACCCGACGTTTCACATTCCTATCCTACTCCAAAGATAAATACCCCTTTTACCCACGATTGAAAGAGAGCTTACAGAGAGAATTTTGAGAGAAACCTAAAGAAAAACAAGATTGTTTCACCCACAATCTCTACCTTAGAATCTCTTCAAATTCCTCAACTCTCTTCCTCTCCATTGTCAAATCCTTGAGAGGCATTATACCAAACCTGGTTCTCACCATCATCATCACCGTGAGACAGTTGTTTGGATTTACGGGAAGCGATTAGGAAGGAACCAATCTTCATTGGTTGATGCTACGGTCTAGTAGCGGAATCCGGGAAGCTAGAAAAGAAAAAGGTTCGGGCGCAACCTCGTTGGAGCAAGAAGCTTAGAGGGCTTAGGTGCACTGGGTAGATTAGGCTTGGAGGGTCTATTGCTGTCCTTGTATCCCAACCGTATTTTCTAGTGGATTGTTTACCGCTTGGAGGGCAGCGGAGAGGTTTTACGCCGAGGGCTTCGGTTTCCTCTTCGATAACACATCGCGTGTTGTCTTTGTGTTTGCATCTTCCTTCCTCTCTATCTTTGCCTTTTTATTATCTCTTTGTGGTTTTATCTTTGTTATGGCTTAGATAGTCTTTAACCAATTTCGTATTATAGAATATGTTAAGTTTTCGCACACTAGTTGTTTGACATATTGCTTGAATTGGTTAAGTTGTAATTTGGGGGTCTAAACGTTCAAAGGTGTTTTGTACACGTTTTTTAACTTTCAAAACGTGCTTAGGGTTTCCTTTATATACTGGGAGAAGTAGATTAGAAACCCTAATCCTAAATGGGCTTGGACTGCTGTTTGGGTTTAATTAAAATTCTGTAGATACAACTTTCGATCGGTCGAGCCTGTCTTTCGATCGGTCGAGCCGCATGATTATTAAGAAATCTTCTTCTTGCAGCTTGTATGTTCTTGAACTTTGACTTGAATCACATTGAGCATTGTCTAATAAAACCTATACACTCTAAGATCTATATCTAGACAAGTTTGTGTTCACGATTTGCAAATTGTTCTAAACATTTAGAACCTAATGAGAATTAAAACTCTAATACATACAACCAATGTGGGATAAATATCATTTTTCATTTTTGAGGAAACAAAGAGTACTTATTAGAACATATGAACACGAAAGTTGTATATAGAGTTTTTTAAACAAGCTTATAATATATTACAAAACACGAGTACCACTATAAAAGCGCCTAACTTTTGTAGTAGTAACCTGGGATTAATAAGGAAATTGTTGTTAGAAGACTATTTATTTAACACCGTTTTGCAATCTGTTTTGTTTGAATAAAGGTTATACTTTTTAACCCTTCGATTTATAGATAAAGTGGGAGATGTAAAAAAGTTGTCACAATCAGTGTGATCATAGGAGCAATTTTCATTTCCATTTGCACTTTTTTCTGTGGAGATGGATGGCAAAACAACAAGGTAATTATATTCACACTTAAATTAAATTAGCTCAGTTGACTAGGAAATGCTTCTATATATTACATTACTCACTACTATGGTGAACAATAGCGAGGAAAAAGAAAGCGATGGAGACCTTATTTTACAACAGAGGGGAAGTGCAACAAAATTTTAGTAGTGACAACATGGCCCAAGTCAAAATCCAGGAGCTATCGCTATTCAAGGTTGAGAAGTCAAGCAAGGCAACAAACAACTTCCATTTATCTAACAAGCTTGGGCAAGGTGGATTTGGTCTCGTATACGGGGTAATGGATCCTTCCTCCCCAATATCTACTCTAATACCTTTTAGCCCATTAATTTTTACATTTTAAAAAATAAATAAATAAAGGAGGTTCTCTCATTTTTAATGTAGGAATAAACATTTTACTAAGTAGCTAACTCCTTCTCTTACATATTAGCTCTCATAGTTTTACATTTATGTTATTATATTTATTCATTTTAATTATATAATATTAAAATGCTACAACATGTTTGACTAAAGGTTTCTTGTCTAATAATTTGAATATCTAATTAACCATCCGATGTTTGTTTATAGGGAACATTGTCGGATGGACAAGAGGTAGCAAAGAAAAGACTTTCTAAAGCCTCTAGATAAGGGTTACAAGAATTTATGAATGAGGTGGTGGTAATTTCCAAACTTCAACATCGGAATCTTGTTCGGCTCCTTGGTTGCTGTGTTGAAGGAGAGGAAAACATGTTGGTCTATGAATACATGCCAAACAAAAGTTTGGATGCATTCCTATTCAGTTAGTTAATTTTGATTTGCCCCATCCAAAGCAACCAGCATTTACTGAAAGGAAGATTGCCTTAGATACCAAGTCCTCTCAACACAGACAAATAAAATGCTCTGTTAACAATGTTACTATTACAATGGTTCAAGGTCGATAAATAGCATGTGTTGTTGACATAATGTCATGGTTATAAATTCATTTTGAACACTTTCACAAGAATCTTAAAACTTTTGTCAATATTCATGAAACTGAATGAATATTTCATACTATTGGTACAAATAATATACATTAATTTTTTTTTAATCATAAGAGAAGCTTAAGGGAATTTTATATGTCGTACATAATTTAAGTGGAAGTTCATTTTATGCAAGTAAAATACATTGTGGTTGTGGGTATCGATGGAAAAATGCTATGCATCTCAATCTCTTTCTTTCAATCTTACAATTCAAGCTTCAACTTTAGACCACCAAGAGAGGAAATCTCTCTATCATAATTTGTTGTCAAAATAAACTCCATTGCTGACAAACTTGCAATAGCAGGAACACCTGTGATGAAGAGTATCTTATCCTCCTCATTCTTGATGGTTTTGGACAACCCTATGAAGCAACAGTAAACTCCATTCAAGCTTGAGAAACATCTCTCTCTTTCAATGTCATTTTTGGGCTTCCATTCAGTTTTTAAATATAACACTATTGCTATAATATTACATTATTGTAATCTTTCATTAATGTAATCTCAATACAATAATACAAAATTACATTATTAATGTAATCTTTCATTAATGTAATCTCAATACAATAATACAAAATTACATTATTTAGGAAGGTGATGAGATTAAGGTGATGTGATATATTTTATAATTTTAGATTATGGTAATCAGAGGCGGAACTACCTTGAGGCTTTGAAAAAAAACCATTAGTATACAAAAAGTCATTAGACCACCCCTTACCTGCTGCCTTTTATTCAAATATTTGGTTCTTCCTCTTTAGAATTTTATCATCTTCTTTCTCAGTCGTTTGCTTCCTTCCTTCTTCTTCTCTGTCCTTTTCTTTGTTTGTTCAACAGATAAGGTGGTCCTCTTAATTTCCATTTCTTGTTTAGTCCGCTTATCCCACGTGAGAGTAATAAATGATGAAAGTAGCTTCTATAACCCTTCACTCATTGTCTTTTACAGCTTTGATTCCACCACCATTAGGACATGTGCTAAGCTTCTAACCTCTTCCTTTTGCATCTAATTTTTTCTTTTTGTCAATATATCTAGGCATACACGTTTACAGGGGAACATGTTATTATAATATAGTAATTGTTATTATTGGTTATATCATTTTTTTATTGATAAGATATATCATTTTTAAAGATATTTAAAAGTCTTACAATTTTTGTTTTCGATAAGTGAAAAGGAGAGAAGCAAAAAAATTAAGTTTATACCAAACTATTGTTGTAAATAAACTCGAAATGGCATTTGATTGATACCTAAACACATTATTCCCTTAATCAAACCGAAACGGTCACCGTACAAAATTTACTACCTTTGTTTTTAAACAATGCTCTCTACCCTCTCTCAACTCTTATTCATTCTCCTAATTGAATGAGTGATATTAGGTATAAAACAAATTTTACTACATTAAGTCTTATAAATTAATGTGTTATCAATTACAAATTAATATAAATACTAATTTATTATTTAGTTGAAATGACACTAATTACATTAATTATCACATTAATTTGTAATTTTTTGTTAAAAATTTTGTAATAGTTTTTGCATTTTTCTAATTGCATATTAGTGCGTTGACAGTTTATTAGTGCCAAATGGACGGTAATTTTCATTTTCATTAAAAATATATTATTCATATTCTGGCCCCCTCCTTAATCAAAATCCCGGTTCCATCCTTGATGGTAATGTTAGAAAAAATAATTGCTGACTCGATCTTGCTATGTTCAACGAGACCTTAATTAATTCTATTGGAGCACTTGAGATTTGTTAGCCTTTGGCGTGGTAGGCCTAGACTCGATGTTAAGGTCCTTGTTCTTGATAAGATTGTGACTTTGTGTAATTTAATCAGAGTTTTGCAATATATTCACGTATTATGTGGAGGCACATGATTTTTAGTTGTTATTCGTAAATGTGTTATAGAGCTTTGACTTGTAATGTGGAGATTTTAGTATGGTCATATATTCTTATCCTGTGGAAAAGAAAGGAAAATAAAGGAAAATAAAGATCTCCTATAATTTGATTTGCCAAAAAGGAAAAATCTATAGGTGCCCTTGGGATGTATTTCTCATGCTTTGGACCCTTTGGGTTTGGGGCGTGACACATGGGGTATCACAAGGAGACATATTGGTGATTTGAGGATTTCTTACATGTGTGAATGTGCGAGTAACCAAAGCACCCGAGGAGGCACACCTAAGGTACCATGTTTCTCTCTCTGAGCGAGTGGAAGGGAAAGCTTCCTCTTGCTCCACACCTCACCATCACATTGAATGCACTACACCTATTGATTTGGCCGCATTAATGATGAAAAGACCACTTTGAAAAATATTCCGCTAGCTAGCAAAGACCTTCTACTTTCTCTAGCATGCTCTATGATAGACCAAAAACTTATTGACCCCTTGTGATGAATTAATTGATTAATTAGCCAAGTTTATTAATTAATCAAATTAACATGCAAACGCATGGTAGCACAAACAAATCACCAATTAAACTAAGTGCAGCGGAAAATAAATTGACATGGTGATTTGTTTACGAATAGGGAAAACTAACATGGCAAAAATCCCACTGGGTGATTTTAAGGTCACCACTCCCGAAATTCCACTATTATCAAAATAAGCGGTTACAAATAAAGGAATCTCAAGACCTTATACCAACTTACGGTTGAACTCTTACCCCAATACCTAATTGGACTTGTTCTGTAGTGACAATTTCTCCTTTTGATGCACGGTTCCCAATACGTGACTTCAATCACCAACTAGAGAAGGTTGTTGGCTGCAAAGTTCTTGAGTTCATCCCAACGATGAAGATCAAGAAGTTGCTTGGTTACAAAACCATACGGTGCACAAACATAGCAACTTCTTCACAAGAATGATGAACTTGTGTCCAATTTGACGGCCCTTAAAATAATCACTTTATTTGTCTAGGGTTGTGAGAAAAGAAAGCCCAAACACATAATCACGAATTAGAGTCAAAACAGAATTGAAATTCAGTTTTTTATAAACCTTGATAGATGCCTATCTCAGAGTTGTCGAGTCAATGTCGAACCACGGGGTTGGAATGACTTCTTAAGCTCGATAGATGCCTAGATGTCGAGCTTTAATGATAGACACTTTTTAGACTTGAATCTTGGACAAACTTGCATGGCTTCAACACTTAATCTTGAAACACGCTTTCTTGAAATATAAAACAGATCCTAAATCTACCTAAATAGTGTCATATATTCCTAACTAGCGAATCACATATGTCCTAACACTTTGATGTGACAGGTATCTAAAAGAAAGGTCAGAAATCACATAAGTGGAAGGCCAGGATGCATTAGGCAGTGATATATATATGTTCTTAACAAGTGAATCACATATGTCCTAACACTCTGATATGACAGGTATCTAAAAGAAAGGTCAGAAATCACATAAGTGGAAGGCCAGGATGCATTAGGCAGTGATATATATATATATATATATACCAGCAACCCCCCAGTAGAAAGGGGTTAGAAAAAATGAGGAAAAAGGCTGTAATACTTGCCCGAGCACTATAACTTGATTATTGAATATAAAGTTGTGTCCTCGGACATTTCCCGAGGAAGGATCAAAACAAAAATCTTTTCTGTTTGTGTACATTCTATTCATTAACTCTCACTAATCATACTAAGCAGCAAGATTACTTGATACCTGACCCCACACTATATAAATTTTATTCTAAAATGCCTGGTTAAGTTCAATTCTCATTCAATCCGAGGAACTAGCTAGTTCGAAACTTGATCCTTACAGTGCTCTTAAAGAACCCCTCAAAGAGTCAAAGTTACTCATTCGCAATGGAGATTGGAGTCTTTGTTTTTAATTTTTGAAAGGAAAAACAAAAGTATTCTTTATCTAATAGTCGCTAAAATTTAATAAAATTATTACAATTAAATACAGTATACAACAAAGACTTATGCACGCCACACGACTTTCCTAACTAGCTCGTCAATTACCATTGCTCACGTACGAATTGATCTATTTTTTTACTTTGTAACAAAGTCGTGTCCTGTGGCAGTGGCATGCATAAGTTAACGTTGTTCCAAGAAAGAAGCATCCAATTCCAGCAAAGAAGAAAGAAACACAAGAATGGCAAAACTCAGCCTACTACTATTACTTGGACTATACATCTTCTTCACCTCTACTCTCTCTTGTCTTGTGTTAATGTATATTGTGTTATGGGCTTGAGGCCCAACTAGATTACTTGTATAGCACACATATTTTGTACTGTACTTTACTTGTACCGCACACATATGCTTACTTGTACCGCACACATATGCCTCCTATATAAAGGCACACTCATGTATATTCTTGATTACGAAATACAATATAAACATTCAAAGATTTCTAACATGGTATCGTAGGAATCACCCGATTCCGAGGTTGCTCTATGGGTGGAGTAGAAGGAGTAATAGCCAAAACATTGAGCTTATTCTGAACTTGAAGGGTTGCACGACGAGCTTCTTCTCTAACCAACTCATTCATAGCGATATCAAGAGAGGGAGCAGGATCGTGATTTAGATGCTAACCTCGAACGAGCTTAAAGTCCTTGTGAAGGGACATCAGGAATTCATAGAGGCGAAATTCATCTCTGATGGAAGCATATTGCTGAGCATCCTTTGAACATGCCCAAGTTGGACCGAAAAGGTCAATTTGGTCCCAAATGAAGCGAAGCTAATCATAGTAGTCATTGATGGATTGCCCTGGTTCTTGCCTGAGTTGATGCAATTCAACCACTAACTTATATTTCATGGATCCATGAGTAGTGGAGTACCTTTTGGCCAACATATCCCATGCTGATTTTGCATCATCAAAGCCGCCCAACAAGTTGGAGATGGAGGGAATGGAAGTGTTTCGAATCCATGTGAGGATCATGTGGTTGTGACTATCCCATTCAATCATGCGACCAAGGAAGACAAGATCTTCTTCACTTGCTCCCTTGACAGAAATAGTGATTGCACCAAGACAATAATGCCAGAGCATGCGACCCTTAAGAAAACTGCGCATAGCTTGAGACCAAGATAAGTAATTTTTGTTCCCCTCCAATACAATATTGATGGGGCGAGGAAGAAAAATATCCTTTTTATCCATTTAGAGATACAATATGCAAAAACAAACTGCAAAAATGAAATCTACGCGAAAATCGTAAGGAGAACCTGGACTATAAAAGTCAACGGTGGAGAAAGTCAACGGTCAAAGGTCAATAGAAAGTCAAAGTCAACAATCAACTCCCCGTGATGACGTCAGCAATATGGCGTAATCGATGACGCGTCGGCCGAGGGCTGATGTGGATGCTTTGATGTGCGCGATGACGTCGGCCAGGTGACCTAGCGCCGCGTGGGCATGTGAGCGTGTGGTTCAATCCTCGCCGAAACTTCGCGATGCTTGAGGACGCGTGGAGCGTTTGATGAGGCCGATTCTTCTCCGGCGTTGTAGATCAAAGTAAGACGATTCCAATGATGGCTATGGTGAGGTGATCGGAGCAATACTCAAGGCGTGTGGAAAAGCGGCTGAATCTTTGACTGGCACGTGGAAGGTTAGATGATGATGATTCCGGTGGCTTTGTGTAGATCAGTTGAAAATCTACACGGTGATATTTCTTATGTCTTAATCGAAGGTCTAATGTGGAAGACCCGACGGAGGTAGTGATCTTGGTGGCGGTGATCGAGCTTACGGCGGTGAAGATTCAACCTTGGCACCTCTCGGGGCACAGAGAAGGTTTACTAACCGAAGAAGTCGAGGCAGCGGAAAATACCAACAAAGACAGGATTGCAACACACAAGAAGGTTAGTCTAGGTTTTGTTTCGACCTCCAACCTCTCTGTTCCTAGAGTCTTCCATGTACCGACCTATCTTATAATTTGTGCTCAGGGGACAATTAGTCAACTAGGTTATCGCCTTATTTTTGACTATTCTGGGTGTATTGTGCGAGATCCGAGGACGGGACAAGAGCTTGGGACCGGCCCTAGAGTTGGGCTTATGTTTCCCATGGACAATCTTCATCTTCCACCTGTTGCTCCTATTTCTGTTGTTGCTTTGCAATCGCTGCAGCTTTCTTCCTTAACATCTCTCGCACTTTGGCATTCTCGTCTTGGTCATGCATCATCTTTTCGGGTACAACAGTTAGCTTCTAAGAGCCTTGTTGGGTTACGTGTCCAAAGATAATTTTGATTGTACTTTATGTCATTTAGGAAAATAGCCAGCTTTGCCTTTCAATAACAAAGAATCCATTTCTAATAGTATTTTTGAGTTAATTCGTTCGATATTTGGAGACCTTCTCCTATTGCTAGTATTGGTGGATCTCGATATTTTACTGTTTTTATTGATGATTATTCTAGTTATAGTTGGATCTTTCCTATGAAATCTCATTCTAAAATTTTACCAATATACAACAACTTTGCAAAAATGGTTGAAACACAATTCTCCAAACATATCAAAACTTTTCGTTCGATAATGCTCTTGAATATACTCAATATGCGTTTCAAGCTCACATTCCTATGGCAATCGTGACGTTATCTAACTTGCCCAGGTACCTCTCAAAGAAAATGGTTAAGTTTGAAAGAAAACTTCATCATATTCTTGACATTGTTCGTGCTCTTCTTCTTTTCGCCAAAGTTCCCGCTCCATTTTGGGGTGAAGCTTCTCTTCATGCTGTTCATGCGATTAATCGCATCCCAAGCGCCGTCATCCAAAATCAAACTCCGTATGAGCGTCTCTTTGGGTCACCCCCTGACTATCATCACCTTCGCTCCTTTGGATCTGTTTGTTTCGTTCTTCTTCAACCTCATGAGCACAACAAACTTGAGCCTCGATCTAGACTTTGTTGTTTCCTTGGTTATGGCGAAACTCAAAAAGGGTATCGATGTTATAATCCTGTCTCTCATAGACTTCGTATTTCTCGTAATGTTATCTTTTGGGAACACTGATTATTTGTTGAACTCTCTCACTTTCGTTCTTCCTTGACTATCTCCTCATTTTAGAAATCTTTCCGGATGAGTCTCTTGTTCCTTCTACAAATACTTTTGATCCTCCTTTGGACTTCTCTATTTAACCTCCGGATATTTTTGATGCTTCTCCTAGACAAGTTGAAGATGAACAGGTTGATGATGAGCTACCCCACCTTGAGCCTGGGTCCCTTACTCCTACTCCGCCCGAAGATCCTCCACAAGACATTCCACCTCGCCACTTAACCTGGGTAAGATCAATTCCTGCACATTTACACCGCCCCCTACCACACTTCACGAGCCTCACACCTTTCGTGAGGCCTCTCATCGACCCTTTATGGCAGATTGCAATGAAAGAGGAACTTGATGCATTAACCAAAACCATACTTGGGATCTGGTCACTCTTCCTTCTAGACAGTCTGTGGTTGGTTGTAAGTGGATCTATAAGATCAAGACTCGCTCCGATGGGTCCATTGAGCGCTACAAGACTCGTCTTGTTGCAAAAGGTTTTACATAGGAGTATGGGATTGATTATAAAGAGACCTTTACTCCGGTTGCTCGTATCTCATCTGTTCGTGCCCTTTTAGTCATTTGCTATAGCTAGTAAATGAGATCTTTTTCAAATGGATGTTAAAAATGCCTTCCTTAATGGGGATCCGAGTGAAGAAGTCTATATGCAACCTTCTCCTGGTTTCTCTGTTGAATTAAATAAGGTTTGTCGCTTTCGACGTGCACTTTATGGCCTTAAACAAGCTCCACAAGCTTGGTTTGCCAAGTTCAGCTCCACTATCTTTCGCTTGGGTTACACCGCCAAATCCGTATGATTTTACCATATTTCTTCATCGTACTGATAAAAGCACCATTTTGCTTCTCCTATATGTGGATGATATGATCATAATCGGTGATGACCTCGGTGGCATTCAAGAACTCGGGGATTTTCTTAATCAACAGTTTGAGATGAAAGATCTTGGACATCTTAGCTATTTTTTGGGTCCTGAAATTGCTCATTCCACGGATGGTCTTTATATTACTCAAGCCAAGTATGCTTCTGACTTTTTGTCTCGAGCTGGACTCATTGATAGCAAGACCGTTGACACTCTAGTTGAACTTAATGCGCATCTAAGACCTTTGAGGGGAAAACCATTGTCTAATCCTTCTCTTTACAGACAATTGGTTGGCAGCCTAGTTTATCTCACGCTTACTTGTCCGGACATCTCTTATGCTTTGTTCATCGGGTGAGCCAAGATTTTATCCGCTCCCACGATCAATTCACTATGTCATTGCTTACATGCATTCTTCGATACCAAGGGTACTCTCTTCCATGGCCTTTTCTACTCAGCTTAGTCTCCTTTTGTACTCCATTCATTCTCGATCTTGATTGGGCAGGGGATCCCACCGATCGCAGGTCTACTATGGGTTATTGCTTTCTTCTTGGTTCTTCTTTGATTTCTTGGCGAAGTAAGAAACAAACTTTTGTGGTCCGCTCAAATATTGAAACAAAATTTCGTGCTCTTGCCGATACAACTTCTGAGCTCCTTTGGCTTCGATGGCTTCTTAAGGATTTGGGTGTGTCCACATCCTTTGCTACTCCCTTTTATTGTGACAACCAAAGTGCCATTCATATTTCTCACAATGATGTCTTCCATGAACAGATTAAACACATCGAGATTGATTGTCATTTTATCCGTTATCATCTTATTCATGGTGCTCTCAAGCTTTTCTCCGTCTCCTCCAAAGATCAACTTGCCGATATCTTCACTAAGTCACTTCCTAAAGGATGCACTTGTGATTTGATTGACAATCTCAAGCTCGTCTCACATCCACCTTGAGTTTGAGGGGGTCTGTTAACGTATATTGTGTTATGGACTTTAGGCCTAACTAGATTACTTGTATAGCACACATATTCTTGTACCAAACTTTACTTGTACTGCACACATATACTTACTTGTACTGCACACATATGCCTCCTATATAAAGGCACACTCATGTATATTCTTGATTATGAAATACAATACAATCATTCAATATTTCTAACATCCCTAATATATATAAAAAACAAGCCTTTCTGAACTTTAAAGTCTCTCATAAATTCTACTAGTACTACGTGCTACTACTTCTTCTTCAGAAGGCCAGCGTCTTCTTTTGTTTGAAAAATGGAATTCAAGCTCAGATTATTGCAAGCTAGGAGAGGGTCAATTATAGTTCTAGCCTTGGTTCAAGGATCGTGATTGCCCGACCACCGCCGCCTTGGGAGCACACAAAGTGTTGACTTCCAACATCTTGACACTTTGCTCTTTCATATTAAAGCTTGACGCACCTCAATGTGTCTAAAAACAAAAATACAAGGAGAATTGCCAATTAAGTGACGGCTTTGCTAATCGGACCGAATTAATTTATCTTGATTTGGATCGAATGACTTTTTTGGCTCCATTCCCTCTCGACTTTTTCAGTTGAGATACCTTCAATATCCTGAGATAAGTAGCAACTATTTTCCATGACATCCCTAAAGAGATAGGGAAAAAGACAGAGTTGCGGCATCTTGAAATTTTGGACTTGAGTGAGAACCAATTAACGTGAAGGAATGTTCTCACAATGGCTTGCTGAAATAGAAAGTTCAATTAATATATAATTTTGTCAGATAACAATCTCACAGAATATCTCCCTTCTTTTCTCTTCAACTCTATAAATTTAAGTATTCTTTCCCCGTCTGGGAACAACTTTTATGGCAACTACCAAGGTAATGCCACCTATCTTCTGTATCTTATGCTGGATGACAACAATTTTTTAGGGAAGATTCCTAAATCCATGTCCAAACTTCGCACACTTTCGTTATTGGACTTGTCCAAAAACAAATTTTCTGGCTACAATTTACCGATTTTTAGCTATAAAAATTGGCCCCAAGTCATTGATTTATCTTCAAATGAATTCTCATTATGAAAAAAATAAAAGTTTCCTGGCATAATATACGTGTACAAACCTAATTAAATAATATGAGCAACCTTGTATGCCTAGACATCCATGACAATAAAATCACGAATTACCGATTTATCGCAAAAGTTCCACCCTTTGAATATTAAATTTACAAAACAACTCTTTTCAAGGTTCAATCCATGATTGTATTTCCAATCTTACTAGCCTCCAAATTCTTGATCTTTCAAGCAACCATGCATCTTGTTGGAAAAATCTCTGCTATGTTTTGAAATCTTGTTGGTATGATTTAAACATCTAACGAATCGTCAGATGTTGTTGTTGGCATTGTGACTACTACTTATATCTTCCAAGCCAAGATTAATGATCTGAAGGGTTGTTTAAATCTGTGTTCCTATCATCAAGTGGTGCGAAATAATTTGAAAACAAAGTTTTGAATGATATATAGTAACCATTTTGATCTAAAGAGAAAGAGATGTGATAGCTTGCTTTGCTATAAGGTGATTTCAAATTAAACTATGAAATTAATTTAAGACTATTACAAATTAAACCATATAGTTATATTAGTTTAAAATCGAACCCTAGAATTTTAAAAATATATCCATTTAAACCCCTAATTAATACCAAAAATATGACCCCAAACCAAGGTGTAAATTGGTATGATTTTAAAAGTGTGGGACTCGATTTGAAATTGATGAAATCATATATAAAGTTTATTTGTAACAGTATGAAACTGTAGATTTTATTTTGAAACCACTCTTATAAAATAAGGTTTAAAATTCTGTAACAGTATTAGTTCTACCACCATTTGAAAAAGGTTTAGGAAAAACTAAAGTTTAACTGCCTTTGCCCCATGCAGACAGGCCTTGAATCTCTGATCAAACGAGTTGCATGGGACCGATAAAAAGTTCCGAGGCCAAACTCCTTGGTAAAGACCAAAGAATATAGAGCTTTTCCTGGATCCTCAAAGTGATAAAAGCCAAGACAAAGCTCAACATCAAAAGATTAGACATGTATATGCATGCAGAATGTAAATAA
The DNA here is from genome assembly GCA_028216015.1 of Quercus dentata. NCBI lineage: Eukaryota > Viridiplantae > Streptophyta > Magnoliopsida > Fagales > Fagaceae > Quercus > Quercus dentata. The sequence goes on along the minus strand of CP116448.1, from coordinate 82,771,712 downwards.
TCAGAGAGAGAGAGACTATATATATACCTGTTAATTGTAGGCCAAATATCAAAATACCAATAAGGAGCAATAATATTGGAGCCATGGGGAAAAGGAAATGAAAAACCAACTCTTAATGTTTAACATAGATATCTCTACACAGTTACCATCAATAACTAACGTGCAATGTTACAGACACAAACTATTTTATTACATTTTTACAAAATGTTGTTGTAGCTTAGCCTCTTATTGGTTTTCATTTAGGCTCCACCATTAGTATCACCTTTTCATTTACCAATAATCATTCATTACATTAACAGTTTATAAAAAATTTTGTAAAATAGTTTGTATTTCTAGCATTATTTATAACAAACCTTTTCATTTATTTAGATAGACAACTCGCAAGCCTCGGGAATTTAAAGTTTTAGTCTAAACTTTTAGACAATGCTAATAACATTTGCCATGCTAATAATATAATATTTTACACAACTTTTGTCATAATTTGCCACATAGCGAGTTGAGAGTGTTGAAGATGTGAAACCACTATTTTTTCTTTACCACCAACTCACCACGCAGTAAATTATGAAAAATGGTGTGTTAAATATTGTGATACTAGCTTGTCTTAAAATGACTCAGTCAATCACTCCATTTGTAAGGTTGAATTTATTCAACCATCTAATTGGCTTTATTCCGTGCCAAATCTGCTTGTAATTCAGCATTTAGTAACCCCGTATTTAGGTGGGTTTGTTGTAAGGGTAGTGAGTGAGATAGAGTGAAGATTGCTCAAGAGTGTGCAAGAAAACAGAGTCGCGGCCGGGACTCGCGGGTGACTCATGCGGCAAGCCGCCGATGCAAAGACACATGCCAAGCATGCTTGGAAGATGAACAGTCATGCTAGTTGGAGCACTACAGACAAAACAGACAATCGGCCATACGGTTAACTCGCGGATCGGATCTCGCGACTTAGTCAAGCCGCGAGGTCAAGCCGCGAGCCACCCTGTTTTGTAAAACCCGACGTTTCACATTCCTCTCCCACTGCAAAGATAAATACCCCTTTTACCCACGATTGAAAGAGAGCTTCCAGAGAGAAATTTTGAGAGAGAAACCCTAAAGAAAAACAAGATTGTTTCACCCACAATCTATACCTTAGAGTCTCTTCAAATTCCTCTACTCTCTTCCTCTCCATTGTCAAATCCTTGAGAGGCATTATACCAAACCTGGTTCTCACCATCATCATCACCGTGAGAGACAGTTGTTTGGATTTACGGGAAGCGATTAGGAAGGAACCAATCTTCATTGGTTGATGCTACGGTCTAGTGGCGGAATCCGGGAAGCTAGAAAAGAAAAAGGTTCGGCGCAACCTCGTTGGAGCAAGAAGCTTGGAGGGCTTAGGTGCACTTTGGGTAGATTAGGCTTGGAGGGTCTATTGCTTTGTCCTTGTATCCTAACCGTATTTTCTAGTGGATTGATTACCGCTGGAGGGCGGCGGAGAGGTTTTACGCCGAGGACTTTGGTTTCCTCTTCGATAACACATCGCGTGTTGTCTTTGTGTTTGCATCTTCCTTCCTCTCTATCTTTGCCTTTTTATTATCTCTGTGGTTTATTTTGTTATGACTTAGATAGTCTTTAACCAATTTCGTATTATAGCATGTGTTAAGTTTCCGCACACTAGTTGTTTGACATATTGCTTGTATTGGTTAAGTTGTAATTTGGGGTCTAAACGTTCAAAGGTGTTTTGTACACGTTTTTGAACTTTCAATTGGTATCGAAAGCGGTACACGCTATTGGTTTCATTACCATTGTGTGATCCTTGACTCCCTTTTGAGATGGATAGGTCTCAATCCCTAAATGCACCTCCATATTTTGATGGTAGTAATTATGCTTTTTGGAAGGTTCGCATGAGAGCCTTTCTTCGTGTTCTATTGATGAATCCGTTTGGGATGTTTGTTGAGATTGGTTGGACCAAACCCGAGGCAGCCAAATCCACATGGGATAAGGCAAAGACTTGCTGCATCTAATGCTAACAGAAAGCACTTAATGCTATTTTCTGTGGTGTGTCTCCGGATGAATTTCACAGATTTCTCATATTACCGTTGCCAAAGAAGCATGGGAGATTTTGGAAACCACCTATGAAGGCACGAAGAAAGTGAAAGACACTAAGTTGCAAATGTCGACCACTCGGTTTGAGGAGCTCAAAATGAGTAAGGATGAGTCTTTTGACTCTTTCTATGGGAAGCTAAATGAGGTGGTGGTCATAAGTTCAACTTGGGGGAGAAAACGGAGGACTCAAAGATTGTAAGGAAGATCCTTCGATCATTGCCGGAAAGTTTTCGTGCTAAAGTGACAACAAATTAAAGAGAGCAAGGACCTTGATGACATCAAAGTACAGGAGCTGGTTGGTTCTCTGCGGACATATGAGATGTCGCTTTGCCCAATCAACGGAAGAGTAAATCTCTTGCTCTAAAGACCATTAATGAGAAGGTGGAAGATCAAGACTAATCGGGAGAAGATGTGGTTGACAAAGATGTTGCATACCTTGTCAAAAATTTGAAAAGTTCTTGAAATTCAAAAATAATGGCAAATTTGATGATAAAAGAAAATTCCAAAGTTCGAAGGGAGAAGAGGGAATTCAAAAAGAAAGATGGAAAAGAATCCCAACCCACACAAGGTGTCACTTGTTTCGAATGTAACGGGCATGGACACTTTAAGAAGGAATGTCCGAATTATCTCGAAATCGAAAGGTAAAGTGTATGCCACGACCTTGAGTGACTCGGATTCGTCGACTCGAAATCAAGAGAGCTGTGATGGAGAGGGGAACTATTCGGCATTTATGACTATTGCTCATGTTGAGTCTTGGATGAGTTGAATCTGCTTGTACGAGACCTTGGAGAACATAGTGATGATGAATCACTAGGAATTGTTGAAGAATCGATCTTTGAAGAAGATGAAAGCACGAAAAATCTTCAAGAGAATTATAACTCACTCTTGGAGAAGTCGGGTGAGTACACAAGGGTGGCCAAGGCTGCTTTGAGAAAAAATGAAAAAGGCCGAGGAGGACTACAAAAGTCTCCTAATTCGATATGGGGAGGCCAAATGTGAGATAGAAACACTGAATGGTGAGTTGTCCGAAGCTTACACAAAAGTGAGACTTCTTGAGAATGAGGTTGTGCGACCGAATGCTAAAATAGAGAGGGTCACCACCAAGAAGCTAGATGATGTTATATCATCTCGAAAGAGCTTTTCGGACAAATCCAGTTGGGATATACCGGAGGAAGTAGTTCATCCGGAAATGTTACTAAAGAAGTGAAGTTTGTAAGGGCCAAAGATCCGATTGTAGCTGACCTTCTGGTGAGAAGCTCGAGGTGGAGGAGAAGAAGAATGTGGTGAACCAACGGATCTCGAATCCCCGTAATCGGTCCTGTGGGCGGTCCCGAATCTCGTGCCAAGTTACGCCCACGACCACAAAGAGGTCCTAGAGGAACTTATGTGTGCCATTATTGCGGACTTCAAGGGCATACTCGACCAAATTGCCAAAAGTCGAGAGCAAAGAACAAAGTGCAACTCCTCAAAGGTCGGGAGGACCCGAAATGATAGGAGAACTTAGGCGGGTGATCAATCTAGAGATCAAAATGGAGATCCCTAATGATGAACGTGATGAAGATGATTGGTGCATTCACCAACTGCTTGGAAAGCTTCTCACGAAGGTTTGAAAGCCCTAACTCCCGTACCCAATCCTATAAGGAAATCACCCCAAACGCAAGTAACGTGTGGGTGAAAAAGGGTACTCATGCATAAGCATTACAACATGTCCATGCATTAATACTTCCTATGCTTTGTGACAATGTTTGTTTGGTTTGCTTGCTGTTTTTGATGTTGGTTGTTTGCTTATCTACTTGTGAATATTTTTAATTTTGTTTTATCAATCTTTTTGTTTCTTGTGTCAAAAATCCAAAAATCACATAAAAAATTAGAAAATCAAAAAGCTTGATTGACTTTGTTGAGTTTTGTCTCAAAACTTGTTTTGTCTTGTACCTTTGTGCTAATGGCTTTGTGCATTTTCGAGCATTGCTTGTTTTCATGCACTTATATCATCATGGGAAAAATCTTGAAATCTATGTGATTGTTGTAAATAGATCTTCAAACTTGTCATGAATGTTTAGTGAATGGTTATGTTGATCTTGAGACATGCATAGACTTGTGTCTATATATCTTCCCACTCTTTATTTTTGTTTTGCTAAAAAGAGCTCACTAAATGTAAATCTCCAAATGAAATGAGATATTGAGTCTGCAAAAGCCTGCATCGCACATTCTAGTATTCGACTAGGAAAAAGGGTAAGCGACCTTATATTAAAGTGAATGTTTATTCAAAAAGCCAAAGGTTTGTTCATTAAAGTGAAATGTCAAATATCACTCTCACAATGAGAGGTGATTGCCTCAAAAGATCAAAAGATCAAATGTTATGATTAAAAGTGGAGTCAAATGATAAGCTCCAAGTTATGTTATCAAGTTGTGTGAGAGGTCATATATACATATTTCTATAATTGAGATGGGTCACATGATCTAGTGCTAATTGTGTATACCTTGGTTGAATTGATCATTGAAGCTTCACATTAGACGAAGGACTATCTCGTTATTGATATCCACACACAACACACAAGTTTATGTTCAATAAATGTCATATTCATTTGTGTGATTGTACTTGATGAAATGTGTTTTCACATGCTCAATCTTTGTTTATTCAAGCACAAAAAGACTTTTGAATGTTTTAGGTGTTTTTGGAAAGTATTTTGTTTGAAAAATCTGAAAATTTCAAAAATCCAGTTTTGCCTGTTTTGGCAAAATCGATCAGCGGGTATGTCAAGTCGCGAGCCTCGATCGCATCTTCGCTGGTCATTTTTGGCGACTTGTTTGCGAGTGGAACGTCCAATCGTGAGGTTCACTCGAGAGAATTTTTCGCGGCTCAGCTCGCGACTCACTCATGGTAGACCTTCCAAATCGCGAAAAACCCTTAGAAAAATTTTCAAATTTTTGTTCTTGAGTGCTTTGGCGGCTTGAGTCAAGCGACTGTGTGGCGACTTAATCAAGTCGCGAAAATCGCGTGTTTGGCGAATCAGAGGAGCGATTTTTAAACCTTTTTCAGTTTTTCCCTCGAACTTTTGTGACTGTTCATCTTCTCTCTAAACTATCTCCCTCCCAAACACTCCGTGCTCCCATTTCCAATCTCCATTGTTGCATTTTTGTAGCTCAAAATCTTCAAGTCACGGTATGGGTTTTTCGATTCTGCACTCTTTTCTACTTGATTTTGTGCTTTTCCCTTTTGATTTTTCGCATATGTTTGTGATTTAGAAATGGGTTTGTGTTTGGATTTTGCTCCTTGTTCATGCTTAGCTTGCGAATCTTTCTTTGCTAGAATTTGATTTGATCTTAGTTGTTTCCTTATTGCTCTTCATCCTGTGCTTTGCTAAGTGTTTCTTTTATTTTATCCGAACTTTGAGTCGTTGAGTTGTTTCAAATTGCTCCTTTTGAGGTCATGAGTTTTACTGTGCTAAATATGCATGTTCTATTGTGTTAATCATGGGAGCTTCATTAGTCTCAAAATACTGATTGTGTGTCATATCATTTTTTCCACTATATGTCTCCATGACATATATCGCCTTTAGGATAGTTTCTCCATGTTGTTCATGTGTTTCCTATCTTAGGCTTGGTTTATCCATGTGATTGATCTAAGTAGCTTATTGTTTAAGTGTTCAAAGTTCATTTGTATGGATGATATCTCTTTGTTAATTACATGGTACTTGACTGGTTTTTGCACATATATTGTTCTATCTTTGTTGTGGCCTTTTCTGATTGTTCACAGATGGCTCCCTCACCTCCGAAGAAGAAATCTACTGCAAAGAAGGCTGACAAAAGATTAAAAATGGATTCTAAATTGTTTAGGTCAGTTCATCACTTTGAGAGATACAAGGATAACTTCTTGCATGCAGGACTTATTCAAGAAAGACTTGTAGATTTGGAGGACTTAAGACAAACCTTTATCCCAGTTTTTTTGAAGGAAGAGGATGGGAAAAGCTTCGAGTGATTTCCTTTGGTGTGTGAACCCCCGATTAGGGAATTTTACTCAAATGTCTGTGATAAAGGAGAATGAGTTAAGTTCTTTGGGTTAGAGGTAAAGAATTCATTTTGGATGCACATGTCATAGATGATGTACTAGGGCTTGAAGGATTAGATGATGAGGAATTTATCAATTACAAGGATAGGAGTGTTTCTATTGAAACAGTTCAACAAAGGATAGGTGGGCAGAGAGAAGGGAAATGTTTGAATACCACTGCCTTTCTAGTGGACATGAGGTGTCTAACAATAATCATGATGTTTAACCTCTATCCCATTAAGAAATTGACTACAATCAATTGTGCTAGAGCAACTTTTCCGATGGATCTCAAAGAAAAGAATTTCATAGATATAAGTTCCCACATATATGACACCATTGTGGATGAGACAAGAACAACCTCTAGGCCAAAATTGATCTTTCCCGGTTTGCTAATGAGGATATTTAGAAGGAAGGGTGTTCCAATCCCTCAAGACATCACCACATGTCCACACCCTCTCGCAATTAACAAGCTTACCCGCAAAAGGATAAGTGTTAGGCTTCCAGGAGAAGAAGATGAAGGTGATGAAGGAGAGGGTGTCCCAATGGAGATCAAGCGGGGCGGCAGGGCATGCATCAACCTCAACACCCGGAGGAGTGGCAAAAGGTCCAGCATCAACTTCTTCGAGATACACCTCCAAATGCTTTCCAAATCATTCGAACGACTTGATGGGATCGGAGAAGTCTAGACGAGCACTCGACAGGATGAGAGCCATGCAGACCAGATTGATGTCTTGTCTCGCAAAACTTGACAGACTTCACCAATCAGCCTAAACAAAGTGACCCTTTGGCCATTCCCACAAAAAAGGGGAGAAGTTTCTTTCTCGATGATAATGTCATTAATGATTGAGAAGCGAAAAGCACTCTTAAGGGGGAGTAATGAGTTGAGGGGAGTTGTCAAAATCGAGACTTTGTTTATATATGTTTATGCTTTGGATACTTTTAGTGTTTTTATGTTTTTGTTATACTTTGTGTTTTTCGGTGTATAGTTGTTTCTAAATCATTACTTATACTCTTGGTTTAAACTTTAATATATTTTGATGATGTTATTCAGGATGTTTTTGTGTTTGTACCCATGTGCTTTTGTAAGCTTTTAGAGTTAATGTTTTATGCATAGTTTGTAGGCTTTATGGTATGTACCTTGCTTAATGCAGCCCTTATGCTATGTTGTAATCAGTACTTTAATCTAAATGTTCTGCATTTTGGTTTATGTACTGTCACTCTTGTGCCCTTGTAGGATTGTTCCTAGATGCATATGCCTTATGTGTTATGCATTGGTTGAGTGTTGAGCATACAAGTGTCTTGCCTTGTGCTTGTTAACTTGTATGTCCTTGTGTTCATTCCAAGTGTGAATGAGCACCGTGATCACTACCTTGTGGTGTTCACTTGGTTGATCAAGCCATGGTTTGTTTCCTAACTCCATCTTTGCTTGATCACATATTGCTTGTTTCATATGCATTTATAATTTTCTGCTTACAATGATCATGGTGTATTGTTGTGTTTCGTGAGTATTATGTTCATATGATTCAAGTGCTTCACAACTTCTAGAGTTAGGTGTGAGTGAGTTTTGTTCAACTGTTCCCAACTCACATGTTAAGTCTAGAGTCTGTTTTTTAGGGTTTTGTCACGGAATAGCCAAAGGGAGAGATTGTAAGGTTGAATTTATTCAACCATCTAATTGGCTTTATTCCGTGCCAAATCTGCTTGTAATTCAAAGATTTAGTAACCCCGTATTTAGGTGGGTTTGTTGTAAGGGTAGTGAGTGAGATAGAGTGAAGATTACTCAAGAGTGTGCAAGAAAACAAAGAGTCGCGGTTGGGACTCGCGGGTGACTTATGGGCCGCAAGCCGCTGAAGCAAAAGACACATGCAAAGCATCTTTGGAAGATGAACAGTCATGCTAGCTAGGGAGCACTACAGACAAAACAGGACAACTAGCCATACGGTTTACTCACGACCGGATCTCGCGACTTAGTCAAGCCAAGCGAGGTCAAGCCGCGAGCCACCCCCGTTTTGTAAAACCCGACGTTTCACATTCCTCTCCCACTCCAAAGATAAATACCCCTTTTACCCATGATTGAAAGAGAGCTTCCAGAGAGAATTTTGAGAGAGAAACCCTAAAGAAAAACAAGATTGTTTCACCCACAATCTATACCTTAGAGTCTCTTCAAATTCCTCTACTCTCTTCCTCTCCATTATCAAATCCTTGAGAGGCATTATACCAAACCTGGTTCTCACCATCATCATCACGTGAGACAGTTGTTTGGATTTAAGGGAAGCGATTAGGAAGGAACCAATCTTTATTGGTTGATGCTACGGTCTAGTAGCGGAATCCGGGAAGCTAGAAAAGAAAAAGGTTCGGCGCAACCTCGTTGGAGCAAGAAGCTTGGAGGGCTTAGGTGCACTTTGGGTAGATTAGGCTTGGAGGGTCTATTCTTTGTCCTTGTATCCCAACCGTATTTTCTAGTGGATTGATTACCGCTTGGAGGGCGGCGGAGAGGTTTTACGCCGAGGACTTCGGTTTCCTCTTCGATAACACATCGCGTGTTGTCTTTTGTGTTTGCATCTTCCTTCCTCTCTATCTTTGCCTTTTTATTATCTCTGTGTGGTTTATTTTATTATAGCTTAGATAGTCTTTAACCAATTTCGTATTATAGCATGTGTTAAGTTTCCGCACACTAGTTGTTTGACATATTGCTTGGATTGGTTTAGTTGTAATTTGGGGGTCTAAATGTTCAAAGGTGTTTTGTACACGTTTTTGAACTTTCACCATTGAATGACTTCTTCAATCACTCCATGGAAATCAAATTAAGGTGATTTCAAATCAAACTATGAAGTTAATTTAAGACTATTAGAAATTAAACCATGTAGTTATATTAGTTTAAAATCGAATTGAACCTTGGATTTTTAAAATATATCCATTTAAACCCCTAATCTATAAATATAATAATAGATGAAGTTGAAAGAAACTTAAATTAGAATTCTAAATTAGATTCCTTAATTTTGTGTCATGTGTCTAGATTTATATAGGGACTGCACTATAATTAATTTTACACTTAAAGTTTGTGCCATATGTCCACTTAAGTTTTTCAATCTTTATGCCAAGTGAGTTAATGAGTGAAAAATACTAAAAATCTAAATTAATGAACTATAATTTAAAAAAAAAAAAAAAAAACACATATACTCAATAAAAATCACTACACATTCTATCTTATTAAATATTAGAAAAAATTATCATAAGTAGTATTAAATTTGGGCAAGAATTATAATATGTGAAAAATATATATAATTTGACTAATTATTTATATTTTTATGATAAAAATTGTGTTTAATTTAAATGTACCCATACATATGCATGTGTTACATGCTATTTGGGCAAGAATTATAATATGTGACTAATTACGTTTACTTTTTAAAAAATATATATAATTTGACTAATTATTTATATTTTTATGATAAAAATTGTGTTTAATTTAAATGTACCCATACATATGCATGTGTTACATGCTATTTTTTTATTATAAATAATTTGATTATTTTTTAATATTTTTATAATAAAAATCATGTCTAAATTTATGTAGGGACCATATTGTAATTATACACTTAAATTTGTGTCATGTGTCCATCTAACTTTTTTAATCTTTGTGCCAAGTGAGTTAATGGGTGTAAAATATTATTGTAGGGACAAAGTTTGGATCCCAAGCCCGAACCGTATGGAATCCTGGTCCAAAAAGCCCAATACAATGAATTTTGTAGAGTATGGGTCAAAGAACTAGGTTTAGATGAGTTAAGCAATGACTTGCATGGGATTAAGGAACAAACAGACAAGAATAAAAGCTATTATGACCAAAGGACCTTCTATCCGAGGAGACTTAGGATTTTATTTATGAATACAGATCACCACATTAGGGTTCTTTTGCATGCTACTGTATTATTTTCTTCTTTTTTGCCCCCACCTCATGGAAGCTTTTCTACATTATATAGGCTCTTCCTGATCATCCGGGCCTTACACTTGTTGATCATTTGGACTCCCACTTGAGCACCCATCCCATCAGACACCCCTTTGAGTCCCTTGTTAGTTACGGCAACCAAGGCAACACTGCTTTGGGGTTCTTCTCCACATTAATGCAGCCAGAAAAGTAATTGCATTGCATTTAATGTGGTGGTGACAGCTTTTCTTTAGATATTATGAGTTTTCTTCTCTTTCATGTGTTCAGGGGGTGTACTTCAACCATTTGAATATGCACTTGGTTTGGGTTTGCCGTGTCCGAGGAGAAGTTACTCCTCGGACTTTCTTCCCTTTGTCTCCCAATGATGAGGCTTGTAAAATAGATCACCTAAGTCTTGATTCTCTCCTCGGACTTATTAGTGTCCTCGGACAAGGCCCAAGGCCCAATACATTATTTTGGGCCACAGTCCCCACAATTATGAATCTAATATTAATGAGCGATAAAATATAAAAATTAAAAAAAAAATTCATATGTACTCAATTAAAATCACCACACAACAAAAATTATCACACTTTCTACTTATTAAAAATTAGAAGAAAATGATCATAAGTATTATAAAATTTGGGTAAGAATTTTAATATGTGACTAATTACGTTTACTTAAAAAATAAAATTAACTAATTATCTATATTTTTATGATAAAAATTATGTTTAATTTTAAATGTGTTATATGTTCCCACAATGGCTTGCTGAAATGGAAGCTAGATTTATGATTTTGTCGTATAACAATCTCATAGGTTCTCTCCCTCCTCCTCTTTTCAACTCTATATATTTACATATTCTTTCCCTGCCTAGGAACAACTTTTATGGACAACTACCAAGCAACATTGGTAGTGCCACCAATCTTCTGTTTCTTATGCCAAATGACAACAATTTTTCGGGGATTCCTGAATCCATTTCCAATCTTCGCACCCTCACGATATTGGACTTGTCCAAAAACAAATTTTTTGGCAATAGTTTACCAGATTTTAGCTCTAATATACTTCTCCAATTCATTGATTTATCTTCAAATGAATTCTCGGGTGAAATTTCAACAAACTTTTCCATACAGACTACAATTCTCTCATTAGGAAAAAAAATAAGTTTTCCGCATCATGTCTACCAACCTAAATAATAAGAGCAAACTTATATGTCTAGACATTATTAACAATAAAATCACAGGTGAATTACCATATTTTATCCGCCAAATCTCCAACCTTCGAATACTAAATTTACGAAACAAACCTTTTCAAGGTTCAATCCATGATTGTATTTCCAATCTTACTAGACTCTAAATTCTTGATCTTTCAAGCAATCATCTTGTTGGAAAAATCCCTACCAAGTTTGTAAATCTTGCTTTGTATGACTAAAACATCTCACAAATCAATAGACGTTCTTCCCGATGCTACAACTACTACTTCAAGCTTCAAAGCCAAGAACAAGATTAATGATCGATCCTTAATTGGAAGAAGTCAACACAAGTGTAAGGTTGAATTTAATCAACCATCATGTTGGCTTTATTCCATCCCAAATTTGCTTTTAATTTAGCAATTAGTAACCCCGTGCTTAGGTAGGAATCATGTAAGGGTAGTGTGTGAGAGAGTGTGAAGAAATGCTCAAGACTCAGTGCAAAGTGAAGTAGGGACTTGCAGTTGGATCTCGCGGGTGGCTTGCGGCTTACAAGTCACAAGAAGATAAACACGAGTGAAGCATGGAGAGAAGCTGAACCGTCATGCCACCAGTAGCACTATAGGACAAAAAGTCTAAACTGGCCATTTAGTTAGCTCGCGGCTTGGACTCGCAACTCGGTCAAGTCACGAGGCCAAGTCGCCAGTCCACTCTGTTATGGAAAAACTAACTCTTCAAATTTCTTTCTCACTCCAATATAAATACCCCTTATTCTCACGAAATATAGAAAACTTCCAAAGAGAATTTTGAGAGAGAAACCCTAGAGAAAAATAAGATTGACTCATCCACAATCTTCACATAGTGACTCTTCAAATTCCTCAACTCTCACCCTCTCCATTGTTACATCCTTGAGAGGTTCTTTAACCAAATCATTTTCTCACCATATCCATATCTGTGAGAAGGCTATTTGGTGCTTTGGGAAGCGATTTGGAAGGAACCAATTCATACTGGTTGATGCTATAGGTTATAGCGGAATCCGATAACCTAAAGAAGAAATAGGTTCGGCGTAACCTTATTGGAGTAGGAGCTTGGAAGGCTTAGGTACATTGGGTAGATTAGGCTTAGAGGGTCTTCTGCTATTCATGTATCCCAACTACATTCTTTAGTGGATTAATTACCGCTTGGAGGGCGGCGGAGAGGTTTTACGCCAAAGGCTTCGGTTTCTTCTTCGATAACACATTGTTGTGTTGTCCTTGTGTTTGCATCTCTCTTCCCTTAATCTTTGCCATTTAATTTCTGTTGTGGATGTGTTTTTATTTGGTTTAGATTGTTTATCAATTCTGTTATATGCTTATGTTCATATTCCGCACACTAATTGTTTGATAATAAGCTTGAATTGATAATTTGGAAATTGGGGGTCTAAATGTTCATAGTGTTTTATACACACATTAAACATTCAATTGGTATCGGAGCAGGTATACTTATATTGGTTTTATTACCTTAGTATGATCCTTGACCCTATTTTGAGATGGACCGGTCTTAATCTCCAAATGCTCCACCATATTTTGATGGTAGCAACTATGCTTTTTGGAAGGTGCGGATGAGAGCATTTTTGTACTTTATAGATGAGGTTGTTTGGGATGTAGTTGAAATAGGTTGGACAAGGTCGGAGGTAGCCAAATCCACATGGGATAAGGTAGCCCTTGCAGCGTCAAATGCTAATAGCAAAGCACTTAACGCTATTTTTGTGGCGTGTCACCAAATGAGTTCCATCAGATTTCTCACATTACCATTGCCAAGGAGACTTGGAAGATATTGGAGACCACTTATGAGGGAACGAAGAAAGTAAAAGACACAAAGCTACGGATGCTCACCACCCGATTTAAGGAGCTTAGAATGGATGAGGATGAGTCCTTTGACTATTTCTATTGTAAGCTCAATGAAGTGGCCATCAACAAGTTTAATTTGGGAGAGAAAACGAAGGATTCCAAGGTAGTAAGGAAAATTCTTTTTCATTGCCGGATGACTTCCTTGCAAAGGTGACTACAATTGAGGAGAGCAAGGACCTTGATAATTGGTTCTCTCCAAACATATCAGCGTTCATTGCCAAACCAAAGAAAGAGCAAATCACTTGCTCTTAAGATGATAAATGAAAGGGTAGAAGCTCACGGCTCATCGGATGAGGATGTAGTCGAAAGGGGCGTTGCCTACCTTGCAAAGAATTTCCGCAAATTTCTAAAGTTCAAGAACAGTGGGAAATTTGGTGATAAAGGAAAATTCATGAGTTCTAGAAAGGAGAAGAAGGACTTCAAAAGGAGAGAAGGGAAGGAGTCCTAATCTACTCAAGGAGTCACTTGTTTTGAGTGTAATGGACATGACCATTTCAAAAAGTGATAGGCTACAAACTGAATGACCCCTTGTGATAAAAATTAATTAATTAATTAGCCAAGTTATTAATTAATCAATTTATTATGCAAACGCATGGTAGCACAAACAAATCACTAATAAACTAAATATGCAGCGGAAAATAAATAACACGTTGATTTGTTTACGAATAGGGAAAATCTAACGGCAAAAACCCCACTGGGTGATTTTCAGGTCACAACTCCCGAAACTCCACTATTATCACAACAAGCGGTTACAAGTAAAGGAATCCTAAGTACACGACCAACCTACGATTGAACTCTTACCCCAATACCCAATTGGACTAGTTACGTAGTGACAATTCCCTTTTCTGATGCACGACTCCCAAGTACATGACTAACCAATTTGATGCGCGGATCCCAATAAACGGCTTACTCCTTTGCACGAATCCCATGACGTGACTAACTTCACAACAACCCTTTGATTGTTGTAGTTGATTTGCAAAGAACTTCACATAGAAACACCAATAAGATCTTCGATGTTGGTGCAAGAGACTTTGCTTGGTTACAGAACCTAAAGGCGTACAAGAAATGTAGCAAGAACTCTTTATTCTATAGGAGGAGGCTAGGGTTTCAAAAAGAAAACCTTATGAAGCTCTCTAGGGTTAGATTTTTCTTTTTCCCACCTCCTTTAAATAGGAGCTTAATGGGCTCTCCTATTCCAAATACATTTACACAAACCTTGGGTTTTCCTAGTCCAATAAGGATTATACAAACCCATAAACAAATAGCCTTTTAGAATAAAAACATTGCTTGCTATAATCTGAAAACCCATAAGCTCGATCGATCGAGGAATCAGTCGAGCTTTAATGAATCTCGACAGATCGAGCTTCTATCAAGGAGGTATCGAGACCTGCAGATTGCACTTTTCTTAAGCGGGTCTTGAGTAATCTTCATGTCTTCAATTTAACCGCTTGTAATGATCATCTTGAACCTACTTAGATTTTACCCAAATACAAATAAAGTGCGTTTTGTCAAAGGATATGCCAATTACATAAAAATATGTCCCTAACAAAAGGAATGCCCCAACTATTTGAGGTTGAAGGGCAAGGCGTATGCCACCACTCTCGATGACACGATTCCTCCACCTCTAATTCGAAGGATAGCTATGATGAAGAAGGAAATTTTTCAGCATTTATGACTATTACTCATGTTGAGTCTTGAGAGGACTTGAATTTGCTTGTGCAAGAACTTGGGGAGCATAGTGATGAGGAATCCATGGGAATTGTAAAAGAATCGATGTCTTTGAAGAAGATGAAGATATAGCCGATCTTCAAGAGAATTACAACTCACTCCTTGAGAAGTCGGGAGAGTATGCAAGGTTGGCCAAGGTGGCTGTGAAGAAGATGAAGAACACAGAGGAGGACTATTGAAGTCTCCTAGTGAGATACAAGGAGGCCAAGTGTGAGATTGAGATGCTAAATGGTGAGCTAACTGAAGCTTACACCAAGGTGAAATTCCTTGAGCTTGAGGTGGTTCAAACAAATGCCAAGGTAGAGCGAGTATCCACAAAGAAGCTTGATGATGTCCTCTCTCATCAAAAATCCTTCTTCGACAATACCGGATTAGGATACACCGGATAAAGTAGTTCAGCTATGTTTATCTCCAAAGAAGTGAAGTTTGTGAAGGCCAAAGAGCTCATTGTAGTTGCCCCTACCGTGGAGAAGGCAAAGGTTGAGAAGAAAAAGATTGTGCCTGACTAAAGGGTGCAAAATAAACCCCGTAACCAATCGGTGGTCGGGGACTCAAGCTAGAGCAAAATCACCTCCACGATCACAAAGAGGTCCTAAAATGAACCACGTGTGCCATCACTGTGGACTTCAAGGACACACCAGACCCAATTGTCATAAGCTTAGAGCATTGAAGAACGCAAGTGATCAAAGGTTAAGAGGACCAAGAAATGATAGGAGAACTTGGGCTGTTGAGTCATCAAGAGGTTGAAATGATGATCCTGGTGTGATGGACGTGATGAAGATGATCGGTGCATTCACCACTTGCTTGAAAAGCTTCACAAGAAGGTTTGAAAGCCCTAACTCTCATACCTAATCCTATAGGGATATCACCCGAAACGCATGTGATGTGTGGGTGAAAAAGGGTACTCATGCATAAGCATTACAACATGTCCATGCATTAATACTTCCTATGTTGTGTGACTATGCTTGGTTGTGTGTTTTTTGCAAGTTTGTGTTGAAGAATTGTTTGTTTGTCTGCATTTGTTTTAATTGTTTTTATATTATTGTTTTTATCAATCTTTTCTTGTTTTTGTGTCAAAAATCCAAAAACACATAAAAAGTAGAAAATCAAAAAGTTTGATTGACTTTGTTGAGTTTTGTCTCATAGCATGTTTTGCCTTGTACCTTTGTATTAATGGCCTTGTGTATTTACGAGCGTAGCTTGTTCCCTATGCACTGATATCATTGTGGGAGAACTTTTGACATCTGTATGATCGTTGTAAATAGATCTTCAAACTTGTCATATATGATTAGTTAATGGTTTTATTGATCTTGAAACATGCATAGACTTGTGCCTATATATCTTCCCACTCATTTATTTTATTATTTTTACTTAAAGAGCTCACCAAATGTAAATTTCCAAATGAAAAGAGATATTGAGTTGCAAAAACCTGTTGCACATACTAGTATTTGAATAGGAAAAAGGGAAAGCGACGTAAAATAAAATGTATGATGCCCAAAGAGCCAAAGGCTAATTCATCAAATTGAAATATAAAAATTTCAGGCATCGATCTCACAATGAGATGTATTGATTCAAAAAGATCAAATGATATGATGTATATGGAGCCAAATGAAAAGCCTCACAAGTTATGTAATCAAATTATATGGGAGGTCATATATGCATATTTCTATAATTGAGATAGGTAATATTATCTAGTGCTAATTGTGTATACCTTGGTTAAATTGATAATTGAAGCTTTACATTAGACTAAGGACTATCTCATTTTTTATGCCCACACACTTCACACAAGTCTATGTTCAATGAATGTCATATTCATTTGTGTGATTGTACATGATTAAATGTGTTTTCACATGATCAATCTTTGTTAATTGAACACAAAAGATTTTTGAGTGTTTTAGCCTTTTTTTTTTTTTTTTTTTTTGCAAAAATTGTCAAAATCTTCAAAAACAATGTAGCCCCTGTTCTCAGTGACTTAGTCGCGGGTTGGTCCAGTCGCATGCCTCGGTCGTGAGCCTACACAGAGATTTTTTGCGACTCACTAGTGGGTTAATGTCCTAGTTGCAAAAAATACTTAGAATATTTTTCAAAATTTGGGTTTTTAATGTATCTCACGGCTCGGTCTGGCAACTTGTTCGCGGGTGGAAGGTCTAGTCGTGAAGGGTACATAGAAATTTTTGTGGCTTATCTCGTGACTTTCTCGCAAGTAGAACTTCCAATTACAAAAAACACTTAGAAAATTTTCAAAAATTTTGGTTTCAAAGAGCCTCGCGACTTACCTTAGCGACTTGCTCGCGACTTAACCTAGTGGTGAAAATCACGTGTTTTGCGCAAATAAGTCAGTTTTTAAAACTTTTGAGTTTTTCCCTTGAACTTTTGTGACTTTTCATTATCTTCCTCATCTAAAACTCTCTTAAACTCAACGTTTCACTCTCGAAAAACTTCCATTTTTGCCTCTGTTCAACTTCAAATCTTCAAGAAAAAGGTATGGTTTTCTTTTTCTCACTACGTATTTCATGTTTTGAGCTTTGTTTTCCGATTACTGTGAGTTGTTGTTACGATTTGTGATATTTGTTGATTCGGTTATGGATTGAGTTCATGTTTGTTGAGTATGGGTGTTTGGTTTTGGTTGATCTTGTGTTTAGGTTGTTAGATATGGTTATTATCTTGTTTCACTATTTGAGTTTGTAAACCGATCTGTGTTGGTTGCTAAATCTCATTCCCATGATAATATGTCTCATTGTCTTATGCTATATGTTTGGGTTTACTTTGTGATATACTCTATTTGTGAGTATGATTGGTTCAAAATGGTTGAGCTTAAATGGTTGGGTTTTTTTTTTTTTTTTTTTTTTTTTTGTTTCTATTGATTATTGATATCATGTGTGTTTCATCTACTTTGAGGATATTGTTTGCTTTGTGTTGGTTTGTACATCTCATATTCATTAAGATATGTCTCATAGACATAGGCTTTCTTATGGATGAATGTGGTATACACTTTGCTTCAATATAGCCGGTTATTGCATGTTGAAGTCTGTGCTTGGGAATGTGCCCTAGAGTGTTCTTGTTTGAGTTGTTGTGCTTCTTGTCACAATGTGTTATGCATAAGTGAAAGTTCAAAAACGTGTACAAAACACCTTTGAACGTTTAGACCCCCAAAATACAACTTAACCAATTCAAGCAATATGTCAAACAACTAGTGTGCGGAAACTTAACACATGCTATAATACGAAATTGGTTAAATACTATCTAAGTCATAACAAAATAAAACCACAGCAGATAATATAAAGGCAAAGATAGAGAGGAAGGAAGATGCAAACACAAAGACAACACGCGATGTGTTATCGAAGAGGAAACCGAAGTCCTCGGCGAAAAACCTCTCCGCCGCCCTCCAAGCGGTAATCAATCCACTAGAAAATACGGTTGGGATACAAGGACAGCAATAGACCCTCCAAGCCTAATATACCCATTGCACCTAAGCCCTCCAAGCTTCTTGCTCCAACGAGGTTGCGCCGAACCTTTTTCTTTTCTAACTTCCCGGATTCCGCTACTAGACCATAGCATCAACCAATGAAGATTGGTTCCTTCCTAATCGCTTCCCGAACTCCAAACAACTGTCTCACAAAGATGATGATGGTGAGAACCAGGTTTGGTATAATGCCTCTCAAGGATTTGACAATGGAGAGGAAGAGAGTTGAGGAATTTGAAGAGACTCTAAGGTAGAGATTGTGGGTGAAACAATCTGGTTTTTCTTTAGGGTTTCTCTCTCAAAATTCTCTCTGGAAGCTCTTTTTCAATCGTGGGTAAAAGGGGTATTTATACTGGAGTGGGAGAGGTATGTGAAACGTCGGGTTTTACAAAACGGGGTGGCTCGCGGCTTGACCTCGCGGCTTGACTAAGTCGCGAGATCCAGTCGCGAGTTAACCGTATGGCCAGATTGTCCTGTTTTGTCCTGTAGTGCTCCAGCTAGCATGACTGTTCATCTTCCAACATGCTTGGCACGTGTGCGGCTTTCGCGGCTTGCAGCCGTGAGTCCACCCGCGAGTCCCAGCCGCAACTCTCTGTTTTCTTGCACACTCTTAAGCAATCTTCACTCTATCTCACTCACTACCCTTACAACAAACCCACCTAAATACAGGGTTACTAAATGCTGAATTACAAGCAAATTTGGCACGGAATAAAGCCAATTAGATGGTTGAATAAATTCAACCTTACAATCTCCCCCTTTGGCTATTCCGTGACAAAACCCTAAAATAGACTCTAGACTTAACATGTGAGTTGGGAACAGTTGAACAAAACTCACTCACACCTAACTCTAGAATCAGTGAAGCACTTGAATCATATGAACATAATACTCCTGAAACACAACAATACACCATGATCATTGTAAGCAGAAAATTATACATGCATATGAAACAGGCAGAATGTGATCAAGCAAAGATGGAGTTAAGATACAAACCATGGCTTGATCAACCAAGTGAACACCACAAGGTAGTGATCACGGTGCTCATTCACACTTGGAATGAACACAAGGACATACAAGTTAACAAGCACAAGGCAAGACACTTGTATGCTCAACACTCAACCAATGCATAACACACAAGGCATATGCATCTAGGAACAATCCTACAAGGGCACAAGAGTGACAAGACATAAACCAAAATGCAGAACATTTAGATTAAAGTACTGATTTCAACATAGTATAAAGGCTGCAAAAAGCAAGGTACATATCATAAAGCCTACAAACTATGCATAAAACATTAACCCTAACAGCTTACAAAAGCAAATGGGTACACACACAAAAACATCCTGAAAACCATCATCAAAATATATTAAAGTTTAAACCAAGAGTATAAGTTAAGAGTTAGAAACAGTTATACACCAAAATACGATGTATCAAACCCATAAACATAAAAAAAAAACAAGACAAAAACATATATAAACAAAGTCTCTGAATTAGACAACTCCCCCTCAACTCATTACTCCCCCTTAAGAGCTGCTTTTACGCTTCTCGGTCATCAATGACATTATCAACGAAAGAGACTTCTCCCCCTTTTTGACAGGAATGGCCAAAGGGTCACTTTGTTCAGCCGATTGGTGAAGTCATCAAGTTTTGCGAGACAAGACATCTATCCGGTCTGCATGGCTCTCATTCCGTCGAGTGCTCGCTCACTGGATTTCTCTGATCCCATCAAGTCGTTCCAGAATGATTTGGAAAGCATCCGGAGGTATATCTGAAGAAGTTGATGCTTTAGACCTTTTGCTACTCCTCCTGGGTGTTGAGGTTGATGCATGCCCTGCTGCCTCTGCTGCTTGATCTCCATTGGGACACCCTCTCCTTCATCACCTTCATCTTCTTCTCCCGAAGCCTAACACTTATCCTTTTGCGGGTTAGCTTGTTAATTGCGGAGGGGGTGTGGACATGTGACTGATATCTTGAGGGATTGGAACACCCTTCCTTCTAAATATCCTCATTAGCAAACCGGGAAAGATCGGTTTTGGCCTAGAGGTTGTTCTTGTCTCATCCACAATGATGTCAAATATGTGGGAACTGATATCTATGAACTTCTTTTCTTTGAGATCCATCAGAAAAACTGCTCTAGCACAATTGATTGTAGTCAATTTCTTAATGGGATAGAGGTTAAACATCATGATTATTGTTAGACACCTCATGTCCACTTTGGAAAGGCAAAGGTGGTATTCAAACATTTCCTTCTCTCTCCTTTATCCTTTGTTGAACTGTTTCAATAGAAACACTCCTATCCTTGTAATTGATAAATTCCTCATCATCTAAACCTTCAATCCCTAGTACATCATCTATGACATGTGCATCCAAAATGAATTCTTTACCTCTAACTTGACAAATTTAACTCATTCTCCTTTATAACACATTTGAGTAAAATTCCCTAATCGAGGGTTCACATACCAAAGGGAAATCACTTAGAAGCTTTTCCCATCCTCTTCCTTCAAAACAGTTGGGGATAAAGGTTTGTCTTAAGTCCTCCAAATCCACAAATCTTTCTTGAATAATTCCTGAATGCAAGAAGTTATCCTTGTATCTCTCAAAGTGATGAACAGACCTAAACAGTTTAGAATCCATTTTTAATCTTTTGTCGGCATTCTTTGCAGTAGATTTCTTCTTCTGAGGTGAGGGAGTCATCTCAGAACAATCGAAAAAGGCCACAACAAAGATAGAACAAGATATGTGCGAGAACCAGTCAAGAACATGTAATTAGCAAAGAGATATCATCCATACAAATTAACTCAACACTTAAACAATAAGCTACTTAGATCAATCACATGGATAACCCAAGCCTAAGATAGGAAACACAGGAACAACATGGAGAAACTATCCTAAAGGCGGATATATGTCATTGAGACATATAGTGGAAAAATGGATATGATGCACAATCAGTATTTAGAGACTAATAGAAGCTCCCAACAGATCAACACAATCGAACATGCATATTTAACACAGAAAACTCACAGCCTCAAAAGAAACATTTTGAGACAACTCAACAGTTCAAAGTACAGATAAAATAAAAGAAACACTTAGCTAAGCACAGGATGAAGAGCAAAAACAAATTCTAGCATCGGCATTCGCAAGCTAAGCATGAACAAGGAGCAAAATCAGAAACCCAAACTCATTTCTAAATCATAAGCATATGCGAAAAATCAAAGGGAAAAGCACAAAATCAAGTAGAAAGGAGTGCAAAACTGAAAACCCATACCTGTTTCTTGAAGATTTTGAGCTTTAAAAATGCAACAATGGAGATAGGAAATGGGAGCACGGAGTGTTTGGGAGAGAGATAGTTTAGAGAGAAGATGAACAGTCACAAAAGTTCGAGGGAAAACTGAAAAAGGTTTAAAAACTGCTCCTGTTTACGCCAAACACGCGATTTTCGCGACTTGATTAAGTCGCCACACAGTCGCCAGCTCAAGCCGCCAGATCACTCAAGAACAAAAATTTGAAAGATTTTTCTAAGTGTTTTTCGCGACTAGAAGGTCTACCCGCTAGTGAGTCGCGAGCCGAGCCGCGAAAATCTCTGAGTGAACCTCGCGACTGGACCTTCCACTCGCGAACAAGTCGCCAAAAATGACCGGTGAAGATGCGACTGAGGCTCGCGACTTGAAATACCCGCGATTGAGCCGCCAAAACAGGGCAAAACAGGATTTTTGAAATTTTCAGATTTTTCAAACAAAATATTTTCCAAAAACACCTAAAACACTCAAAAATCTTTTTGTGCTTGAATTAACAAAGATTGAGCATGTGAAAACACATTTCATCAAGTACAATCACACAAATGAATAAGGCATTTATTGAACATAAACTTGTGTGTTGTGTGTGGATATCAACAATGAGATAGTCCTTCGTCTAATGTGAAGCTTCAATGATCAATTCAACCAAGGCATACACAATTAGCACTAGATCATGTGACCCATCTCAATTATAGAAATATGTATATATGACCTCCCACAAAACTTGATAACATAACTTGGAGCTTATCATTTTACTCCACTATCAATCATAACATTTGATCTTTTTGATCTTTTGAGGCAATCACCTCTCATTGTGAGAGTGATATATGACATTTCACTTTAAAGAACAGGCCTTTGGCCTTTTTGAATAAACATTCACTTTAATATAAGGTCGCTTACCCTTTTTCCTAGTCAAATACTAGAATGTGCAACAGGCTTTTACAGCTCAATATCTCTTTTCATTTGGAGATTTACATTTGGTGAGCTCTTTTTATCAAAACAAAAAAAATAAAGAGTGGGAAGATATATAGACACAAGTCTATGCATGTCTCAAGATCAACAAAACCATTCACTAATCATTCATGACAAGTTTGAAGATCTATTTACAACAATCACATAGATTTCAAGATTTTTCCTATAGTGTATAAGTGCATGAAAAACAAGTAATGCTCGAAAATGCACAAAGCCATTAGCACAAAGGTACAAGACAAAACAAGATTTGAGACAAAACTCAACAAAGTCAATCAAGCTTTTTGATTTTCTAATTTTTATGTGATTTTTGGATTTTTGACACAAGAAACAAAAAGATTGATAAAACAAAATAAAAAAAATATTCACAAGAAGATAAGCAAACAACCAACAACAAACACAACAAGCAAACCAAACAAACATTGTCACAAAGCATAGGAAGTATTAATGCATGGACATGTTGTAATGCTTATGCATGAGTACCCTTTTTCACCCACACGTCACTTGCATTTAGGGTGATTTCCTTATAGGATTGGGTACGGGAGTTAGGGCTTTCAAACCTTCGTGAGAAGCTTTCCAAGCAATTGGTGAATGCACCAATCATTTTCATCACGTTCATCATTCCGGGATCTCCATTTTGATCTCTAGATTGATCACCCGCCCAAGTTCTCCTATCATTTAAGGTCCTCCTGACCTTTGAGGAGTTGCACTTTGTTCTTTGCTCTCGACTTTTGGCAATTTGGTCGAGTATGCCCTTGAAGTCCGCAATAATGGCACACATAAGTTCCTCTAGGACCTCTTTGTGGTCGTGGACGTGACTTGGCATGAGATTCGAGACCTGCCTGAGACCGATTACGGGGATTTAGCATCCGTTGGTTCACCACATTCTTCTTCTCCTCCACCTCGAGCTTCTCACCGGTAAGTTCAGCTACAACTGGATCTTTGGCCTTTACAAACTTCACTTCTTTAGTGACATTTCCAGATGAACTACTTCCTCCGGTGTATCCCAATCCGGATTTGTCTGAAAAGCTCTTTTGAGATGATATAACATCATCTAGCTTCTTGGTGGTGACCCTCTCTATTTTAGCATTCGCTTACACAACCTCATTCTCAAGAAATCTTACTATTGTGTAAGCTTCGGACAGCTCACCATTCAGTGTTTCAATCTCACATTTGGCCTCCCTATATCGGATTAGGAGACTTTTGTAGTCCTCCTCGGCCTTCTTCATTTTCTCACAGTAGCCTTGGCCACCCTTGTGTACTCACCCGACTTCTCCAAGAGTGAGTTATAATTCTCTTGAAGATTTCTTTGTGCTTTCATCTTCTTGAAAGATCGATTCTTCAACAATTCCTAGTGATTCATTATCACTATGTTCTCCAAGGTCTCGTACAAGCGATTTAACTCATCCGAAGACTCAACATGAGCAATAGTCATAAAAGCTGAATAGTTCCCCTCTCCATCACAGCTCTCTTGATTAAAGTCGACGAATCCGAGTCACTCAAAGTCGTGGCATACACTTTACCTTTCGATTTCAAATAATTCGGACATTCCTTCTTAAAATGTCCATGCCCGTTACATTCGAAACAAGTGACACCTTGTGTGGGTTGGGATTCTTTTCCATCTTTCTTTTTGAAATCCCTCTTCTCCCTTCCAGAACTTTGGAATTTTCTTTTATCATCAAATTTGCCATTATTTTTGAATTTCAAGAACTTCCTGAAATTTTTGACAAGGTAAGCTACATCTTTGTCAACCACATCTTCTCCCGAAGAGTCTTGATCTTCCACCTTCTCATTAATGGTCTTTAGAGCAAGAGATTTACTCTTTCGTTGATTGGGCAGCGACATCTCATAAGTCTGCAGAGAACCAACCAGCTCCTGTACTTTGATGTCATCAAGGTCCTTGCTCTCTTCAATTGTTGTCACTTTAGCACGAAAACTTTCCGGCAATGATCGAAGGATCTTCCTTACAATCTTTGAGTCCTCTGTTTTCTCCCCAAGTTGAACTTATCACCACCACCTCATTTAGCTTCCCATAGAAAGAGTCAAAAGACTCATCCTCACTCATTTTGAGCTCCTCAAACCGAGTGGTCGGCATTTGCAACTTAGTGTCTTTCACTTTCTTCGTGCCTTCATAGGTGGTTTCCAAAATCTCCCATGCTTCTTTGGCAATGGTAATATGAGAAATCTGTGAAATTCATCCGGAGACACACCACGAAAAATAGCATTGAGTGCTTTCTTGTTAGCATTAGATGCAGACAAGTCTTTGCCTTATCCCATGTGGATTTGGCTGCCTCGGGTTTGGTCCAACCAATCTCAACAAAGATCCCAAACGGATTCATCAATAGAACACGAAAAAGCTCTCATGCGAACCTTCCAAAAAGCATAATTACTACCATCAAAATATGGAGGTGCATTTAGGGATTGAGACCTATCCATCTCAAAAGGGAGTCAAGGATCACACAATGGTAATGAAACCAATAGCGATGTACCCGCTCTGATACCAAATGAAAGTTCAAAAACGTGTACAAAACACCTTTGAACGTTTTGACCCCCAAAATACAACTTAACCAATTCACGCAATATGTCAAACAACTAGTGTGCGGAAACTTAACACATGCTATAATACGAAATTGGTTAAATACTATCTAAGCCATAACAAAATAAAACCACAAAGAGATAATATAAAGGCAAAGATAGAGAGGAAGGAAGATGCAAACACAAAGACAACACGCGATGTGTTATCGAAGAGGAAACCGAAGTCCTCGGCGAAAAACCTCTCCGCCGCCCTCAAGCGGTAATCAATCCACTAGAAAATACGGTTAGGATACAAGGACAAAGAATAGACCCTCCAAGCCTAATCTACCCAAAGTGCACCTAAGCCCTCCAAGCTTCTTGCTCCAATGAGGTTGCGCCGAACCTTTTTCTTTTCTAGCTTCCCGGATTCCGCTACTAGACCATAGCATCAACCAATGAAGATTGGTTCCTTCCTAATCGCTTCCCCGAACTCCAAACAACTGTGTCTCACGGTGATGATGATGGTGAGAACCAGGTTTGGTATAATGCCTCTCAAGGATTTGACAATGGAGAGGAAGAGAGTTGAGGAATTTGAAGAGACTCTAAGGTAGAGATTGTGGGTGAAACAATCTGGTTTTTCTTTAGGGTTTCTCTCTCAAAATTCTCTCTGGAAGCTCTCTTTCAATCGTGGGTAAAAGGGGTATTTATCTTTGGAGTGGGAGAGGAATGTGAAACGTCGGGTTTTACAAAACGAGGGGTGGCTCGCGGCTTGACCTCGCGGCTTGACTAAGTCGCGAGATCGATCCGCGAGTTAACCGTATGGCCGCTTGTCCTGTTTTGTCTTGTAGTGCTCCAGCTAGCATGACTGTTCATCTTCCAAAGATGCTTGGCACGTGTGTAGCTTCTTTCGGCTTGCTTGCGCCGCGAGTCCACCCGCGAGTCCCAGCTGCAACTCTCTGTTTCTTGCACACTCTTGAGCAATCTTCACTCTATCTCACTCACTACCCTTACAACAAACCCACCTAAATACAGGGTTACTAAATGCTGAATTACAAGCAAATTTGGCACGGAATAAAGCCAATTAGATGGTTGAATAAATTCAACCTTACAATAAGTATTGTTGATAGATTGTTCTATCCTTTTCTGATTTAAGCTATCTCTTTCTATGTTTGAATCTTAACTGAATATGGACTGAATGGTGGTATAGTTCTCTATTCTTTTCAGTTATACTAACTTTTATTACTAATGTTTGAATTTCCATCTATTGTGCTCTGTTTTTGTGGCTTTTTTTGCTATGTTTGCAGATGACTCATACCAAGAAGAAAACCACTGCCAAGAAGGGTGATAAAAGGCTGAAAATGGACAACTCCAAGTTCAGATCTACTTAACACTTTGAGAGATACAAAGAGTACTACATAAAGGCAACAATCATTCAAGAAAGATTTGTGGACTTAGTGGATTTGAAGGACACTTTCATTCCTAAATGTTTTAAGGGTAGAGGTTGGGATAAGTTGTTGAGTGACTTGCACGGAGTGTGTGAGCATTTGATCGGGGAGTTTTATGCAAATGCTGTGCTAAAAGAGGATGAGATAAATTGTTGGATAAGAGGAAAGGAATTTGCTATAGATGTGGGTGATATAGATGAGGTGCTAGGGCTTGAA